>JACVBY030000461.1:0-395818 GCA_017589505.3 Metroxylon sagu
AAAAGGTAGATTCATAGCGGAAGTCTATTTTAACTAGAAGTTAGAGAGAATGCTGTAAAACCACACTTTATGAGGTTTTTGTTTTAGAGAAGTTTTTTTTTTTTTTCCTTCTTGTAATAAGGCATGTTTTCGTATTCAGAAAAGTGAGAAAATAAGCTATTCTAAAGAATTCTGAGACTATGACAGCAAGAATAAGAAGCTCTGTTGTGATGCATATTAGAATTGATGATAACATGAACCTTGATGGTATTGGTAGGAAGTTCATGTGGTTAGAGGTTCATGGTAAAAATAGAAAAAAGCTCTCTCAACAGCAGCAACAACAACAAAGCCTTAATTTCAAATTAATTGGGGTCGGTTACATGATTTTTTTTTTCTTTATTCAGCTCAATTTTAAGTCATATTTTCTATAAGATTCAAAGATTTTAATTTTTTTATTATTTTTTATTTAATTTTAGTTTACTTCTACTTTTTTTTTTCCTTCTAAGTGATGGAACCAACCTCAATTGTTGGTTGCTTTCTATGTTTGATATGAAGAATGCCTCACCTGACTTAAGGTTGATCTTTGGTCTAGATCTTTGACAAGAAAATTGCTGCATGTTTGTGAATTGATAGCTGGTATAGTGGAGGAGTTCCACGATGTATTATTCAAAAACAATGTAGCATTATTTAATGTGTTGCTAACAAGGTCAAGTGTTCAATTCTGGTAGTTACTAATCAATGAAAGCCTTGAACAATAAAGTTCTAAGAATACTAGAAGTAAAATCAAGTCCACGGAATGTGATTGTTGTGGGAATCAAAATTTATCTCTAGCCTTAGTCAAAGTTGAGAAACCCTAGTGATTATTTTTTTTCTTGTTTCTTTTAAATAAGATAAATGAAGTAATTGTACTAGAATCAAAACAAGGTAGGTGACACAGAGAGTTGCCTCTAGGGTGTCATGCAGTCATCTTATGCCTTTCTAAGACTTTAGTATTTTAGGTAATGGTACTAACGACATTGTTGTATCTTTTGACTGTCAATTTTTTATTCAGCCTCTTTTTCATTTCCACTCAACTGAATGTATTATCTGGATATGGGCTCTTGCTTGAAAGCCTTTTGCCTGAATCAATTTAGCAATGATCTGGCCCTTAAAATCAAACTGATGCCATCTACAAACTAAGTTTAGTTTTGTAGGTTTGGAATGAAATTTGAGTGGTGTCTAAAATATGGTTATTTGGATGATGTTAGACTGTTTAAGCACAAAACTGACTATGAAGGTACCAAAATAAGGGTATATTTATTTCAGCCTCCTCCTTTTATTTGATAGAGAGAAGTTGAATTTGGATTTACCATTTAATTGATTGATATTTTTGATTATGCACTGGTATTTTCGATGGTGCATCTATCCTTGATGATAACATTCAACTGATGCATGCTAATCCCTCATCAAACTGGGAAAGATTGACCAGAACCTGAATTATGCTTTTTCTATGAACTCATTGGGAAGTTGCACTGGTATTTTTTATTATGCCTATATCCTTGGATAATAACATTCAACTGACGCACACTACTCCCTTGTCAAACTGGGAAAGATTGACCAGGACGTGAATTATGCTTTTTCTATGAACTCATTGGGAAGTTGCAGGAGACAGATTTTGCTGCCAACCCGTGATTGCTCTTGATGTCGTTCGCTTTCCAAATTTATTTCCAAATTTAGAATATTCTCTAAATTAATGTTAATAGACGATCTTTCATTAACAACATTACTGTTACCCATTATTCTTTCATTTGATTATTATGGGCTGTGTAGCAAAATTTAATAAGCAAAAACGTAGTCCTCTTGTTTTGTTGTTTTTACATGTTTGTGCATGCATCATTTTCTCAACCTCTAGCTCATATCACATGTCTTTCAATTTTGTACTAATCATTGGTTGAGGAATGCTGCTTTACAAATGTGTTCTATCTGATTCAGTATAACATTTACACCTTGATAGATGCATAATGGCTTCAAGCTGTCATTAGGTTTGCTTGTTAATGAAGAGAAAGAAGGATTCGACAGAGATCATGAAAACTCTAAAGATGGCCAGCTGAACAATGAAGTTGATGTTGAAAAGAAAGAGAAGGTGAAGATTGGGGGCAGTGCCATTGATTCAAATGATCCAATTCAAGCTGATCTGGACAGTTGTATCTTGAAGTACAAATCAGTGTTTAAGTGCAGACTTTGCCCACGAATTGTCTGCTTAAATGAGGAAACAGTTAAGCAACACATTAAATCAAAGGTAAAGCAGCATAGAGCTTTGTGTCGCCAGCAGCCTACAATTGCTCAGAGGGAGCTATTTTCACATTTCATCCTTAAAAACTACCAAATGAGATGCAAAACATAACTAACTGCATATTTAGAGCTCGATGAACTTATTATTGTAGTTTGCTTGCTTAGGCTAAATGGTCTTCGCAAATATAAAATCAACTATTTTCTTCTCTGGAAGATTTGAAACCCTTTTATTAATAAAATCTGGTGCATCCATTTGTTCCTTTTCCTTGCTACCAGAGGCATGCTCGTTCCAAGAAACTATTAGGAGAAGGGAGGCTTAAGCTGATGCTCAATAGTGATGGAGAGATCGAGGAAGAGCAGGAAACTCATGCAGAAAGGCATGCGCGAACTGTAGCTCTTGCTCAGGTAACACAAATTATTATTCATAACTTGAGAGAAAATAGAACAAACAAAGCTTTTAATATGATCTTATGGGAATCATACTATCTCCCTGTGATCTGCTCTAAACTTTCAGGAAGTGGATGCTCTGAAAAAGAAAGACACGGGGCGTCAGCGACAGAGCCTCCGGAGGAAAAAGGTGAGTACCTTTTTCCACTTTTTGTAAAGGTCTTTGAACAACTGCACTCATCATTCAACAGATAGAATTCCTCTTTATAAGGGCCTCTGAATTTAGACTGGATAGCCCATAGAAACTAGATTTGCTGTCCAATGTTCCATTGTCGATGCAAGGATTACTGATTTTGCCGCTTTGCTCACATTTTGGCAGAGGGTGCGTAATCATTCTGAGAAGCGAAAATCAGAGCAGTCGGCAGAAAAACCCACAAAAAAGAAACGGAAAGCGGAGGATTGAAGAACAGTGAATTTTGCTATAGTTTCCCTGCCATTTTTCTAGGCAGGAAGTCTAAGAACGCAAAGACAATCTTCTGTTACATGTCTTATGCTATTTGTTTCTTATGATATTATTGTTTCAGAGTTTTTTTTTTTTTTTTTTTTTTTTTTTTTGAGAAAAAATATGCAAATTTTTTCTGAGAAGTGACCGGTTCTGGGAATGCAAGAAGTTCTGCTATTTGGATCTACAACTTTGGGAGGTTAGCTGAATATACAAATATGCAGTCCTGTGCTAACATTCTCTCGACCTTAGCTTACAAAGCATCTGCTGATGAGCTAAATTCCAAAATGTGGTGAATTGGAAGTAAATAGCCTCCAGAAGGTTAGGGTTTCCAGACATGGCCAATCCAGATGGAATGAGATGTTCTGCAACACGCATAATAGTAAGTTTTCTTCAACCCGAGTCATCTATGAAGTGACCAGACATGCTTATCCCATCACCACATCTTGATTTGGATGGTGAAATCAAGTGGCAAGAGCAGGTTTGGTTTCAAAGAGTCTTGGCTTTTGCTTTGCCCTTGAAAAATATAAATTCTTGATTTTGTGAGCGACGGCTTGGTCTGTTTGGAAGTTCCGATTTTAGCCTGAGGATGGAGTGGGTATGGAATAGAGGGTGGGAAATATCTTCTTCTCAATTTTTACTACAAAAAGAAAAGAAAAGATGAAAAATATACTTTTGATCCTCACACTTTCACTAAAAATGTTTTTGATGAAAAATATACTTTTGATCCTTACACTTTCACTAAAAATGTTTTTGATTCTCAATCTTTAGTTTAGTTCTTTGTATTTTAAAAATATTATAGTTCTGACGTCTCATTGCATGAAGACAGTTAAAATTGACGGAATAACTGATATGTCAGTAGAAGAAGAAAACTTCTATGTATTCACATCAAGATTATACATTAGCTATTTCATCAATTTTAAATGATGTTGTAGCATGAGGAATTAAATTATAAGAACTGAAAAGTTGAAGGTCAAAATGAATTTTAAGGGGAAGTTTGAGGATGAAAAGTTAGGTGGCATGCTCTTTTTAACACGGTACAGCTTTTAGAGGGAGGTGGCATTTTCAGAAAAAGCTTGCCTTGGTCAGATGGACCAATCTTTTATTTGTTTTAAGTGGTTTAAATTTTTGTTTCTTATCTGTCTCACTTTCAAAACCATTGCATCCTTAGCCCTTGATTGAAAAAGTGCATGTGGAGCATAAGTTATAGGTGTAATAAAAGTTATCTTGCTAGACTGCCATTTTATGCTACTCTATGTTGATTGAAAATTTTGGAGCCAGTCCTTGATTTTGATGAGCACTTGTGTTTGACTTTGTATAGAAACAGGTAAGCAAAACATAAAAGGTTGCAACCACCGGATCCAGATTCTTTCTAATATCATGGCAAATCTGTTTTCCGGAACCTTGTTCTGCTTCACAGAAGACCAAATTCGCGCTCTTTCGCGGCACCACTCGAACAAAACCAAGGACCTAAGACCAAGATTTCCAGTTACTCAATGATGGCTATTTTGCCACGAATAGATGCACAATAGATCTTTTCGCCTCCCAGCCGACCAGTATGGTAGTTAATTTCCCTACCCCAGATCGTAATATTTATAGGCGTTAAAATCTACGGAAAGGTAATGCTGTTTGAAAACCGAACTTCCTTAACAAAACCATCAAGCATGTCACCTTCAGCTCAAAAATCTGGGCTTTCCAGTCTAAAGAGTGCTAGCTACACTCTCCACCAAGCGTTTAAGGCGCTCATTAGCTGAGGGGGCTTTCCAAGGGTAAAGCAGTTTGTTGCTCTTGAGATGGCTAGGACATGGGAAGTAAGATCCATGAAACTTGGCCCAGTCTAATGCAGCTGGTTGCTTTCCGTGCCGCCACTGTCCTAACAATGAAAAGAAAAAGGAAAAAAAAAAAAAAAAAATGGAAAAGTGAAAAATGATAAGGAATTTGTATTAATCCAGTAGGCTTAACCCGATATGCTAGAATCCTTATGAGGTCCTTCCAAGGTGCTGCAGATGGATTGCTATGAGAATTGATGATACAAACGCGTGGTTAGTCCTTGATCCCGGTCACTCGGTTCCAATACCACAGGGTCAATTAGCCTAATGATAAAAGATTTCTGCCATTTGCTCCTAGCATGCATCTATTGATATTTTAAAACTCAATCAACAACATCAAGAGACACCAACCTTGTTTCAATAACTTAAGAAATATAACAAAAAAAAGAGAGTATTTGAATCACTTGAAAAGAAAAACCCTTGTATCAAGACTTATTGTTCTAGAGGGCTGAGACAAAATTTCAAGGCAATGTTGTAGACTCAGTATGCAAGCGAATGTTTGTTCAAACCATATTATATTGAGGGAGAAAAAAAAAAAAAAAAAAAAAAAAATCCTGTTTGGATTGCCGATAAGATTGCTTGATTTTGAGTCAAAAAAAAATCCAACTAGAGCACACTGATTCCCAAGTTTTCTGGGTGCTCAAACTCGATTAAGCTTGATAATGCTGATCTTTATATCAAACCCCCCCGTCCCAAAAAAAAAAAAAAAAGTCTTGTCTGTTTCACACAAATTTATCGTTAATTATTATTATTATTATTATTATTATTATATTTATTGTTTAGATACTTTTTTCTTTGACATTCTTTATATTTTATATTGATATGTTTTAATTTTTACAGCGCAATACTAAATTCCATTTCATCCTTAATTTTTTTTCCTTTGTAAATTATAAATCAACTTGCATAAGTCAAAAGCCATTCAGATCAAATTATAAATGAGGTTGGTTTCGCTTGCTCTTAAATTTCAAGGAATTTACGTGCAACACTCACGATGAGGTTATATTCTAAACCATGGCCGCTTAAGCTAAAAGAGAAGCTAGCTTGAACAAATTTCATAAAAGAAAAGTTTAACTAGAAGGCATGCTTAAAATAAATTGAATGAAATAGTGAATCATGACATTTGGCTCAAGTATATAATCTGAGTTCCATCATAACAAAAAGTTTCTTACACATCTGTGAATCACTAAAACACAACACGTCAGGCATGAGCTCAGCAAACAAGAGTTCCAGCAGCTGCCAACAGGCTTAAGCAGCCCATCTGGATCACTTAACGGTATACCACCAGCAAAATTCAGGCGAGGCGCAAAACTATTTGCATCACAAAATTCAGTTAAGCTGGAACGGCATGCTCACAGCCCACCAGAACAGTTCTAATTCTACAAAGATCTCTAAAGGTTAAGCATTTGCATCTTTTTGCCTCACCAGAACCATAACCAAAGAGCCATGCCCAAATTGTTTCAGGCCTTCCCACTTTATATTAATAAAAACAAATCATTTGGGAGGCTGGTCAAGCTGTGGCTCATCACGGGCACGGTTTTCAGGTGTAGGTGGTGGTGGTGGCTGTTGCTGGCCCCCACTTTCACTGGTTTCAGGATGGAAATTGATGGGGAACTTTGTGACACGGGGCTTGTCAGCCAAGATATTTCTCTGAACTCGATCAATTAAAACCCTTGGTGGCGGTTCTTCTCTTAGCTGTTCATCATCATAGTCATTGTTGACGTAGTAGCCTACTCTGATGAACTCCTGCCCTAAATAAGAGCAAGTCAAAAGCAGCACTGTGACGCCTATGATGTCTTCCTCCCGGATCTTTGTAGGGTCTGGTGGGTCTGCCTGAAAAGTACAAATTTTGAGTGTTATTTCATGATGTGAAATAGATGAATTCATGTTAGATATCGATTCAGCTCAGCAAAGATTGCCTGGAATACAAAGCGGTAGTTCCCAACATTGACAGGACCAACAAGCACACTCTCAAGGAGCTGATCATAGGTCTCATCCTCTGCAGACCCTACATATATGAGTTTCCATTCCAAATCTGCAGGGTTGAAAAATATCTTTTGTCAAATCTCAGCCAAGGATATATTAATATAGGATATGTAGAATTTTGTCAATGATGAACTGTCAAACAGAAGCAGCAATTACTCCACCCCATAGTCACTTTCAGGTAAGGAACTCCTATGCTACTGGATTATGCTCATTTAGCATAATGGTGATAAAAATTATTGGTGGAAAGAATAAAATTACAATTTATTATTTAAAAAAGTAAGAGAAGATCTTATTACTGTTTTCTTATCTGCTAGCTCTGTTACATATATCCAAAACAAAAGGTGGAATAATTATATATATCAAGAACAAATAGTTGAACATTTCTTACAACAACAGCAAATTTCCCAAGATACTACCACTTTTCTTCAACACTGAGGATTGCAAACTGCAAGCTAGGATGTTTAAGGGACATGGTGTAAACTGTAAAAACCTATGTTAATCACAGTACAATAATGAAAAATCTATTCAAACAATAAGGTACTTCCCAAAAATAGGATCTCATGAAAAATCAATGCTGGAGACTTTGAATTAGGGAACTACTATGGCAGTAGAAAGTCTAACACCTTGCAAGTTGAGACTTCAAATATTACATTAAAAAAAAAAACAAACCTATGACAACTTATTATTATTTGGAAAATTGGCTGAAAAATTGATATCCATACAACCTCCCTTTGCATTCAAGGCAGAGAATTTAGACAAGATGTTCAACATAGTTAAGGCAATCAAATATTCATGAAAATGACAAATTAGAAATCTATGTTCAAAAAACTCATTACTCCAGCTTGACGTGCTTTAGGATTATATCACCATACCATGACTGATCCAATACATGGAATAAGGCCTATTTGTATGTTCAATATATTTAATATCAAGAATCCATGGTATTACAAGGAACTTAGCATCAATGGAATACACAAAATAAATAAATAAATAAATAAAAGATGGTAGGCCCTAGAACTACAAGGATGACTGTGGATTCACTTTTTGATACATAATATATAACTGCATGCATTTGCCTGATACCTCTCAACCGTAACCTGTAGGTATGGTTACAGACATTATGTAAATGCAAAATCAAAATATCTGCCCAGACAATTATATTGCATGTTGATGGAAAACATTGAAGCAAATTATGCAATTTGACTGTATCCTACCATTCTGCAACTATGTAGGTGCACTGAAGTTTATTTATGTAAAATTTTGAGAAACATTCTCTGCAATGTGACAACAGCACTGAAGCCAGTCTGATACCTGGACTTAAAAGGTGGCAGGTTGAATCTTGAATTAGAAGTTCAAACTACAATATACATTTATTCAGGCAAAGTTAGATCTGGCTTGGGTAGATCTCCTAAATTATGCAGAGGATGATTACATGTCAATTGATCTGAGGCCCTTAACAGGAAGCCCTAAATAAAGTCTCTGAAACCCTAGTCAGCAACAGTACTTGATTCTTTGTGCATTACCATATACATGACCCAACAACAAAGCCCTCTTCTTGTCAGAATATACAACACCTTCATAAAAATGGAAATTCTCTCCAGATGACCCCATAAATTTTCTGAAACAACTTTACTGACATTTCCTAAGACATACTTTTATGTGTCAAGGGAATTCACTTATCAGTTGCCAAACAGAAATTTACCTTCCTGAAAAAAGGAGCCCTGGTTAAAATAAAATGCTTAATTCTTAACCATCCTGCATCACTATCTTCAGCTAACAAGCTTAGTGGCTTAAGGTCCTAAGCGGCAACTTTTACCAGAAGAGTTCTCAACTTATGCAACTAACTTCTTTTCCACCTCCGATACAGAAAAACCAGAAGGCTGACATGAAACTTCAACACAGAAAGAAACCAGATAAATAAGTAAATTCCAAGTTCACCAGATGGGCAACATAAGCATTTATCATTTCAAACAGTACTAACTCTATCAGCAGCTTCCTCCTTAACATGAAATTTGATTTCATAATGACATAGTGCCTAAATGTTGTTGAGAACATGAAGACAGAAGGGATCATTGTCAACAAAGAAAGTTAACTCTAAATACAAAATGACCTTTCAAAAAAATGTCTATGGATATAGAATATTAGTTGGGCAAATTTAGAAACAAATTCAACCGATGCATTTTCTGACCATTTTAGTCAACAAGAGAACCAACTTAAATGATATTTTGAATTAATATTAGCCCTTCCCCTATTGAGTGACTATAGGATTCTTAGAATAACATATCTCCTCATGTTACTATATCAAAGATGCAATGCAGGGTACAGAATTGATGATTTGGATAGTCTAACTGAATTGATCTTGCATTGAATTTCTGTTTCCAGGGTACGAGTAAATGATATAACCTCTTATTTTTGCAGCATCTAAATGCCTTATACCAACTGCAGACAACTTCCATTAAGTTGATGAAGCGCATAATGCACCTGGCTTTTGACATATCCTAATAAAATAATTTGGGTCAAAGTCAACTAATCCGATGGATTAACATCATCATTCTGCATTCTTTAGCAGATCATTCGAGTGGAAGGCAATGCTTATGATCTATCAAAGAATCAAATGGCAAATATAGGCTATAGACACCTCAATACCTTTCCATTATCTGAATGTCAAAACGAGGTGGAGAAATAAGGATTGGAAAAACAAGTGAGCAAAACTAAACAATAGAAAAAAAAAATGCAAGGCTGTAAATTCATTTGCACGCTTTAATTTTAGACTAATTGTTACAAAACACACTTCTACAATGTTCTTTGATCAGGGCTACAAGTGGATTTGGCCATGCTGTGGATTCACTCGATCTAAATCCAAACCCATTTAAATTTGCCCTGAGCTACATATAATTGGACTGGATTTGGTCTGGTTGACAGTACCTTTTTTTATGATCCAATGAGGATATTCCATTAGGATAGGTAAGTCAAGAACCAAATTCAATCTAATAACTTTGGGGTTAGGTCAGGGTAAATTGTACTCCATTACAATTCTAATATGGGTACTGAAATATTAGATATGAACAACACAGTATATAATCAAGAGCTGAAGTGGCATAAAATTTGAGAGCACTTAGAACCCAGATAAATTCATTAAAGAATTGTGTGTTACAACTAAACCAATTAATGGCTCATGGAATTGGAAACAAACAACAAAATTTGTAAACAAACAACAAAATTTGTTTTGGACTTCACTCTATAAAGAAACAACAAGGTGAATCTTTCAAAAAGAACAATAACAGATGTGTCATAATTACACAACGATGCACCAATCACACCATTGCATTGGTGCACATTATCAACTCGATGAACTGCCCACTCAAAATGATCTATATATGTTGTCCCAAAATCCTCACATGTTTAGGCTTCTATGCCATTTTTGTTATTAAACATATTAGATTTAGGAGAAAAATCAAAAGACATACCATAGAGGATCTAAGTGTGGATACTTGCCCTTTTTTATTTCTCTGACTTACTTTATTTTCTTTTATTAACAATTTTAGGTATTCAATTTATTCCTCGTTTATTTATTTATTTTACACAAAAAATTAAACTAGATTTTTTTCTCATGCAATTTAGGTCAGATTCTCTCCTGTTTAGAGGGGGAAAAAATCAGGTTTCCTCTTTTCCAGAAAAAACTAAACAATATTTCTCTTTCTAGATTTTGGCCTCTCTCTCCATTCCAAGTTTCCATGTCATTTTTATTTTGAAACAAAGAAATGGGCATTCTCCTCCTACTCTATTTCTCCCTCTATCCCACAAATCCACCTATATGTTAGGAAGATCTCCTCTACCTTCTCTTTTGAATACACCCACTCAAGATGATTTTTAATGTTGCCTCAAAATCCTACCATGTTTAGCACGGATTAACTTCTTGTCAAATTAAGGAGAAAAAAACAAATGACCTACCACAAAAGATTTGAAAGTGAACACTTGTCATATTGTTGTACTTCTCTAATTTATTTATACTTTATACCTATTCTGTAATTAATTTTATGTATTCAATTATTTCTTGTTTATTTTTAATATAATATTTTTTATTGTACTTCTTTTTTTACCACTATCTTTTAACATGCATTGTACATACCTAGTTACTGGTGCATATGTATGCACAAGTCATATAATGTTGGGGAGGGTTCGGCCAGGAAGGTGCATATCTCATTTCCGTCCATGCACATTTTGAAGTGATATTGGGTTAGAGTTAGGTTACTAACAAAGAAAAGAAATCCGAACCCCCTTGAATTAAAACAGTGCCTAGATGCAAACGTGGTCCAACCAAATACTTCATATGGTTTGGTTAAGGTCAGTCCTTAGATGGCTGGTGTTTAGATTAAATCTTGGGGAGAACCAATCCAATTGCAACCCTATCTTCAATTCCACCAATATTATCACCTATACTTTTACTGCTTGCACATCAATATATTGGTTACATAAGGTATACAACCATCCAACCATATGTAGTCTATAGATTAAGTTTTATATTTTTAGTCGGAAGTTTGTCAACATGCCCTTGAAGTTTACTTGTTAGTCACACTCTAATTGAACTATTAGAAATGGGGCGTCAAACTCTCTTTAAGTGAACAGCCAGTAATAAATAAATTCTGATCATGAAGATTACTCTGATAGATTAGTCCAAATCTAAGTTTCCCCATTCATTTTTTCCTTTTTCTTTTTATTTTGTTGGACAAGAGTGCTAGATTTGTGTGGATTCAAAAGAAGAAGATATTTTGATGGTATGTTCTTAAAAATTTGTTTACTAAGCCTATAAATCTCAAGTTTTAGACCAAAATGGGAAGCTTTGAGTGCAAAAAGGCCGAAATACTAGGGTATGTGACATGAAGACAAGCAAAAATAAGAGAAGCCTTTTGAATTCACTTTTAGAAGTACCAAAAATTAATTCAGAAGTCAGATCTGAGGATTTTTTTTTAATAACGGAAAAAGATATAAGAAAGAGGAAAAAAAGAAGAATATCATTGTTTTTTTAACCAGAATAACAATGTTACATGGACCCTTAATTTTTATTTTTTTTTCCACATGTCAGACATTTGGACACTCAGTACACTGGGGACACTTTGTGACACTCCTTGAAACTTCGTACTATCAATGGATACAACCTACCACATATCAAGGATAAATATTCTTCTAGCGCAACCTTAACCCATAAAAGGCACATCTTAAAACACGTTTCAATTCACAGAGATAAATTAATTTGAGTTTCAATATTGAAATAATACGTTTGAGTTATTATGGTTTCTTCATAAACTTGGTATGAATCTTATAAGATTTTGGGGCTATCCACTCATCCACAATTGTTGAAGGCAGTCTAGGGTTATAATTAAGAAGGAATATATATAAAAATTATTGGGGTTTTATATCATTACAGACTGATGCCTTCCAAGCAATCAACCCCTTTTTCTCCGTCCACTGCTCTCTATCTGCTGTTTATTTTCTAATTTATTGGGACTCCTGAAAGCAGCTTACTGGCCTTAAGATCATCCTGCCTTCTTGTTCGTGTTTTATTTCCAAAAATTCCCACTTATCAAGGCTCAAAAGCGCACTAAAATCAATCATGGATCAGCATCCAAACCCTAATCTTTCGAACCGACCAAAAAAAACCTAAACCTTTACAAAACCAACCAAAAAAAAAAAAAAAAATCCAAAACAAGAGCTTTAGAACCGCATGCGACTCAAAAATCCAAACCAAAGAGAGGGATTGCAACAAAACCATACCATCTTCAAGAGGGACCAAGCACTCGTAGGAGATCTCGAACTGGAAAGGGTTGAGGAACGCCGCTGGGTTGTCCAACACGGTGACGTTGGTGATGTTCACAGCGCTCATTGTCGCCGCCGCTGAGCAAACCTAATCGATTCGATTGCAAACCCTAGACCTCAGCGCCCGCCCATCTATCGGCCAAAAACCCTAAGCCGCGGAACGATCGAGGAGTGGAGAGAAGGCGAGGGATCGAAGGAAGAGGAGAGTGGACTAAAATTAGGAAGCGACAAGGAAAGTTTCGGGTTTGCTCGCGGGGATCGGTATCGGCGAGTCGCCGTGATGCGAGGACACGAGAGAATGGAGGGGCGGGGGGGTGGGCTTTTGCCGCCTGGGGCAACCGGAAGGGGGAGGGGGGCTACCGGGAGTAGCCGGTTTTGCCGGGGGATGGCGGGGTGGAGGTTGGCGGGAGATTTTTGAATGGAGTTACGGCGGTGAGAGCGGAGAGAGGAAGGATTTACATGCGGGGATGGGCTCTTCTAGAATAGGAAGTGGGAAAATCTTATCAAACCTCATCAAACAATACTATGCTATTCAATCCAAATCAAATAATAATTTTGTGACAAAAATTAAAAAATAAACATATAATGTGCTACCGAAGATGTTAAAATCGTGAACTTTATTTTTTTTTTAGGGATAAAAGCAAGAACACTTTCAATACTTTTTACGAATCATATTGTTCATTAGTTACTAATATCTTATTGAGTTTTGCTCATAATTATCAAATGAAATCTTAGTTTCATTTGATAAAATAATCTTTCAAGTCTTTTCTTCATCTTTTTTTTTTTTTTTTAAAGCTCTAGAGCTAAAATTTTTAATGAAGAGTTTTGTGAGACAATCATGAAGTTTAATGTTATATAAGTTAGAGTAGAATGATTAAAAGATCATTCACTTAAAATGGCAAAGCAACTTTTATGAAGGAACTTGATGAGGAAGGAAAAACAATGTAGCTAAATCAAGGACTCGCACCTTAGCTGCACCTTGGCTTTATTCTAACATTATGGAAAGCAACTGCAAATATCCTCTCAAAATGATAATAGTGATGTATGTATGAACATAAAATTTGAATAGTTTTAATAAATAATTTTGGTGTTCATAAAAGAATACACCTTGCAATCAAATAACATAGTGATTATATTTTGCTTCCCGGTCTCTATTTTCATAATATTTTTTTTTTTTTTTTTGATTTTTAGAAGAGCTATTATTGAGAAATAAGTTGCTAGCAAGCATCCATCTTTAAAATGAATGCTCCCAGATATGACTTAGCTGTGCATCATAAGCATCATCTTACATGCATTAGTTCAAGGAAGTTTGTGACTTGGCTTAAAAGGATTTCCATCAACAGGCAGACAATTCCTTGTGATCGAGAAAAATAAAATCATTCTCATACATTATTAAAGACAGATCAATGATTTGTTTAAGGAGTTAGTCCTAGTTGGAACGCCGTATGCCAATTGAAATGCATCAGATTTGCTGATAGATATTTAACCAACGAAGGGTAGATAACAGCAGCTAGAATTCTTGACTGGTTTAAGATTGTTTTGTGAATGCGTTGTTAAATTACTTTAGTCGTATGCCTTTTATTATGCAAGGATTAATGATCTGAATTAGGGGAAGGAAGAAATCCCTTCTTCTCACTTAATTTGAATATCTTTTAAAACAAATTAAAGAACAGAAAAATTAGTGAAAGTAAGGCTTTAGATTCTTTTTCTTATTTCCTAGTGAATTGAGTTAAAAAGTTTTTGATACATACAAGCAAGGTCTATCGTTGCACAATTTGAATGAACTTTTACCAAGTTAAAGAAATTACAGCTTTCCAAAGAGACATATCGTAAAAGAGAAAAGCTGACTGGAAATATATCTCAACTTTTATATTAACTTTATCAATTGTATCATCTAATTATTCTCAATCAAAATCTTTTTCAAAAAGAAAATCCTTGCTCCATCAAAATCTACTTTGAACAAAAAATGATTTGATTAACTAGTTTCAAGATCCAAATAATGAAATTTGATTTGGTTTGATATGTAGATGCTTTTTTTTGAAAAAGAAGAAGATGCTATATGGATAAGAGTTTGGTGCTTTGGCTTTCCAATGCAAGAGATCTAATTTATGAACAAGTTCAGTTCAAAGATTAAAGCATGCTCTTAATTGTTTATCCTCCACGAGATTGTATAAGAATCGACCAATATTTCAGCTGCTTGTCTTTGAGCACACATAAACACGAGATGAAACGCTGGCAAATTCATTGACCATCCTCATTGCAATTAAGAATATCATAAATATCACACTCATAAAATTGGGCAACAGAGAGGTAGAGTCAACCTGATTACAGAGAGTTATTCATGCCTTAAAAGAAGGTTTATCTATCAGAAATTCAGCATTATACACATGAATACATATATTTTGCATGAATTATAATTAAATGGAAGGAGACTACATATCACATTGAATCACTAATCTGGGGAGAGGAAATGGACTCGAGCAACAGCATACTCCTTCCCTGCCACCCAAATGCCACTCTGCGACCACTGCACGTCCTCCCAATCCACATTCTCCTCCAAAACCTGCACCATTGAAACAGTTAAAAGTAAAATACTGCCACAACTGTAGAATAGTATGCTCTTAACATGGAAATAACATGATGCTTTCCCAATCATGGAACATCTTTTTTTGATCATCTTTCCAAAATTGAGTCCATATCATCTCAAAGCACCAGATTGACTGACTAACAAATCGATGAATAACTGAGGAATGCTACCATCTGACCTAATAGCCTACTACTCGTACACCACAAGAAGCAGCCTACAATCCTTAACAGAAGGATTATAGGTGTAACAGGAAGTGACTGCCACCACAATTTTGAAATTTTTATGACCTGTTTTTTGTAGTAGAATTCCGTACCAAAACCATTCAGACATCTCAACAAGCTGCCAGTGGAGAGCAACGGTACTGATAAAAAGTTGATGATGGTGGATAAAAACCATTTGAGAAATGGAAAAACTTTAACACTGAAATATCCTATTTAAAGTCAACTTGACTCCCTGCACTGATAAAATGATTAACTAAAGTACAATAGCTTCTTAAAAGAACACTATTAACATAGCCCCAAAAAAGTGCTTCGGATGTTCACAAAAAGTTACAAGAGATTACCACCAAAACTTAGTTGTGACATTGACATAAATTAGCCATCATATACCCAACTAGCTATATCCTACAACTACCACAAGGAACTTATTAGGGGTAGTTTTCTCAGTAAAGGGGAATTAGCCACCTACCTCCACATGTTCCACGGGTAACGGGATTCCTATGGATCGCATGGTTTTCTCAGGAAAAATCTTCTTACAGCGAGACCACCGAAACACATCAATGACATTCTCATGGTCTGTCGATTTCTTGTCCCCATTTTGGACATGAGAACTATGGATTTGAGGCTTCTCGTGCTCTGACTCTGGTGCTTGAGATGAAGTTGACATTGTTCCATTACGAACTGCTTTCTCCCCACTGAAGCATAGCTCATACCTGTACAGAAAAAAAAAAATCAAGAAGAAACCAAGGACCTGGTTCAAAATAGTAAAAATTCTGATACTTCTGAATGCAGTCCCAATACTTCAATTTACTTCTCAAACCCCAATGCACACAAAGACAAACACACCACAACATAATGAGGGACCAGTATCCTCAACATTCAACAACTTGCTTTAGTGAAGTACATCGGTGAATAGCATAGTTCCTTAACCAACAAAGATTTGCATATTCTGAGTTAAAACAGTTCTCATAAGCCTTTCTGTCAAAAAAAAAGTTCTCATAAGCCTCAAGTCCCTCTTATCCAACAACACAAAGGATGGAATACCCACCCAAATGGGCTGCCCCACCCCTACCTTCTCTCAGATTCCGCTCATTACTCCCCATGAGAGAGAATCTTATTTTGAATTTTTTTTTCAGCCCTTCATTTATGAACCTCTTGCTCCCTAAACAAATATTAGATCCCAAACCATGGGATTCATCATCTATTGCATCACTATGCAGCCACATATTGTTATGGTTAACCATCCAACCAACAGCCCTAAGAGAATATAATATCTGTAAGTTGCCTCAGACATCCTGACTACTGACAACTCAAGGAACACTCTCAACAAACATAAGGACTTCTTAGCCAAATCTGGCACCAACAGAATTGTATTTCAAATAGAAAACATAAGGTATGGAAATCACTATATAAATGAAATAAAGTGGGCGTGGCAAGGAGGGACAGAGAGAGAGAGAGAGAGATGTTTGACTGCCAGATATCTGCCCCAAAGTGAGTTATAGGCATAAGCACCTGTAGTTTGGATTGCATCGCAAGTACTATAATGTCTAGATGTCCTTGTTGCACCACCTTGTGCCTGCAAACTAAGTCAATGATACCAATTGCTATAGCTTATAAATTGGTGTCACTATTCATAATTTAACCTGACCAAAATCCTTTATCATAATCACAATGAATGAAACTTCATGGTGATTTTGATTAGTAGTTCCAGCTGCTTGAAGCAAGCAATACGATAACCACCATAAATTGGGTGATTCCTAGTACTACGAGGATGGACCTACACTAATGACCAAGGTTCACAATCTTGATAATTGACCTACACTAACATTTCACAATCTTGATACTGGGCACCATACCAATCTGATTCCAGTGTGGTATATACCACACCGTATAGTACCGCCACTTGGTAAGCATAAGCATACCAATCTAGTAACAAGTCATCATTTTTTATTTTTAATTTTTTTTATTGTTATTGTTATTAAAGATTTAAGGATCTAGAAAATGTGATTTTAAGATTATTTTATCTTTATTTTGTATCATATTGGTTCAGTAGATCGTACAATTGCTTGATGGATACAATATCTCTGGTCTTCTTTCCCCTTTTGCCAGTAAAAGCTCCAAACATGGATACTATCTAACAACCACCCTAATCACTAACCTTTCACTAGCTAGCTGCAGCCTGGATTTATGCTAGTGGGCCTAGAACAAAACCCGCCAGTACTATGAGGACCTAAACCACGCCTTCTACTTGGTAACCTCATCCCTCTAGCATTAATCATTCAAGTTGTCCCATATGGCATCTTGAACATGGTGCTCCATGTCATTTGGATCCAATAGTCTCATATTCTCCAAGATCTCTAAAATGATATGATGGCGGCCCAACTATCTGGTGCTCAATCTATGCTTATTTCTTTGTACTTTGTTCTTACCCTCCCTCAAGTTATGAATGTGCTTCTTTGTTAACTGTCAAAATTCTTGTGGACACTTTTGATTTGAATTAGTATAGAACCCTACTAGGGGTACAACTTTAATTATAAAATATCTGAAAAATTGATGTTAATTTGGATTAACATAGAACCCTAATAGGGGTACTACAAGTACTTTTTTTCAGCCCATATCTTAATCACTATTTTTTTAAAAAAATTATTTGAATTTAGGCTTAAGTTTAGATAACCATTGCAATACCCAAGTTAAAACAATTTGCTGCCAAAAAGAAGAGAAGCAACATGCTTACTTCTAAACATGCTACCATTTTTTTAATTTCAAACATTATTTTTACTATTATTTTTAAATCAATTTTTCTAATCTAAAAAATTACATGATCAATGAAATTATGATTTCTTCTTTAATGCATATATCATTCCTAGATCTACAGTCTATCCTGAAACATGCCAAAAAATTTAGTATCATCTCCCCTCATTTTAGCAATTTTTGGCCTATTTTGGACTTAAAATAAAAAGGAAGAGAAGAGAGGGGAGAAGATTTCACATTTTTCTTTTTTGATTCGAGCTGTTGACCTGCAAAATCCCTCCTTTCTTTTTTTGCTTGACTTCCTTATACTTGTAAGCCTTCTGAAGTTCAAAAGGAGACTAGAAAATGGTCTGAAAGTCCCTCTCTCCCTTTCTAATTATTAGCTTAGAATCAATAGGTGCTGATCAAAACTGAATCAAACCGAGTGGAATCAGATGGTCCCACTTAATTTGAATTGGTTCGGTACGGTATGCCACAAACCAAGTGATTTAGCTTGGTTTTGAGAACCTTGCTAATTACTTTATGATAAGCTAACATAATCACCATTTACTAGATGATTTCCAGTACTACTAGGACCAGCCTGCATTAATTTTCTCTACTCTTCTACAGCCACATGAAACATGTAAGATAAAATATTGAATAGTTCTCTAAGAGATAATATTTTCAAGAATGGATGCGATACGGAGGCTCAGTAAACAGCCAAGATGCCAAAAAACCAACAAAAAATTAAAAAGACTTTTTTTAATCAGCACCATCTATTGATATATATGGTATTGATCAAAATTTGTTAGTTATCTATAAATTTTTTTTAAAAAAAAAGAAAATGCAATGCAGAAGTATGTCATCTCAACTAGCAGTTCACTTTCACAGTAAGCAGAATAGACCACCGCATGTAATTATGATGATTTTTTAAATAATAAAATAAATCAAATGAAAATAGTTAAGACAACTTCTCAAGATACAAAATTCTGGATAAAGAACATACCTACTAAAATGTGTTTCCAGGTATAGAACTTCACCCTTCTTCAGTCGTGCTGAAGTATAGACAGGTTTCTTTAGCCCCTTATCAGCAACTATACTAATACTGTATTTCAGCCTGAAGAAATTAAGATGGAGAGAAAAGAAACAAAAGGTCATTTCATCATGTAAGATGCATTAAACAGGCTCCCTACAGCACGCATTCCAGGAAAAATTTGTAAGTGGGATTAAATATTACCATGGCTCATTGCAAAGATTGTATTGAATTGTGACTTCACGGACAAACCTTTGATGTCGCAATGCATTCTACAACAAAAGGCATGCAATGCTTTTTCAATATTTTACCCATAAAGATATCATTTGTGTCTTTTCTCTCTAATGGTAACACCAAAACATTTTAATAGTGTATACTAAACAGGGCAATACAATAGTTTAAAAGTAAATAACAGACACAAAAAAAAGTAGAAACAGGCAAAAGATTCCATGCACAGCAATGATTACAAATGTACAAGATAAGAGAAATGAGCCACAACATCAGAAATTTTATGTAGTCCATATCAAGCTTAAGATGCTCAATATCCTATTAAGGAGTTGCCTCATGTGTTTTCCACATAATGTGTTCTAATTAGAGGCATCTGTACAGTAAATATACATCAAAACATATATCAAAGAAGAAATTTTAAAAGCATAAATCCTTTTGAACAAAACACGCACTTTGAAAATATACATTTAATGGGAAGCTAAGCATGAATCTCTTTTGAAACTAGTTCCATAAAAAAATGAAAATATTTTTGAACTAGTACGTTATTGCAAAAAAGTATCATTGAACTTTTTCTTGAGCTTTCCAAAGATTATTTTTGCACGGTAGGGATTCATACCATATGTTCCAAATCCATTTGCTTTTAAGTTAGAAACTTTTGAACATAGTGAAGATTACTTATAGAGCTATGTAGCTTATTCAACCATTATGAAACCTTTTCAGAATGAGTACTGATGGTTGGGTGGATATTTTGAAGAAAATGGACTCAGCGGGTTGCCAGTTTGGTTTGGCGATTATTCAGATACAGGCACCTTAGCATCATTGCATCTTACATGTTGCCATCCATCTTTATAAAGCTATCATGTGCATCTAGTAGGTAATAAAATAAGATATGTAAATGGACTGTACCTATGACTTAAGACGGCATAACACCCTTTTACCTGTGAACCATCAATCATATATTATGAACTATTCAATCACAGATAAACTACTCTTAAGGTTACTATTGCACCCATCACAATGGTTGCACCTTGGGATTGAATAAGATTTGAGTCTCACAAAGCGACATCTTTATAGTAGACAGTCCCCATTTGGCAACTCTTACTAGTGGAGCCAAAAGAACTTTCCCAAGCTTAGAAAGCACTATTGAGAGATTAAAAAAGTGTTTGGTAAAATTTTTGATTCAACTTTCTACAAGAAGCATATTTACTCAACAGATGAAAAAAGTTATTTGGCAAAGCTTCAATTTGGAGTTTCTGCACAGAGGCACTTTCCCAAGCTCGTCAAATGTTTTCATTGGACTTGAAGGTCACAAGTTTGACATACGAAAACAATCACATTTAATATCATAACAAAATTACATTATAATATGATTATAATCATATAATATAATAAAATTATTATTATGTTATATCATATTATATTAAAATATTATTACTAAATATTATTATGTCATTATGTTATAATTTTGTAATATTACTATTATAATATATCATAATATCATAATATTATATTATTAGAATAAGGATTATTTTACTTTCTAATAAATTTATTATAATATAACAATTAACCAAGAATAAAAATATTTTGTTATATTAATATTATAATAATGTTATAATATTATTATACTACATTATTATATTATAATATTATTATAATAATTTATAAATTAAGAATAATTTATAATAATAATTTTTAATAATACAAACAATTGAAAGTACTATGTAATACATATATATATTTCTCATTCTTAAAGCACTTCCTCGATTTGGTTACCAAATAGTTGTTAAAATTCCACATTACTTTCGAAACGTAGTTACCAAACAATGAATAGTTTTTTACAAAAGCTCTACTACCAACAACTCTCCCAAACAAGGCTATAATCACACGAAAATAGTATGACAGTCATGACATGACTAAAACATGCATAATGCTACAAAGAGACATGTAAAACATAAGACATCAGATGATATTACTGAAGCTGCAGATCTTGTTGTCATGGTGCGTTCAACAGACACTGGAGCAAGAGTTGGCTCCACTACTGACGTATGGGTAAGATGAGGCTCCAGGTCAATTGTCCCACCTCCTTTCTGTCACATAAAATAAAATTGAGCCAAAGAAAAATGACGTATATTACAGAAGAAGAAATTTGCTAGATAACTTTCAGCATTTGCGATACATAGTGCAAGATTGAAAGAACAGAAATCATGAACTGCAAGATGTAGGACATCAATCCAACCAATTAGATGATAAAATTAGAAGCTAGGTCATCTGAAAGCAAAAAATTTACAAAACAACACAGGCATTTCAAGTATCGGATATTCCAATTACAGTCAAAGTAACAAAATAGTAGCAGATGTTAACTACCTTCACAATGCAGCATCTTTCTACACGGAAACTACAGCCAATTCCAGCCCCCCAGGCACGTGAACGAACATTATTCCTTAATGCTGAAGTGTAGCCTAAACAAATGTTAAGGAAATAAATCCCACAAACTAAAATACAAATAATGTAGTTTCATTTAAGAAAACAATTGTCTGAAGCAAACAGAAGAGAAACAATAAATGGCTCACCAAATATAAATGTAGAGTTCAGAAAAAAAATGGAACTGAAATACTCAAGTTTTTTTAAAAAAATATTTTGAGGAACGCTAACACTTCTAAGACATGAAGAAAAGGGAGGCTTAAAAATTTTTAACTGAACTAAGATCACAAAAGTGGATAGTAATGAATAGTGATTCATAAGCATGCAAACTTCAAGGGGCATATGTAGTTTGCAGGGCATTTTTCAGAAAAGTGGGATCTTTCAACTTAGTTTCATCTGCAGCATACATAAGGCTGTAACAACCTCTGGCATAGTTTCCTTATGTTTCGTGTTATTAACATAAAATGTTGCCCATCTACTTATTGGCTTCTGCAATTCAAGCAGCCACATTTGAGTCGTGCATGAATACAGCTCCTGCTCTTTCATAGCATTCTCTGAAAGCTATAATGGGACAGAGGTAGACTAATAATTATCATAAACAACATTATGTTCACATATTTCAACAACACACGTCCCCTGTTCTTATGTGGGTCCCACACTAAGGATCAGTGGGTCCTACATAGCAAGGAGGCATGTGCACTGCATGACATACCAAAATAACAGCTTTCACCTATGCATGTCATGTGCAGGTCAAAATTATTACCTTTGACAAAGTTAGGAAGGATGCCTTTTAGAAGTGAATAAAAGCCAGAGAAATTTTGTATGCTTCATTTAAGGTTCAAGTTGTCAGGCAAGCTGGCAACTGCTTTTTTACACAAACAGTCAAACATTGGTATGAAGTAGCATATATCAAAATGGAGGCCAGGTTGAAAATTTTTTCAGTCCCTAATGCCTAACAAGTAAACAAAACTAAGCTCAAGCAATAACGTTCTTCTTGGAGCTAATCTGCCTGTCATCTATAGACTCCGAGCACTGATGTCCTGAAGACTCCAAGCTGTGATGCCTGTATGTTAGTTCTATGTGTCAGATTATCTATTCAGAGGAAGGGCAGGCAGCATCATTGCAACTTTTTACTAGTATATGACACAAACCATTGAATCAATGCAATGACTTGAAGGGATGGATTGCCCTAGAAAGGTTCATGCGCCTAAATACTTGCAAGATAATTAAGCCAAAGGAGAAGCAAATTTCAACAGTCCTTGTAGAGTTTTAACTTTTGACAATATAGCAATTTTGGTCTGGTCCAAGCTAAATAGATCGATTTGTTCCACTTATCACAAGCCAACAGTCCACATCAGATTGTAATATGTTTCTACAACTGATAGTATTAAGGCAAAACAACTGCTGATTAAAAAGCTAAAAAATATTCATAAATTCCATCAAATTTTAACCAAAAAATTGAGGTATTTAGAATGTAAAATTCAGAGATCCTTGAAAAGTTAATAATTTGACTGTATAAAAATCTTTGGTTTGGTTTGAACTAACTAAATCAATTTGTTCCACTTATCATAATTGTAAGTTGAAATGTCAATTCTAATTAGATTGTAATAGGTTTTTATCACTGACAAAATTATGCAAAGGCAAAATAGTCACTGATAAAAAATCTATATATATATATATATATATATCCCTAAATTCCAAAAGACAAAATCGAAGGGTTTAGATGCTTTCAGGAAAATACAGGGAAGCTTATCAGGAATGAGATCCTCAAAACCAGTACCAATGCCTGTACTGGTCAAGATCCTGGTCAAGAACTGAGTCGGCATCATACCCTACCAACACGATTTGCTCACCTACGCTAGTCAAGCATCAATATACCCCAAAACCCTTTCTTCTTGTTCCCATTCTCTCAATCGAGAGTTCAAGGAGACAGTAGGGAGGGGTACGAAGATGGTGGAGGAAGGGGTACCCATCTCCATCAATTGATCACTCAATCTAAAGCCTTGGAGAGATATCAGCAGTGGTAGGGTTTCGAAGAGGCCTTTTTGGGCGGAGTTCCAGTGACCAAAGCATCCATAGCTATGAGATGGGACAGTGCCAAGAGCAATGAGATGGATTTGGTGCTCTTGCACTGTCTCATTAGCTTCATCGGTGGCACCACTAGCTGCAGCTTGAAGGCCGGGATGTTCACCACCTTCACTGCTGTCAGTTCAGGCTCTCCACTCCCTCCTATGCCACGGCTGTCCCTTGAAAATCGTATGGGCAAGGAGATCCTTTATCCTCTCCCCAATCCACTAGAAGGATGGGCCTGCCTGAACTGATCTGAATGATCCAAAACCGAACAAAATTGATCAGTTTTAAGCAGTCCTTCCGCCATACCAAACCAAACTGCCTTACCAGCCTGGTTCTGCACTGGTTTGGTACGCTACACCCCAAACCAAGCAGTTTGTAACGGCTTTGTATACCCTGACAACAACTGTAGCCTATTGCAAAAAACAACATTAGTTATTACAAATATGCAGTATGGATTTTCTAGATTCCTTCAAGCCTCAAGGCATGATGATATAACATCATGAAACCAAAACTAGGCCCTGCCTCAAATGACAAGGCCATGAAACAACAGCAGGCTTGGTTACTTAGACCTCCATTCATGGCTGGATCTGGGCATAGATTGATTAATAACTTCCAACATGTATGTGCAAGCTGAGCCACTATTTATAAGAAAAACCATCTATCAAACTTGCAGCAAACCTTAAAATAATAGGAAACACTGGAGCCATGTAATTGGACATTCCATATCAACAGATTTCTTAGTCCAATTCACCGTTGAAAGACACAGAAGTTCTTGAACATGATCCACCTGGCATATGATGCTTGCAGCCTATATAAGGATCAGAACATCAAAACTAGGACAAGTACTTGGTTTTAGTCATATGCGCATGAGCTACTGATCTAAAGTTCAACTGCTCATATTATTTGCTTTGAGTATCACAGAGATACCAGATGACAGAGAGAATGCATTTCACACTGTGATAATACAGCCGTGCACAAATAGCAACATTATAAAGTTTCCCAAAAAAAAGGGTGTTAAATTCAGAAAAAACCTATTTTCTGTATGCCAATATAATGTAAAACTTTAGCTTGACAACTAATATCACCCAATTCCAATATAAATATACTATCCAAAATTAATCAAAAAGATGTGCGTGATGCACATAAAGCCACACAATTGTGCTCATGCAGTTGAAAGCATGTGTATCTCCCAAAGTCCCAATATACATAACATACAAAAAATTAATAACTAAGAATTGTTGAAATTGTGAACTTACCATCCTGTGGTGGCAGAATCTGAACGGTTGCCCGTAACTCTTGAATGGCAGCTGGGGGAGGGGATGATGTTGGGCGGCAGTAACCAGTGTGCATAAGAACTAGCAAATAAGATCCCTATAAGAATATTATTTTGAGGAAAAAAAAGTCATAAATATAGCATGCACAAGGAAATAGATACCCGCAACAAGATCTGAATCATTTGTGTATATATCTGTTCCCCATAGTTGGGCACCTTTGACCTGCAGATGATGGCTGTTAGTAACACCTCTAACAAATCTCTCAAAAGAAAATAACCTTAAAAACAATCACCAGAGATGTATTAGAAGATCATAATATCTGATTATTTTAAGATCTATAAACAGGTGCTAAAATGCAGATGCTATGAATCATTCACCAAGAACCTTTCTTTTGGGATGCATTTTTTATTAAACAACGTCACTTCAATAACAGTAGCCTCATCCATTCCTATGATGAAGATCATATAATCATTACAAAGTGCACATAAACACAGTAGATATCAAGAAATACATGTTACCATATATAATCATAGAATGCTCGTGTATTCATTTACTTTTGGGTTAACAATGTCCCAAGCTAACTGGAATAAACCCAAGAACTTTAGTACATCCGTTGGCATTAGCTCGGCACTTGTTATAAATAATACTATTTCATTTTGCAGGGCCTTCTTCATCGTTATGCCCAACAAAAGATGGCATTATGAATGAATAAACTAATCAATATATTCTTAGTCATTCTATCGCGGAGTTCACTTTAACGAGTTTTCAAGTAGATATTTGTGACATCATCATCCACCAATTATAACAAGTTGCCACGATCATTTTAACATGTCCTACATAATTTACAAGCCAAAACATTCTCATTAGGCATTTGACAGACACTAAGAGCATGTGGATCAAAAAGACAATAAAAATAATCTTATCCTAATCAACTAGTACTCACTTGACGGTTAGTAGAAGTAACATATTCTGCAGGTATTCGAATGTCCAACATTGGACCATTTTGCAAGCTTTCATCACTTTTAGTATATTGAGTTGCTTGAAATTCTTTCCAAGATTTCAAAAGTTCTTGCATGCATTCACCAGCTTTATAAACAATTGCAGATACTTCAGCTCTACCTGCAATAAAAGGACAACCAATTACAGACAACAAAGTAATAGAATGTTGTCAAAACAGAAACAAGTAATCCATGTAGTTTTTATTCTTAAAAACAGCCATTGAAATATGAATAAGTCCAAAAACACCTTGCATTTATTCTTCAACATATGTAAACCCATCAAAATTTCCCTGGTTCTTTTAATGCATTGTTTTCTGATCAATGAACATAATAAAATTCAAGTGAACAAATGAAAGTAAAATAACAGAGATACAACAAAGGTTAATACACTGAAATGAAAACGTTTCGTTTCATGTTAATATATGTCAAAACTTGAGACAACTATTCAACAACAAAGAACATGGGAAAAAAATAATATCCATGCCCTTTTTCTAAGCTCAACAAAACAAAATTAAATGATTCAGGTCCAGTTGTGTCTCACATGGATCTAAACAAAAGGTCAAAGTTTAGACGTAATGGTGTTGATTTGTGCGGATCCTTCAGGTCCACATTGATAGATTCAGGTTGAATGCACTGAATCCACAAACCAGAAGCATGGGGCAGGAATTGAAATCGTAACATAAGCAATTGGCTTTGCTTGATACTCAGGTAGATATATTCTAACTAAATCATTTATTTACATTCAACTACAACCTATTCATAAAAAAATGGCACAGATAAATAACAATGACATCAGAAACAGTTGTCAGAAAAAGCACTGCCTAAGTAATAGTAGACTAAGCGCATGCACACGCACACACACCCTCTTTCTTTTGTATTTCTGTGCTTTATTTCACTATTGTTGCTGAAATAAACTTCGAGTAAATTCGAAGTGAAAATAACAGAACTATGATAAATTTTCAGTTTGCTCATTCCATTGTCCATCCTTTCCAACCCAACACCTCCCCCATTTCTCACTGCTACTGCAAGTGATTGCCGTCCATCAATTGTCATATACCTGTCTGCTTATGCACCACCCACTGGAGGCTCTAGTAGAGCACTCCAACCGCCATTCAACCACCAGCTGCCCTCCAACAGGCACTCAAAGTTGTCTGACTGCCCAAAGGCCCTAAGGTTTTTTTTTTTTCTTAAAAAAAAAAAAAAAAAATACTCTTTTTCTTTTCTTCCTCTTCTTTTCTCATGTTATTTCTCTTCTTATTCCCCTTCTCATGTTTTTCTCTAGTTTTTCACGTTTGTGTCTTTTACTCTCCTTGTTTTCTGGGATGCAAATAGGAATTTCAATTATGATTGAGGAACTTTTTTTTATAGTTGTCAAATCAATGGTTTTCAGATCTAACCTTTAAAATTTAGTTTTCTTATCACATATCACTCTTATATTGGACTTGGTCAATTAACACTATGAAATCATGCTATAGTCTTCAGTAGTCTCAACACTATAATGTTATAATGGTGTGTCTAGTTTTTTATATGTATTATTTCAAAAATAATGAGGTTACTCATTTTATTTTTAGACCTGTTATGTATTTTTTGCCCTTTTTAAAGACAGACTGCTGAAATCAAGGGACAATACACCTAAGGGCCTGGGCAGTTAAGGTCAACTAGGGACCACCTAGCCGGCTTGACAACCTTGATCAGAAACAATAGCCTGTGTGATATCAAACTGAGTTCGCATCTTATGCATGACAGGCAGAGAGGATAGCTATCCAGCTCAATAATCAACTATTGAATGCTACATAGGTGGCAGATTTAGCTATTAAGGAGTCATAGGAGTTCCTCCTAAAGTACTACTTCAATCCTCATACGCAATGACTGAAAAGTAGTGAAGAATTCAACAATAAAGCTAGAGTTCTAAAATACTAAATAGGCTTCTAAACAAAAAATGGTTTGAGGAATGATGGAAATGTTTAAACAGGGTCTGTATAACAAATTCAGTACAGACATAAAACTGAGGGACTTAAAACTCGACATAAAAAGAACAGAAACTGAAATGGAACATTTTCTTTGAGAATGAGAAGGGTGAAGACATACGGCCTCAAGATAGTAACAAGTTAACATATTCTGATATGTTTATTTTAGTGGAAAGCCAGATGATATGATCAATAGAATAAGATACCATCAAAAAACTTGCTGGCCTGACTTCAACTTACCAGCACTATGTGTGATTTTTATAAGATGATGCATTATGCATTGTTCGCTGACCCAAGTTTACTACTAAAAGGAAAGTTATCTGAGATGTCAGGGAGTTGAAATATATACTCTACTAGATTGACAGGTACATATTGTTCTTATTACCTTAATAACTAAAAAGCATGGCACTGCAACTAAAGATTTTTCATATGATATAAAGGACAGCAGAGTTCATCATTTATCTCTTATCAACCATCCAACTTGATGATGGAGCTTATCATAGACTCCGGTCATCTTTTATATCACCCAACTTTGGTCAGGTTAACACATCATCATCATCTCGTAAAAAGTGTTACCTAGTACCTACAGATAACAGAATTAGTCCAAACACAGCCTATAATATTTTGATTCAGCTACAATAAATCAGCATTCTAGCATACCTTACAGTATACACCATGAACATCAACAGTTATAATGCTTTCAAGATATATTATATTTTGCAGTGCTTAACATATACTAAATTCATAGTAAATATAAAATAAGTCATTGTTTTCATGAGGTCTTAAAACACCTAAATTTAAGTCAACTTATTTTTTTTACAATACTATAGATTTTCTTCAGATCAAAACTGAAGCGTGTCACTCCTTTGTAAGCATATGCCTGCAATTTATTAGACAAAATCACAATAAGATTTATATATGATAAATGTATATCTATATATTTATACATACTTAAGAACAAATTCTTATACTTGTGTGCATGCGTGCCTGTGTACCACAGCATTCGCATATTTTACCTATTGGTACAATATATATACAATGATATATAGATATATTTATAGCATTTTTATGTGTATATGTGTAAGCATGTATATATCACGGCCCTAGCAAGCTGTTCTGAGCATTCAGGGGCCTGTCTATGGCCCCAATGGCAGCCCAGCTGCCCAGGCAACAATCTATAACAACAATGGAACAAGCCATATGCAGGCCCACAACCCCCTCATAGATCCCTAGTTAGTAGGAAGTGAATTGCCAGATCCAAATATTTTCATCAGCACAAATTAAAAATTATAGCCAATAAATCAACCAAGCCATTATGAAAAAGTCAGCAGAAAGGAATATATCAAAGGGGAAAAAAAAGTAAACAATTATTTGCCAGTATAGATATTGCTATTAGAAGCATATCCATAAACTTAAATTCTAGAAGAAAAGCATGGCTTTTCACTAGCAAAATGTTCCTCTTGGTTCCAGCTTGCAATCAAGCATTTGAATTAGCAAAACCTGTTAAAAGAAGAAAGGAAGTAGAGTAGCTGACCTTGAGATCTGCAAAAAGTAAAAAAGTGAGAAAAGTAATGAGAATATGTGTAAAGAGAGATAAAAAAAAAAAGCACATGGAGACAGAGCTACTAAAAAATAATGCACAGAAAATCATTTATCAAATTTAAAATGATAAGAGCAAATATCCATCTTCCAACAATACACCTCAAAAAAAGCTTAAATTCAACCCAATAGAGATGGTAGGAGGATTATTAGTAAAACTGAAGGTTAAATGCGAGCTGCAAAAATAGAAAATCAGTATAAAAGATGAAGAGATATAAACCTATCCAAGACATGGCAAGAATATAGATTTCACAATGCAACCAAAGGATCATGTGCAGAGTTAAGGAGCCTCCCATAAGTCATGGCATCCAAAAGGATTCAAAAATTCTCCAAGTACCTAACCCACCTATTTAAAAACATTTGCTATTTGCATGGTCACCACTAACCTAACCCACCTATTTAAAAACATTTGCTATTCTCATGGTCACCACCACCTCCCTCCAAAAATTTATCTCCTATCTATAATGAGCCACATATGTTCCACATTCTATGAATGAATTATTTATCCAAACAAGAGGAAAACAGATCTTGGGAAACTTTCATCAGCTTTAGGTACAGATTTAAACTAATCACTAGCTCCCATCTTCAAGTAAGCCACAAGTAACCATCTTTCTAGCCTAGCCACATGGTTTCCCTTGTTCAACTTTTCTCTCTCTGTCTTCCCCACTAAGACTACTCTTTTTGCCTACACACCCATCAATCTCAAAACTCGTTTGTTTTCATGTACTTAACAGATTGGCTGTTGATCTCACACCATAGCTGTTCATATTGAGAAAAGAACAGGATAAATGACACAGACTTTGGTTTGAACCATTCCTCTAACAGCCATACTTTAAATCTAGTTTCTTTTTTTGATAACCCACCAAGAATAGAGCTCAGCTATAATATTTCCTTCTACTGCACTTATTCTTTTGACTCCCAGAAGCTTCTTTTTGCTAACATCCCTTATTGCATTTTCTTTCTATATACAGTATATTCTCATCTGTAGTTATTCTGTCAATCTCTACTTATCGCATTAAGGAACAAGCAAGTCTTACCGCCATTTTCTCTGTAGTCTGTGCTTTTTCCTCTTCTGTGAATAGAAACCAACTTAGAAGAAGCAAATGAAACTACAATCAAGGTTGTCTAAACTCTAACGACCATATTAAAAACCACACAGTCTAAGAAAGTTCTTCATGGATATACAGATCAGGATTTTTTTCCAAAATAAGGTAGATACATGCATAACCGCGGGACTTTGAAGCAAGAACTTAAGCATCATAGGCAGGTGACTTGCGGCCAATGGGCTGCCTAGCACCTAGGATCTTTGCAGGTGCCTAGGTATGTGGACAGATGTCAAAGCAGCCCAAGCATAGTAAATCCTACACACGCACACGAACACACGCACACAAACACGCGCGCGTGCGCACACACACAGGGAGAAATATGGAAAAAAAATAGAACTAAAAAAAAAATATAATGTATCAAATAAATAATGGATGGTACCAACATCATTAAAATGACACTAATCCACAGCTTATATCTCATCCTTAATGCTCAAACACGATGCAAGCAATAAGGCAGGCAATAAGGCAGCAGTTTTTAAACATAAGTACAACCAAACAGCATTAGAGTGAAAAGTTCCTGTAATAGCAGTCAATATATGAGTCAAGTGAACTGAGAACAGGTCCAGTTCCGTATTCTGTATCTTTCTCACAAGGAGATGGACCTAACGCAGATGATCTAATTGAACTTTGCTGCTTATCACCAACTTCTATGCCTTACAAACTGAACGTTAAAATTTCAATTGCCCATCAATGTCTCTCAATCATGGCATGTCAGCGCATAGTAATAACAAGAAAACAATACGTATGCTTACATTCAAATTAACATAAATAAATTGCAAACACGTACATGTATGTACGAAGCCTATATACATATGCATGAGTGTGCCTAATGACTGCATATACCAATGTTGTAATTTTGTATGCATGTATGTAAATGAATTATATGTGCATGTTTGTATGAATGCATGTAAGATAAGGTTCCAGAAAATTTTTATTTCCAAGAAAGATTCCAAAAGAGACAAATCTTAGGCGCAATTCATTAAGTATTTGCCATCAGGTTCTCCATTTAACAGGTGACACATGTACAGTCATCACATTTAACAAGTGACGTGTTTGCCATCATATTCTAACAAAGTCTAAGCGTATCATGGAGTGTAAAATTGTGCACATCACTTGCTGAGTAAAGAATCTGATAGCAAGCACTTAACGAACCGCACCCCAGTTTTGTCCTTCCAAAAGCAAGCACTTTTCAACATACCCCTCATCCCGTGCTCTAGACCTAAACTGAGATTCTTGGTGAGGCACTTGAGGAGTCTCAATTGACCGCAACATCCTCCTACATTGCTGAACACCACCAAAAACATCCTTGTCCTTTTCTGTAGTTCCCTCTCCTTCTCCACATCCATCATCTGATTCCTTTTCGTAACACTTGCCACACTGTTCATATCTCTCACCTACATCTCTATCCCTTTCTCTTTTTTGGTCTTTAAAATCCCTATTAGGGGATTTCCAGCTGTCATCTTTAAGCCGCTTCGATTCAAATGTTGTATTTTCCTGCTCAAAAGCTTTGACAGATCCAGCCATAAAGCCCTTCTCATAGTGCAAACCCTCCTTTTCATTTTTACTTGACAATTCTCTCTTAATAGTGTCCTTCTCCCTGTCATTCTGTTCCTTGACTTTCTGAGTGTCCCTTCTCTCCCTCTCCCACCTCTCCACATCTCTCTCTTCTCTCAGCACTTCTTTGCGTTCATTACCAGCACCCCCTTGTTGCATACTGTTTCGGTGATCAGTTCTAGCCTTATCCCTTTCTCCATAATCTCTATGCTTGTCATCCTTCCTCTTCCTATCCTTATCTCGGAATTTTTCTTCACCTTTAAAATCAACCTTGTCTTCTCCAATAGCCTCATGTGTCTCCACAGAATCCTGCTCCTCATCCATTGCAATATCTTTTGCAGCTTCATCTGTGCCTTGTAGACCAGGCCTTGCAACGTGCCATGAGTCCAAACCATCATTAGGGGACTCAAAATATCTTTTACCCCTTTGGTGCTCTTTATCATCTTTCCAATTTAGGTGAGAACTTGTTGAAGTGTAGTTGTCTTTATCAAATTTGGTGCCACCCTTGTATTCACTGTGAGACCCCTTATCAGATTTAAGTTCCTTTTCATCCCCCCTAGCCTCCATCCTTAAATCATTCTCAGCCTTGCTATCTTGAGGTTCCAACCTAGTATCAGTGTGTAACTCCCTAATCTCTGCCTTTGTGTCCTGGTTTTCAGACTTAACTTCACTAGCATCCTTTGAATTTTTGAATTCTAACCTGTTCTCAGATGTAACGGGATGGTCTGAGAAGCTGTCACAAGCTGAAGGCATCCGATGCGGCAAAGATGATCTCTTATCAATATCACGGGGTTCAACACGTGGGACTTTTGCAAATCGTCCATCCTGCCCATGTTCAAAAGGTGGGTGAAAATCATTAACAACAGGTTGAATTAGTTTTCCAGGACTTGGATATATGCCAGTCTCTTCAAGTGGCCGCTTTAAAGGAGTAGAATGGCCTCCCTCCTCATGCAACCTCTTCGGAGCACTGCTCATTATGTTTCAAATGTTAAAACTCAGCTGTTTCTTTGACAGTGAGAGAAAAGATCAGGTAGTTTCAATTAACATCTGTCAAACACCTGCTGAGAAAACAAAATCAAGGATTTGGTATATCAATAACATAAATAAAAACTGAATGCTTTTATCATTCTGGTTTGATTTTAATTTAACAACTAGATCCATTATTTCTGTAAAGAGGCACAATTCAATAAATAAATAGCATATTTTGCTTAAATAGTCAAAAACTGACTAGATAAATATTAAAATTGAAGAAATGCTAAAACAAAATATAAATAATATGAGTGTTGCATTGGCAAACCATGACCATAGCCATGTATTCTAAATTCTTAAATTGGATTATGTTAGACATTCTTAAGGTGTAAGCTCCACGGTTTATCCAGATAAATCTAAAAATCTAAGAAAAATCAAGAGAAAACCACAAAGAATATGAATGTTGTGTCTGTACTAAGTTATGAACTTTGAAACATATATTGCAAAACCAGGTGTACAAATAGGAGCCAATCTATAGTAACATCTAAGTGTACTTGGTTTCGATGACATATTGATATTCGAGTCCAAGAATAAAATCGCCATACCCACACCCAATTTGTTCAGCAGATACATATACAAATATGAATATGAAACAACTAGTGAAATTGGCAATCATATATTTTCTGAACAGATATAAACATAAATCAAAAAAATTAATCATATCCATGCTAGTCCAACCAGATGCGGATACAAGCTAGACATCAGTAATATTAATATTTTCTGTAGAGGAATATAGATATAATCAGTAGAAACCACACAATAACCACTCAATACATTAGAGTCTGCTTCAATATGATAATATAGTAGGTGCTTTTGATCTTACCATCTTAAATTTATTTCAAGGCATAGAATTATCAAATTAATGAATAGACCTTTCCATCTGAATCACATATATCATTCTAATAGACTTTGATTTCGGGACCATACAATTATAAATCAAGAAAAAGTAAGTGGACCTGACCCATTGAATGATGACTATATCAGCTATTCTGACGTTTAAATTCGATATAGATTAAATTGTATGTTCAAAATCAGTTTAAAGATGAAGAATTTTGAAATCCGATTTACTAATCATTGCCAAAATCAAGTTGCCCTAACTAAAAGAAGATATCTGGTCACCTACTAGTCCAGTTTAATTCAATTCCGGGAAGAAAAAAAAAAAAAAAAAAATGGAGCAGGCGGGGATAACAAGTTCTTCACGTTAATTCAAATGTCTCGTCAGAAGAAAAAGAAGACAAATTGATCTCACCATGAAAAGCAACGCTAGATTTCATGTAAAAAGAAGTTTTTTTTTTTTTTTTTTTTTCACATTGTAAAAGGGGATACTGTTTTCCAATCTTCTTGATTTAATTGCCGAGTCAAACAACGAAGAAGAAACACAAGCATGAACCCAGTTTATGAACTCCGTCCTCCGATTTCACTTCTTTCTTCACAACAGCCAAGAAAGCTCGCAGAATAGACAGGAAAATCGCTTAATTTCTGAGAAGACGGGGATATTACCTCAGCTAGCGACCCGGGGAAAAGGGCAGCTCGGCGCCGGATCGACGTGGTTTTGGAAGGGATGACGGAAGCACGGAGGAAGGGGGTAAAAACCAAAGCGACGGAGTCTCCCACGGGACGACGGGGAGCTCGGTTGAAGGGATATATGCGTCACGGGCACGTGTCGAGGCAACGTGGCAGAGGCTTGAACAGCCCTCCGAAAAAAGACAAATATATGGCGACTCCTGAAAGCTCCCCCAAGCCTGAAGGATGTAACGTCAACCTCACCGATTTTTTTTTTTTTTCCTTCTCAAAATCATTAGGAGAAAATTGATGCTTTGGGGGAAAAAAATAATTCAGCATCGTAATTTACAAATCAAGAGTGGACCTGAATCATCCTATGGAGCTGTGCTGGAGATCTAGGTCTAAAAGTTTGCAACCAACCCTGCAAATAGATAGGAATTGAGTGAGAGACTATATTTATATATAATATCAAATGAAAAGGATTTATAATAAAAGAGAAGATTGGAATGTATTGCGTCTCCTCATAGTCCGCGACCTTGATTTACAAAGGCTAGCCTTAGGGATTGAAGATAAAATATCAAACAAGGGCTTTTGCATGAATTTTGTCTCATCTGCAAGAAAAAGATACCCAACTTACCGCGCTGATAAAGATTTCTTGGTGCATGCATTTCAATGACGTGATTTATGGGTATTCATGTAAGAATTATTATTTATTATGCTAACCACATATGAACATCCTTTCTAAAAAAAAAAGAAAAAAAAAATATATGCATAATAATTTAGTTATATAAATCTTTTTTGGGTTAAAATTTTGAAATAATAAAAGCTAGCTTTAACTTTTAACTTAACATAGCTTAAGAGCCGGTCTCCGTGGACATTATAAAAGCAAATTATATAACTTGACCTAAGCTTTACATTCAATTATTAGATTTATCAATTCATGACCCTTCTTGCAATTTACAGGAGTAAACCTAGCAAGATAAGTAACATGAGAGAGTGAACTTAAAGTTCAGAAGATTACGAGATTAAATAGAAAAATTCAAACCCAACACTCTCTCTCTTGCTCTCCTCCTACGTCCTTCGGCGATCTCTCTCTCGAACCCATTAACAAGAAGATGCCCAGGAAATCTTTTTTGTAAAAAAAAAAAAAACAAAATCTTTCAACCATAGCAAGTATTAAAATAAATCTAAAGCATTTGATGTTAGAAATTTATAAAAAAATTTTTTAGTGAAAACCATCACCCAAAATAATAGGATCATTCATGTTGGCTCACCAAGATAAAATTAAATATATAAGCGGAAGCGTATCTGAGTCCATATCGATTGATTACCCTTTAGAGTCGAGCGGTTGGCCTTCCAGATCAACACGTTCAATTTAGAGAGAGTCATTTAGTTTCTCTCAATGTTTTCTTTTTGATGATGGGATGTCAAAAAGAATGTCTCTGTTCTTGCGATCTGGCGACCATGACCACTATATATAGAGAAAACTTAATTTTATTTCTATTTTAGCCCATCATAAAAATAGAAATAATTTCTTGAGTCTCTACTCATCAAAGGCCCACACCCTATCAGATACATTAAAGCCCAAATTACTGAATACTTAATCGATCACTTTTAATTGGGCTTAAATTTATTTGATAGCCCGCAATACATAATTATTCACATATAAGCTCAACATTGGATTAATGATCCAACAATCTCCTATTGGGCTATATGTGTAACCTTATAATTAAGCCTTGCCAGATATAACTGAATGAGCTCAAATTTGCTATCATTACCGAAGTGTATCTGCAACCAATCCAGTCCATCAATCACACCAACATAGAATCAAAGTGGTCTTCATTACATCTATCGTAACTCAACCCATCAATGGTCATATATGCTGATACAATTGAATGACATGGATCATGGTGTGGATGTGTAGCATGAAAATTTCATGCAATGTGATCTTAACATGCCTATTTCCAATTAGTCCTCCCTTAAACCTTAGTGAGATCAGATTATACTAAAATCAGAGTGTAAACAAACCAAAAAAAACTTTATTTCTGCAAAAATAACCTCAAAATATTCTTAAACTGAAATAACTGAAAAAAAAATGTCTATGCAAGCATCTAAAATTACAAACTCCCACTAAAACTGAATATCTTCAAGTGACATAACACCCATACGGGCAGTATGCTCATGAAACATTTTGGATGGTAATTCCTTAGTAAGCGGATCTGCAATCATGGAGTTTGTTCCGATGTGCTCTATAGGCAATTGTCCACTCTGAACTCTTTCTTTAACAACTAGGAACTTGATGTCGATATGCTTTGACTTCGTTAAGCTTCTGTTGTTGTTGGAATATAGAACTGTTGACTTATTATCACAAAATAATTTAAGTGGTCTTTTAACATTGTCCACTATGCGCAGCCCTGTGACAAAATTTCGTAGCTGTATTCCGTGATTGGATGCCTCATAACATGCTATAAATTCTGCTGCCATGGTGGAAGATGCTATAAGTGACTGTTTAGCACTCTTCAGAGATCGCACCTTCAAAACAACGTATAGATATAGCCCGATGTAGATTTCATACTATCTTGGCATCCAGCAAAATCGGAGTCAGTATACCCAATGATCTCAAGCTTATCCGACCTCTAATACATGAGCATGTAACCTTTTGTTCTCTGTAAGTACCGCAAGACCCGTTTAGTTGCTTTCCAATGGTTTATTCCTGGATTGCTTAAATATCTGCCCAACATCCCAGTAACGTACGCAATATTCAGACGCGTACAAACCTGAGCATACATCAGACTCGCTACTGCTGAGGCATAGGGAATCTTCTGTATTTTCTTCTTTTCAAAATCATTCTTAAGGCATTGATTAAGACTAAACTTGTCTCCCTTAGCTACAGGGTTATCATCTGGTTTGCAATCCTGCATGCCATATCTTTTGAGAACCTTTTCGATATAGCTCTTTTGTGATAATCCGAGAATACCTCGAGAGCGATCCCGATGTATTTGTATGCCTAACACAAAAGAGGCATCACCAAGATCTTTCATCTCAAAATTCTTAGATAGAAATCTTTTAGTTTCGTGCAATAAGCCTATATCGTTACTGGCAAGCAAGATGTCATCGACATATAAAACCAAAAAAATATGTTTGCTCCCATAAAACTTATGGTATATACAATCATCGACCAAATTCATCTCAAAACCGAATAAGATAATTACTTGATGAAACTTGAAATACCATTGTCGAGATGCTCGTTTGAGTCCATAGATGGATTTCTTAAGTTTGCAAACCATATTCTTTGGGTCTCCCGACACAAAGTTTTCTGATTGCACCATATAGATCGTCTCATCAATGTTACCATTGAGAAACGCCGTCTTCACATCTATCTGATGTAATTCAAGATTGAAATGCGCTACCAATGCCATTATAATCCTGAAAGAGTCTTTCGAAGAAACTGAAGAGAAAGTCTCTTTATAGTCAATGCCTTCTCTCTGAGTAAAGCTCTTTGCGACAAAACAAGCCTTGTACCTTTCCACATCACCTTTCGAATCCCTTTTGGTCTTAAATATCCATTTGCAACCAATGGGTTTTACACCTTTAGGTAATAGGACAAGATCCCAGACGTCATTATCCTTCATGGACTTAATCTCCTCATTCATGGCATTAATCCACTTGTGAGAGTTAGAACTTTCCATGGCTTGATGGAAGTTGATTAGATTATCTTCCATTATTCCAATGCCTACCTCATGCTCTTAGAGAAATACAATGTAGTCATCTGGTATTGCATTTCTCCTCTCTAGTGGATCTCCTTAATGGCATAGGTTCTTGAGATGTTGGAGCTTGTTCTTCTGAAACAATTTCTTGAATAGAAGGTTCTCCGACAGTGTCTTGATCTATTATGTCTTGAACAAGGTCAGGAATGGGATCCTGATCAATGCCAATGACATCTGTGGGAATATCAACATATTCCTCCTCAAAGACAAAGTCCCTAACTGTATCTCTCCTTGCAAGCTCAACATCCTCAAAGAACCGTGCATTTCCTGACTCGAAAATCGACTTACTTGTGGGATCATAAAACTTGTACCCCCTAGATCTTTCAGAGTATCCAATAAAATAGCAGCTCACTGTCCTTGAGTCCAGTTTCTTTTCATTAGGCCTATAAGGCCTTGCCTCAGTTAGACATCCCCAAACATGCAAGTGCTTTAAACTAGGCTTCTTGCCCGTCCAGAGTTCATAAGAGGTTTTGGTAGTTGCTTTAGTTGGAACTCTGTTAAGGATATATGCTGCAGTCTTAAGTGCTTCTCCCCAGAGTGATTCTGGTAAGTTAGAATGACTAATCATAGTTTTTACCATATCCTTAAACGTTCTGTTTCTTCTTTCAGCAACACCATTCATGGTGGGCAAACCTGGCATGGTGTACTGTGGGACGATACCACCTGAACCATCATATCTGCCATAGTACTCTCCACCACGGTCAGATCTGATGCTTTTGATCCTTTTACTAAGTTGGTTTTCAACTTCAGCCTTATAATTTTTGAGCACGTCCAGCGACTGTGACTTTTCATAAATGAGATATATGTAGCCATATCTGAAAAAATCGTCTATGAATGTTATAAAGTATTATTGACCATTCCAAGCGATTGTAGGAAATAGGACACAAATATCCGTATGTATAAGTTCTAAGACGTCCAGAGTCCTGTTGGCTTCAAATCTCCTTTTATTGGTTTGTTTTCCCTTTATACAATTAACACAAACATCAAAGTCTGTGAAATCTAAGGAATCAAGAATTTTATCTAACACAAGTCTCTCTATTCTCCGTCTGGAAATATGACGTAATATCTTGTGCCATAATACAGCCGAATTCTTACTGGTTAATTTTCTCTTAGTACCTCGTGTACTTAAATGTAGGGATTCATTAAATGAAGTAATTATATCAATTGAATAAAGATTATCGTAACCTGACAAAGAACCGGAACCAACCAAATTTGAATCATGAAACAAACTAAATTTTTCATTTCCAAATGAACAAAAATAACCAGATTTATCCAAAACAGAAATAGAAATCAAATTCCGTCTAAAAGATGGTACAATAAAAGTTTTATCAAGATCCAAATAAAATCTAGTCTTTAACAATAATCTAAATTTCCCTATTGCCTCAACTTGAACCGTTTTGCCATCGCCCATATAGATGTATCTTTCAGCATCATTTGGCTTTCGGCAACTCAGGCAACCCTGCATAGACACACTGATGTGAGTTGTTGCACCAGAATCTATCCACCATATATGTTTAGGTACCGAAGTTAAATTAACCTCAAAACAAACCAAATTAAGAAGCATACCCTTTTTAACACGCCATGCGTGATAATTAGTGCACTGCTTCTTCTTATGTCCTTCAGCTCCACAGAAGAAACAACTAGTGCCTTCCGAATCATTCGGTTTCTTTTGATGTTTCTTTTGAGGTGCCGTATCTGCAGCCTTATCCTTCTTTCTTTTCTTTCCTTTGTCCTTAGAAGTTGAGGCCAGGTGAGCACACTCTGTTTTATCTTGCTTAAGCCTTTCCTCTTCCTGAACACAATGTGAGATGAGCTCATTCAGAGACCAAGTCTCTTTCTGACAATTATAGCTCACTTTAAACTGGTTAAACTGTGCCGAAAGGGATATCAAAACCAGATGCACTAGCAAGTCTTCAGAGAGGTCAAGCTTAAGTGCTTTCAGCTTAGAAGCAAGATGAGACATCTCCAAGATGTACTCCCTGATATTGTTTTTCTCCTTATACCTCATTGAAATTAGACTTGTCAAGAGCGTACCAATTTCAGCCTTTTCGTTCTTGACAAATCTTTTTTCAATATCCTCAAGGAAAGCCTTAGCAGTAGTTATTGTTTCAGACATTGTGCCCCTGAATGCTTCTGGAATGGCCTTTTTCATGATCATCATACACATGCGATTTGATTTCTCCCACCTTTTTATGTCCCTCTTATCATCTGAGGTACTCTTATCCGTAAAAGGTGAAGGAGATTCAGTCCTTAACGCAAGGTCGAGATCCATGACTCCAAGAACTATCAAAAGATTTTCTTTTCAAAACTTGAAGTTTGAGCCATTCAGCATAGGAATTGAATTGATGTTGGCAGTAATGTTAGCAGGACTGTAAGCTGGACAGAGAATAACAAAACAAACTCATATTAGTCTTAAAGCAAAAATAAATTCAAATAAAGGTAAATCCCATCCCAAAATATCAGACACTCATTAATATTTTATCTTTGGACAAAATAGTAACTTGTGAGTGATATTGGTAGTAATCAAATACTGATGATAAGAACATATCGAATAATGAATCTATCTTTGGGCCGATTTATTATTCACATGTAAAACTGAATAACCATCACGCATTTATTACCATAAGTGCACATGCAATTATGTTAAATATTGATCTTTCTTTGGGCCGATGGATATTTACTTAAACTACATGCATATAACCTTTTATATTTTGAAATAAGATTAATTTCTACAAGAGAGGTCACTTTGGTGACATGTTGTTTTAATTAATCCATCTCAAAATATATATAAACATACTAATATTTGAAGTTAAAGTTATACCAAAAAATTATCCTTAAACTCGTTGATGCATCGATCAACCTATAACCAGGTTAAGGCTGATCGGATGAGCCAACCCTGGTCTTACACTAGCCCCTGACCCGGTTCCTTAAAAAAATAACTCTTCTTTTTTTAAAAAAAAAAATCTAAAAAAAAAAGAAAGAAACTATGACGAATCACTTACCAAAAAAATAAAAATAAAAATAAAAATAAAAATAAAAGAAAGAAATGAAAGAAACTATTACGGGTTACTTGCAAAAAAAAAAAAAAAAAACTATTTAGCCGCAACGTTCCTTCATCGGTGCGGGTAGAGACCCGCGCTGGTCTCCATTATGGTCGACAGTGAAGAATCTACCCGCACCGGTCTCCATTATGGTCGACGGTGAAGAAACCGCCTATCCCTTTTTTTTTTTAATGATATCTATACTTAATGTGCGGCCACAAATGCCATGTCCTGATGGCCGTGGCTCCTTCACCTTGATCGCCGCGCCTGAAAAAAAAAAAACTTGATGCCAGTGATGGCGAAAACCGTTGGCAAGAGTCTAAAATCCGAATGGAAAGAAGGAATATTTTGAATTCCTTCTTTTCGTTTATTTTAAAATAATAATAATAATAATAATTTATTCTATAATTCAATCTCGATGATTCAACATGAAGGCGCTCTGATACCACTTGTTAGAAATTTATGGAATTTCCTTTAGTGAAAACCATCACCCAAAATAACAGGATTATTCATGTTGGATCACCAAGATAAAATTAAATATATAAGCGAAAGCGTACCTGAGTCCATATCGATTGATTACCCTTTAAAGTCGAGCGGTTGGCCTTCCAGATCAACACGTCCACTTTAGAGAGAGTCCTTTAGTTTCTCTCAATGTTTTCTTTCTGATGATGGGATGTCAAAAAGAATGTCTCTATTCTTGCGATCTGGGGACCATGACCACTATATATAGAGAAAACCTAATTTTATTTCTATTTTAATCCATCATAAAAATAGAAATAATTTCTTGAGTCTCTACACATTAAAGGTCCACACCCTATAGATACATTAAAGCCCAAATTACTAAATACTTAATCGATCACTTTTAATTGGGCTTAAATTTATTTGACAGCCTGCAATACATAATTATTTACATATAAGCTCAACATTGGATTAATGATCCAACATTTGATACTTCACTTTATCATTGATACAAAACTATATCATGGTGAAATGAATGAAAAGGAGGGAAAAAAAAAAAAAAACATGATCGATATTCTAATTAACCAAGGGAAGAATAACTAGTGGTCCAACATCCCTTACAAATTTCCAACATTTTGACTAATGCAAGCAATGGCATAAAAAGTTTAGAGCTCACTGTTACATCCAAACATGCATTAAAGTTATTTGATTTTAATCAGAACTTTTGTACATGCATGTTTAGTTATCGGCCAGTTTGTTCACTGAATATACCATCAACAATAGGTCAATACCTCGTAACAGGAATTAGTCGAGGCCCGATAAAAACTAATCTCAAAACATTAATCTAGTGATACCCCAAATTTAGTCACACATTGAATAAAAAAAAAATGTTATATGCTTATAACTCAAGTTCACTTACTACCATTAACTTCCACTTGAGTTTTTGGGCTATATAATTTCAACCTACTAACGAAGTTAATTGAGTTAATAGATGAATTTGGGGCGTTATAAATGGTATCAGAGCCGACCTAAATATACAAAAGTTAGTGTGGATAAAGAAAGGGTTACCCATGAGACAGTGATAAAGTCCCGCCATAGCATGAAGCCATCATTGCAACACTAACAACTTGGCTCGGATGTAAATTCTAGCTAGCTTGTGGCAGAAAAGATTTTGATATTCAAAATTTAATCCCGCATTGAATAGGAAAGAAATATTATTTGCTTATAACTCAAGTCCACTTGCTACCCATTAACTTCCACTCGAGTTTTTGTACTGTGTGATTTCGATCAACTAACGAAGTTAATTGGGTCAACACCCATTAACTTCCACTCAAGTTTTAGGACCATGTGATTTCGACCTACTAGTGAAGTTAATTGGGTCAATAGGTAGGCTTAAGGCGTTACAAATGAACACCCTAAATTAAGTCTCACATTGGATGGAAAAAAAAAGTGTTATGCGCTTATAACTAAAGTCTATTTGTTGCCCATTAACTTCCACTCAAATTTTTGAAACATATGGTTTAGATCCGTTAATAAAGTTAATTGCACTAAAGAAAGCGAACGAATAGATTCATATTATATACTGTTACCCATTAACTTTCACTCGAGTGTTTGGATCATGTGCTTCGCTAATGAAATTAACTGGATCAATAGACTTAAAATGTTACAAATCAAACGGACAATATCGTATTCTCGTGATGCGGCCATCCAAACGGTCCCCACATGAGGTTGGTTGGGGCAAATTTACAAACAAGATGATCGTTACACGTAGGAGTAAATTTTTTCCCACGACCGTCAAAAATTCACCTGAATCAAACGTTTACACCGGATGAGAGCAGCGGGTTCGGACCTGGCCATCCGACCCGGAGAGCGGGCCGAGCCCGGAGAGCTTGACCATGGCGCGGGCGAAGTCGGCCCGGAACGCCTGCGGCCCGGAGTCGCCCTCCGCCGCGTAGGCCCGCACCCACCGCACCGTCCGGCCCGCAGTCAGCTGCTGGTCCGCGTGGAGGATCCCCCGCCCCTCCAGCAGCCGCCCGTAGTAGTGGCTTCCGAATCGCCCCTCCGGGTGGTACCCCACAGCGGTGCCGCCGGCGCGGCACGTGGCCCGCATCTCCGCCGCCATCTCCACGTCCATCGACCCATCCGGCTGGCCGGTGCCGGAGAAGTTGTACAGCCGGTGACGGAAGAACCGGCAGTGCAGCTTCCCGATGCTGTGCGCCCCTGCGGGAAGGAGAGAATCACCCCAGAATTGGGCTTTAGGGTGGAGGGTTTGTGATTCTGGATTGGGGGATAGAAAGGGAACCTAAGAGGCTGACGGTTTCGCGCTCGGTGAAGCCTCGGCTGGCGAAGTTGGAGAGGGTTTTGGAGTAGTTGTCGTCGGGGGCGGGAATCTGGAGTTGGGCCTCGTGGTAGAAGCTCCGCTCGCTGTCTCTCCTTCCCGTCAGGACCGGGTAGAAGGGCCCTCCGGCCTTCCCAAACGTGAAACACTAAATCAAGAACCGCCAAGAATCGGAAGAGAAAATGGGGAGATGAGGGTTTGGTACCAGGACGAGGCCGTCTCGGGTGGCAAGGACCAGGATATCGGCGCAGGAGACGGTGGCAGGGCAGACGGCTTCCACCCTGGCCTTGATGGTGTCAACGGCGTCGAAGCCCCTGAGGGTGTGGTTCGGGGCAGCGTCTTTCTCCGAGGAGGAGCCATTGATACGATCCAAGAGGACCGAAGCGTCGCAGCCCTTCAAGAATCGCAACAAAGATCGCATCTTAACGGCAAAGAAACGCACTCGACCGAGATCGAGGGAAAGAGAGGAAAGGAGGGGTATTTCCTTACTCGGACGAAGCAGTCGTGGAAGAGGAGGCGGAGGAGGGCGGGGGCGACGCTGGCGTTCTGGGAGAAGAGCTGAGTCATGACGGACCGGACGATCTCCTCGGCGTGGGGGCACTTCTCGCGGTAGAAATCGTACTCTAATGGATCGGCTGGCGCCGGCGGCGAGGAGGAATAGGGGGAAGTCTCGGCGTCGTCTTCTTGGATTCGAAGAAGAGGCTTGGGAAGGGCCCAAATGGGGGAGGGTTTGGTGGTGTTGAAGGAGGAGGAGGAGGAGGAGGGGTTGAGCTTCTTCTGGTTGCCATGGCCGCTGGGGCCGACGAGGGAGAGAGCCACCCAGAAAACGGCGAGCGCGATTGCCGCCCACCTCATCGACGCGGGTATGGCTCCTCCACTTCTCCCGGCTTCCCTCTCCCCGTCTCACGGTGACGACCGGAGGGAGATCCCTTTAAATATTTAAATTGGGTCCTAGGCGCGTGCGATCCATTCCATTCACTTGTGTGCTCTTTAATTGATCTACGGCTATGATTGTGATATCCCAGCTAGGGTGATTTTTTAGACTTTGATGTGACTTTTGATACCTTGCGGTCATTTTATCATTATTATTATTATTATTACTATTATTATATCATCTATCAAGGAGTAAATATATAAGCGTACATTTTCTAAACGGAGATGGGAAAGAATGGATGGCACTAGTGAAGAAATTGATTAATGATTTGTTGAAGAACATAATTGATACAAGAAAGAATAAGCATATTATTGTTAATATGAATTGAAGGATACATATTTTTAATGGTGCATTTATGGGACGCTAGAAAGTGAATAATAATCGCAAATGACCAATGGCGAATGCCATTTTCATTTTTTACTATAACATTATTTAAAAAGATATGATCAAAGATAATTATTTTGAGTTGCCAAGGTTGTATGGCAAAGCCACTAAACTGAGCACAAGGTTCATAGATTCTTGTGCACCAAGCTACAAGAGGTAGGGGTACAAACTGATCAAATATTACTAAATATCTGTATTTATATTTCTATTCATCTAACATATATAAATTTGAATATAGACAAATAAATATCTAAATTAGGATCTAAATCTGTTTTAAACAATTACAAATACAAATTAGATATTAAATATATCTATACTTGCACTGAGTGGATTTGATTACAAGTGAAATGTTAATTATATCTATATTTCTCTGTTTAAATATGAATATAAATTAGATATTATTTTAGATATAAATCAAATATTAAACATAGCTCCATAATGAGAATCTCCAGCTCTAACATCATCATCATTAATGACATAAATGATCAGAATAGGATCATTATCTAAAATAAATGCAATGCATGGTAACCAAGCGTAGAGTTGCTGTTATTAAATTCAAACTTGAGACTAAATTATCCGAAGAATTTGTATAAAAAATATATAAAAAATGCTAATAAAAATATTAATAAAAAGTTTTGATATTTTATAATTAATAATAAGCTTCCAATCACATGGTTTTATATTTTTTAATACTCTTCAATAACAGCATCAATAGGGGAAACAATCACGATCAGCTTTTTTTTCTTCTAGAAAATTTATGTTAAAATTGGAATATAAAGAAATTAATTATTATTTTTTCATTATTTTGCATAGTAAAATTTTTCAAAATATCATAAAAATAAAATGAAGTATATTCTTTTTTGTGTTTTCTACCAGTAATTGTTATTTCTATAAAATATTTAATTATTTAAATATGATAACATACTTAAAATAAATAAATTTATTAATATAATCAAGTAAATCAATTTTTAATAAATATATTGAACCATCATTTTAAGACACTGCTACATATTAGTATCATAGTCAGTTTGAGATTGCCCGATCACAAGGTTGCCAATCCAAAACCAAATATAAAGCTCTCAATGTTTTAGAGGTTCTATTGGCAAACAAACTGCACTGAAGTTTTATCTTATTACCGTGGATTTACAGTGAAACCTACGGCAAATAAAGATTTCACTTATTTCCACATTTCCATCTGCAGGTGCACTGGTTTTCTCTCTGAGTCGAAAAAAAAAAAAAAGCGGAATCCAAAAGCTCTGTGCTAGTAAAATTGAAAAGACAAACTTGACATGCTAAGTCTAGGAGCAAATCTGTTGGCTTAGCGCTCTCTCTCTCTCTCTCTCTCTCTCTCTCTCTCTCTCTCTCTCTCTCTCTATATATATATATATATATATATATATATATGAGAATTATATTGCGGAACAAGTCTCCAGCCAAACTTACCATGAAAAATATTAAATTAGGGAACCGCAAACTGCTTTGCCAGAAAATTAAATGAAATGTACAAGCATAGCTCAAGGATGACCCAGGCAAAACTAATTATACCAAAACAATTTTCCCAGCCCATTGTTGCCATACAGAACGCCCTTGCATAAAAAGGGAAGCACTTCAGTCTTCCTTGCTAATCTCCATCTTTCTAGTCTGAGATTTAAACATGCAGGCAATATCAGCAGATGTGCTGCAATCCTCTGGCTTTCGGTCCGATACAGAGCGCACATACCTTGGAAGTCTAACCGAGATACCACGAGATGGATGAACTAGGCCAACAGCAGCATGGTGCACCGGAGAGATTGTGAGGTCTTGACACAAACGAAATGGTCAGCCGCGCGTTGACATGAAATATATATTTATACCAGAGCAACACAAAATTCTATAAGGAACAGAAATTTTCACGTACCTGCACCCCGTATTTCCCAGACAAGCTCAGGGGGAAACCATAGATTGGGTGACTCATCTGTCTGATAGTAAGATGGCTTCTTGGACAATATCTTCTCACCGGAAAAAAATTCCTTCATCTGGGAGCCCACTTATGAAATGTTATTTGACTAACAACTAAATAATGAATTCACCAGCAAATGCTGAGTGAACAAGACTTTCAGAAATCAATCTTGTTTTCTGTGCTCATAATTTTAGGCAATTAGTGTTCCAGGTTTCAGATACACAATATAGATATAGAGGAAAGAGAGATTTCAGTCCATATTCCTATATATTGGAATGACTAATCCTGTCATTATCACTTGAAGTGTTAGTACACTGATTTTTTTAAGCAGTTATTTGTAATTGGTACCACTTATTTTTTTCATCAGTTTCACTCTGTCAACTTTAAATTCATATTAAGGATTTATGGACATTTTTCCTATCTAATTCTGGATATATGCTTTGACAGAAAAGACACTAATGACCTGGACTTAAAAATGACTTGAGGTTGATAACCTAAAATATAATGTATCAGTTGCCTTCTATCCAAACAAAAAATTCCTCCACAATAGCATCAGTTTCTCACTTACCATTACTCTATCCCTACTGCAATGAGAAACACCTAAATAAATAGTTAAATATATACAGAAACAGGCCTCCCAGCGAACAAACATCCAGAATTGTAAATTGTAGTCCAGCCTCATTAAGATGTTATGAGACTTGTAGATGTATTCATGGTTATACGTTCAGAGACAAATTGTGCTTACCTCTTTATAGAAAGAATCTGAGAAACCTGACATGACACGGCACACACTTTGAAACTCTTCAGCATCAGGATTGTAGCATGCCATTAGAAAAGGACTGTACCTGAATCATGGTAACAAAATAAACAAACTTACCCTCCAAAAAAGTAGAAGTTGCACACCGGTATGTATAATAAGGAATCAACAGAGAGGGAAAAGTTTGTTGATCCGTACCATCCTGCTTTTCTTCCATTCCCATGCCAAGCACCAATAGGAACTAAATCAAGACTATCACCTAATCCTTCTACATAATCACATTTCACCTGCAGCAAAAGTGAGTAAAAGTTAATGGCAAGGATCTTTTTGTAGTCATGCTACTGTCATAACTTATGTCCTAGAAGAATCCAATATTAAAGTTGAATACCTTTAGCCAGGCTTCACTACGCTTTGATGCAAAATATCCAGCATCAACATCCAAGGTTTTTGCCATGATTCCTTCACATGAGGAGTTACGTGCATCTTCAAAAAATGAGTTTATCTTAGTCAATGTGTTTTGACTAGTCAGAAATGCTTCTTCTGCTTCCACCTATGGAATAGAAGACATTAGATATTCACACGCTACAAGAACAAATACAATCTTAGTACTATCTTTGCTTTCTCAAATAGAAAGACAGAGAACAAAATCAAATAAAATGCGATCAAGAAAGCTATATTTAAAAAGAAAAAAAGAACACATGCATATGTAAAATGAAAGCTCTTTACTCACTGTTATCTGTTTTGCAAATTCCAAGTAGCCCATTTTTTCCTTGTGAAACAATTTTTTTATACCTGCAAATGTTACAATGCAGGTAGATATTAAAGAAAATCTTATAATTGTAATTTGTAATGATGTGCAATAAAACATGATGGTTATATTTGTTTATAGATAATGAAGCCATAATTCTGATTGCCTTAAGGTAAAACATACACTTCCTCCTTTGACGAAGCGGAGATTCCAACAGCCTGGAAAAGGTCAAAGAAAGGTTGCTTAAAATATCTCATATGAAAGATAGTAATCCATATAATGGTAAGGAAATTAAAAATTTACATATTCATCAAAAGTCTATAAATGCACCTTATAAAATGCTTTCATATGAACAACTTCACTGACAACTAATATCTTGTGATATCTATTAATGAAATGCTGCAACTAATTATACTAATTCATGAATTGAAGACCTAGCTAATGTTGGACAACCAACATTATGTAAATGGAATATTAATGATGAGCCACTTCAAAAAACAGCATCAAGCATTGAGGTCTCACAAAGTCACTCTACTAACAGAAAAGGGGTGTAAAAATTTGTTAGCTGAGCCACACTGCCACCTCTATCACAAGTATCATGAGTGCTTCCTTGGACACTCTTCACCCAAGTCATTATGTCTCCGCTGTTTCAGAATCTCATTCGCTTGCCTCTCTAAGCTGCCGAGATGGAGAGTCCGCTAATAAAGTTTCTTCTCAAATTGCCAAAGCATTTGGTCGCATTCCACATCTGATAACAAGTCATATAAGATAGATCCAATCTTTCTAATGCTAGATCCTTAGGTTCTAATACCAATCTGCACATATGGTTCAGTGGTGTTGCATGCAATGTGGAATATTGTTTTGTGAGCGAAGAAAAGGGGAAGCATATGAAGAAAAGAACTTATAGGCCCCAAAATTCATAATTTAAGAAAATCACTTTTGCAATATTAAAACAATATTAAAGGACTGTTTCCTAGTCTTTAAAGGAAATTCAATTTATCCTAGTAATGATATGACTCTTTCCATACAATTTGACTCAAAAAAGTCTTCTGATCAATCTGAACCCCATATATATGTATGTATGTATGATCTTATAATATTTGAAGAAATACATTTCCAAAATATATAAACATTTTAAAAAGAACATTTTTAACACCACATATTAGATCGATAATTAGTTTTTAAGGATCACAAGAAACCACATAACTAAAGAAATTGATGACACAACTAACAAGACAACTGAAAACAAGCTTCATGCAGCATGATTTTATAATAGCAAAGACACTCATGAGTGCTTCACCAAGCTGCATCAAAGGCAAGCTTTGTCAGCCAAGAACAAACTGCTTCAAAATTGCCTTTCTCATTATTTGTTTTGGTTCTCAAAAGTTCTAAATTTCTGGAGAACTAAAATTACATATTTGCAAAATCAAGTTATAGGTTCCAGAGATAATAATTGAATGCAAAGTTTGTTTTGTTGTTGTTCTCATATTTAGGTATAGGTGGCATGAAATGTTTTATGATGATCTATAGGAGTATGCTATCATCCTTCTCTTAATCACAGCTGTCCATTTTTTTAATCCTGTCTTCTTTGCATGCTCTCTTCATGGACAAAAGATGATCCAGAATTCAAATGATGACAACCTTCCTTTTAAACTCCCGCATGATTTAAAAGAATAAAAAAAAGAAGCAAGAATCACATTATTGTCTCCAGCCCCAATGAGAAGCTTATCAAAAGATGGTCAAGTTTAGGAAGTTACCTTTGGTCATAATAAGTATTGTCTCTTGCTCAAACTTAGGTGTTTCACTGACTATACTTCGGCATGATCATGAATGTTCTGAACCTGCAGACCCAGCCCTAAATAATTCCCAACAAACCCTTATTATCACCCATCTCTATAGACAGTTCACCAAACAACTCTGCTAACACATAAATTTCTTGAAAAGCTGCAACTAGAAATACTTGGTACAAAAAAGGAAACAACAAAATTCCTAGCATTCATCAATCAATGTTTTAATCCCTCTCTCTCTCTCTCTCTCTCTCTCTCTCTCTCTCTCTCTCTCTCATTTGAAGTACAGTTTACCTCCATACACCAGCTAGATTAACCAGCATGCAACAATAGCAACAACTTAAAGCAAACATATTGTATCAAATTTGCAATACATTTTGATATATCACAACTCTTTATGGAATCAAAGCTATTTATTGTTTCAATAAAACAAGACAAATGATGAAGATCTAGAACTGAAACTGAAGAAAAGGTTCTAGTACATTACCGCTCTCCATTAGAAAACATTATATCAAAGATGAAGATGCAAATATCAACCTGCAAGAAATAACAACATGAAGGATAATATATTAAAGATGAATTCTCCAGATCATGATGAAAATGCTAAGCAGGAAAAGTTATAACGTCAGGAAATCAACATAAAACACCTCTTAGTTATGTTATTTGACATTGAAGCAGGAAGGAGTCAGAAAAGGAATTAACAGAAGAGAACCGAAGCAACAAAGATGATGAGTCCTAAATATGACAGTCATTTCATACCATGGTTAAGCTCTGATCAAACATAAGGAAGTCTAAATTAAGTTAATGGACCATCTAGACAAGAGGTGACTGTTAGAACTTCATGGAACAGCATTCACATGCCCAACCACTTAGAGGTCATCTCAAAGTTCACAAGTTTTTAAGTATTACAAAAAACCAAAATGCTACCAAAATATCATAACTCCAAAGTAATAGTAATGGAGTTGTTTAGCCTTGAATTGAAATAGTGATTATTTCTTTTAGAGTTTATCCATGAGTCATAGGGTTTCTTTCTTCATGTAACTATAAACAGACCACAGTAGCCAGCAGAAGGTACAGAGCTAACACTTAATTATATAAGTGCATTCAAATCCTGAGCACTTGGTGAATGTTTCAACACTGTCTTAGTGGTTGAAGAGGTCCAAACCGCTACCTTCCTGCACCCATATCCCCCCTATCTCATATTTTCTCTTTTCTTATAAATTAAAATACCTTTATGTTGTTCATTGTGATTGAGGAATCTTTACTTCCTCTCTCCCGTGATGACAGCTCTTGGAAAGACATAAGCTTGCATCCATTCTTTCTATCAACTGCTACAACCTGAAAAATGCTAAAACTTATTCATGATCACAAATTTAACAAGGTGTCTGCTAAATAAGCCCTTTTGCAACAACCAACAACTTAAAATTCTATAAAATATTCTGTTACCTCAGCATCTAGTATGAAAGTTGAGACTTCAGGCTGACACATTTCTTTGATTATATGTATCAAATCAGGGAACCTAGATGTTGATTCTTTCATTTGTCGCGAAAATACTCGTATGGATCCATCTGCAAGTCTGTGAATTTGGGCACGTTGACCATCATATCTGAAGTAAAATAATAAATGATTAGTAGAGCTGTATACACACAACTGTATACTAAATAACTTTTAAGAAAAATATGAAAATATAATAATCAAGGCAAACTTTTTTCTTCAAGTGTATGGCATGTAAAGATCACTTAGCTCGGAGGACAGCTTTTGCCTAAGAGTCAATACTAGTGTACTAAACAATTGCTTAACCAAATAGGACAAGGTTTATAAACTTCATGGCTAGCAAAACTTTGAGATTAGTAATAAAAATCAAAGCAATTATCTAGACTAATATAGAACGTGCCTCAGTTTAAGCTTGCTAAGTATGTGTCTTCTTTTCTGAAACGTGTATCATATACTGCAGAATGAAAAACATTGCTAGAGGCTACATCAACCAACTATACCAATTCCCTAATTTTCAATGATTCAAATCCTAGCTAGAAAATGAACAGGCACAAGCTATGGTAATGTCTTCTATAACAATATGTCTATCTATGCCATTACATGAAGCATGTCAAAGGTTCAAAGGTAGCCAACTACCTGTATGTATAGCCAATGGGTCATGAATTGAGCATATGAACCCACCTGATATTAGATCATTTGTCAATGGAATCAAGAAATGGAAAGCTTAATTTTCTTCTATCGCATGTTATAATATCCTATGAAGGGCATATGCAGACACTACTATTAAATTATCAATGTAAAAATTCTTAAAAGGTAACTATTTCAAATATCCTTTGCATATAATGACCAGAAAAGAAAAGATGGGTGCTGGGACAGCACAAAGGTTAGAAAGGGCTTTTCATGGGGGTTTAGAGGCTTAATAGAATGCAATGGGATGGAAAGCTAGTGTTAGTGTACGAATCAGATTTGACGAAGGCAATCATAATTCTCATGAACTGTTCAAAATGGAAGAAAACAGGTTTGAGAGCATAATTCACAAAACAGGGAGTATCTGTTAGAGGTTAAGAGAATTATGCTGACCAGTTGGTGACATTCTATTCATGAATCTGGAGAGCTAGTGTTAGTGTAGTAATCAGATTTGATGAATGCAATCATAACTCTCATGAACTGTTCAAAATGGAAGAAAACAGGTTTGAGAGCACAATTCACGAAACAGGGAGATCTGTTTTAGAGGGTAAGAGAAAATTATGCTGACCAGTTTGTAACATTCTATTCATGAATCTGTGTGATTGAATGAAATCATGGTTGCAAGGATTTCGATTTTTATATTTAAAATAGAATCCGAGTATCTATCTATCTCCGTCTCTCTCTCTAAATGAAGAATTTACACTATTGATCAGGACCTACAAGATCAAGTGTGCATATAATGAATAGATTCCAAATGACAACTTTGAACGTGATCATAGTTAGCAAACAACCAGACTAGTCAAACTTCAATCATGTGATCTAAGATGATATGATCAGTCACATGGTTTCTAGAATCTGATGACCCCAAAGGCATTTTAGCTCTAAGCCAAAGCATCATTATTTGTGACCTGTTGGGATAAAGCAGGGATCCATGTACTGGTGCATACTGGTTTGTATTGGTCATATTGGATCATACCAGTAGGGTAAAACCATAGAAGTACCAGCACACCCCTTCACTGGTATTATAAGACACATGATTTTCACCTTTACTTAGCTGTCCCAGCACCAAGAGGCATACCGTATGCCAGCAGACTACCATATTGGTCTATGCCGTATGTGTAAGGTATTGATATGGGTACTACCACCAGCAGTTTAAAAAACATAGCAACTCCCAAGTATGCATACATGAATGATACAGGCATTAGTCATTTCAGTGAAAGAGTAATCAGATAAGAATAGTAACTCCCATGACAATTTCTTGCCTATTGCCACATACACTTTTCCAATCAGGTTTCTCTCAATACATATATATAAGTTCTTCCAAAAACTATTCCAAAAACGATGTAATCTTAACACATCACTATCCCAAATGATGTAATACGTCGATAAGCACCTTTTTTTTCTGTTTTACCCACAAAAATGGACTGCAATGTTGCATGACAAATCGTGTGTGTGTGTGTGTGTGGAAAGAGATCAACATACTTGTATTCACAGGTGAAAGCTCTACCCTGAAATAACTTCAACACTTGTGAAACCCCATTGGTAATTCTGTGACATAAAACACATGATAAGAATCCAAAAGCATAAGGCATGAGGGGGAAAAATTCGACATATAAATGTATAAACTACCTAGCAAGCATAGAAGGAATTGGCATGCCTGGCACCATTGCTAAAGCAGATGCTGAAAAATCAATGCCTTTGCTCAAAAGAGAAGGAATAAGCAAATCCTGTTTAGACACACAAATATGATAATATTGATGCATGCACAACCATAAATCAAACATGGGCAAAACAATAAATGAGCAGTCTCCAATTTTGGAATGTAGGAAACTTTTTTCAATTTAACAAATGTTAGTTGTAAGGCATTTACTATTTCATTTGATGATGCACCATACAATCTGGCATTCCTATACATATCTTTTCTACCACATAGAGTCACTTGCATTCTCCCATGTAAGAATGTATCACGCCAGTGCCCCTTAGTTCCACGAGAGCTAATGGTCTACGTTCCCAATCCTTCATGCAAACTAATCTTAACACACGTCATTTCTAGTTCAGTGGAGGCTATTATGTTTGGAACCAATGACTGATTTTCCTTCCTCAAGCCAGTCTTCCAACTTGCATAGTAAGCATCAGAAGTCATATAAAGTGAAGCTCCAGAGCCAGCAACCATGAATGCAGCAGCAAACCTAGTGCACAGTAAGTAGGCCCAAGGATGCAGCAAACCTAGTGCTCAGAAAGTAGGCCAGTGAACACATACTATAATACACAAGGCATCTTGCTATGCAAAGGTTAAAAGAAGGCTTTGGTACAATTACGGTATGACCCTACAGTCATGTAACCATGCCACCATACAAAATTATAGTACTTTTTTTTGTATGTGCAGTTATCAAAGTATCAAACAATCAAACTTCTGCGATCAAATTAAAAATATCCCATGAAATTATGGGCCAAGTGAAAAAGCTTCTGAGACAATGCTAAATTAGAAATAGATGAAGGTTATTTTGTAGTGTAGCAAATTTTTACCAGTGAGGGAAAGAAGCAATGGAGACGTGCTCCACAAGATAAATTTCATCAAGGGCACAATTTAAAGAGACTATGAATCACATAGAAGCATCTTCTTCCTATTTACTAATTAAAGACTTCCATATCCTATGCATCAACAGCAATAATCGTACTCTTGAAATGCACACTAACTACCCCATGAAGATATTCAGCAAAGATACAAATAGAAACATAACTTACAGTTAGATGTCGAGTTCCATGCTTCAAAGCATTGGTGCAAAAGGGAAAAAACATGTTGGAAAATCAAACACTCACCAAATTTGGAAGTATATTGTACGCCTCAGCAACTGCTGCAGAAATGCCCTGGAAAAGATAACTGTCAATTCGAGCATACAACTTTATAAAAGGCTACAGTTTCAAGAAAACTGGCCCATGCTCACAATAAAATATCCATCCCATTTTACTGATAAGCACAAAGTCTGGTCATCACTAAAAAATAATCTTCACACAAACCAGAAAATGCATATAATATAAGTGCAAATAGTTGGCAAGTGTATGCATAAGTTGAACAAAATGATTAGACAGTGACAATGATAATGTCATTTTAAGGTCCGTGTTCTTACACTCAAAATTAAAATGATAATTTAAAGTGTCCAGAGCATAACTGATTAACAAAGAAAAGAAGAGGGAAAAATGAAAGATCGACTTCTCTATTAAAGGTTTCGAGTACCAGTACTGCCATATTGTTACCTTAACCATAAAGTATGGACCGAGACCATATGATGTCTAACTGATATACAGTACACCTCTTGGTGACAGGAAAGCAAAATAGAGATGAAAACCATGAGCTTGTGTGATTCCAGTAGAGGGTGCTTCAGTACTGGTATCAAACCAGTTTGATCTGGTACAGATGGTACAAACCAGTGCACTGTTATGAACTGACTTAAATCCTTGCATGAAAAAATCAGGTATAAATCTGATAACTGTAGCCTGCGTATATAATGCAGGTCCCATGGACTGCCAACTGGCTATTCTATGTTTCTTACATGGCCCTCCTAGTTCGGAGTTCACCTTGACCAGGACTTGGTACCCATTCAAAGTCTTAAACAACAGGTTAATGCTGGTTGTGAAACATCTCCAACTTTGAACAATCAGATCATGATCCACAAGCACATCCCAAAAAGATGGAATACGGCTTGATTACAGTTTCGATACAGTTTATAACAGAGCTTGTTTGTTACAAAGAGCTTACACAAGCTGCTAAACCAAGGACAATAATGCAATCAATTTTGTGTTGGTAATAAAGCTAAAGATTTAGTTTTCCAAGCTGGGAATAATCAGACCTGAAGCTGCAATTTTAGGCTCTCCAGGGACCCTATATGTTGTGTCAGAGAGTAGTTGTTCAGCACCACAGCTTGTGCTAGTGCTGGTAAAATGGTTTTCATCATAGCTCCAATACGCAAATTACGAACCTATACAGGTAAACGGCAGTATCATGTGAAAAGTAATATAAAAGTTCATAAGGAAACATGAGAGCATGAATACTTGAGTGCCTTTGTGACTTTTACAGTAAACTATGAGTGCAGTGTGCTTCCCATGCCGAAATGAAATGTTGATAAAAATTAAGGGATTGTCTTTCATTAATAAAAAACTGAAGATTTGTCTCACCAAAGTCCTAACAAGAAACTTCATTTCCATTTCTCTACAAGAACGCATAAGATTTACAACAAGATTTTTTCTTTGAATAGCACTTCCGGCGCCTGCGGTAACACTGGCAAAAAGCAAAGCAAATAAATGTCCATAAGTCATAGTACATGCAAATAGTTTATTATGCCACTTGATAATCAAAAAATCACAAGGATCAAAGAAAGAACCAAATTTATACCCAAAAATAAGTAGTTATAACACTGTGTTCCAATGGACTACCACAAAGATGCGCCACAGTCATCGAGGCTTGCTATAAAACTTTCCCAAATGACTCGAAAATGGACTCCATATTTCAGCTGACCCAGAAACTAACGTAGGATTATGATCATCACATGTCAAAATCTGGAATATAGGGAAACCCATGCCATTACGTGTTGCAAAATTTTGCAATTGTAGGAAATGTCAGACAAGATATTTTTATACCAAGATCAGATTTCCACGCTTGGTACTACATGCAAATATACCTGGTTAATATATAATTGCATTATGTAATCATCCCTCTTTTCTGTTGTGGTAGACACTGTTGTGACTGCACTCTTGGTGTCGATATACAAGAATGTCATAATGAATATCTTGTTCGTCCTACCAGACTTGGCTTCTAAACATGCTATAAGAGACCTAAAACTCCCTTTGCTGAGTCATGCCAGCTTCTCTCTCTCCACATAATCATCCAACCATCCACCTATTCTTCCGATCTCCGACAAATGTTTTGCTAATCTGGATTGCAACTCCACCAGCACCCAGTTTCTCTGATATCATGTATCCTTAGTTCTCATCCTTTCAATTTCATCAGAACATCAAACCGATGTAGAGACAATAAATGAGAGCTTCCTTCCCAAAAGACTGCAAATATTGCAAAATCACGAGCTTACATATGATCCATCTGAGTGAAAAACTCATTTGACGATTGCTCTCTAAGATACCTCCCAGCTCCATCCATTCTCCCCAATCAATTCCTTGTGGCAAGCAAGCTTTCACAGCATAAAACATCTACTTAAGGTGGTATTGGTTTTACCATGCTTATGAAGTGATTGTTCCTTCGCTTCCCATCTGTGTTCCCAAAATTAAAATAGGATGGTATATTCAGTTCATGTTGCATCATTTCATTCCCATATGAAAAAGTCACAACGCAACCAATTCTTAAGCAAAAGTTTGATGTCACATATAGGAGGTCAAGTTTGTCTTCTATTTTCTTTTAAGGTTGACCCAAAAGCTCTAAAAGAGTTCATGCATCCCAGTAGACCGTTATTTGTCTTAGGATCTCAGACCATTTATAGTTCAATGTAATTTCTTTTGTGTTTCTTATATCCATTTACATGCTTCTAGATTTCAATTTCTGGCCCCCATTTATCATTTAAACTGTTTGAAAATTGTTCACATGAGACGCAGTCATTCTGCTTCTCCAAGAAGTTTCTATTAGAAGCATTAAAGTATGGTTTAACTGACACCAATTGCAATATATAGCTGGTCTCACAATACTTAGTTGCTGGTAGAGATGGTTGGCACAACAAGGATAAAAGAAGCATAAGCCTTCTGTCAGAAGTGAGCAAAAGTTGATGAAACGTGTTGTATGATTAAAATTACAGCCATGGCTATCATCATTCAAGAAAGTGTTCCCAGTATCCATATTCAGTTGGACAATTTCAGAATAGTTACAATAGTGTTGGTTTGCCTAGAGAGTTCATTTTGTCAATGCTAAAAGAATAGTTGTACCACACCATACCATATCATGCCAGAACTTGGCATGAACTACACACACACACTAAAAAAGCAAAAAAAAAAAAAGATGTAAAACATTAAAAGCATGCTAGGATTTCATGTTCCTCTTATATTTTGCCAAGTACGAATACTATCGCATATATAGAATGAAAAGTGGCAAGGATGAGGAGATTGTGCATATATAGGACAAATCAACGGCCACATTTTGAAAAATGAACATACAAAAGAAACTTCAGAGTAACCTTTCCTGAAAAAACTTACATAATATGGTTAAATTGGCATGGAGAAATAAAATAATAAGACTTCATATAGCACTAGCTAAGATACAACGAATGAAATACGCATCAAAGATTTCTAAAAGTGAATCCCAGATAGACTGGATAAAACCTGCTTTAAATACACTCAATTGACACAAAACACAGCAGCATGCCAATATTTGCAAATTTAATCAAAAACACTTTCAGATCACAAAGATGGCAACCATTTTTAGTAAAAAATCTCTTACTTCCATGTCCAGTATCAGGTCCATTGAATACCTAAGTCAGTCATACTCCCAATTAGGAAGCTGATGACTTTTCTAAATGTTATCATTCAAATTAGTTAGACAAAGGCAAAGCTTCCTTTCAGCTAGCTACCACAAACATCAACAAGTTCCATATGATAAACTTCTGAAGTTCTTAGATTCAAGCTCGAATCAACCAATTTTGAAACAGCAGGTGAATTTCAACTACAGCAACATAAAATGCTAAAACATTATTGAAAAAAGTAAGCACAAGATTCTTTTCCCTCCATCCTCAAACCTTTAAACACAATAAACACCAAAATCAAAATATGGCTAAGCACCTTCTTGAATTTTATGTTCTAACAAATGTTATAATAAACAGAACAGAAAAGAAAAGAAAAGGTGTATACTGGAATTTAGCTCATTGTCATCCCATTAATGTCCACTTGATGAACCAAAGAAATCAATATGCAAAACCTATCAAATGTAATTAAAATTTATACATGTAACTATCATACATATTATCATATACAATCATATCAATAATACCTGTCAAAATAATTAAGGGACAAAGGGGTCACAGTTTTGCACATAACAATCAAAATATCTACATATGATAATAGGCATAAACCAAGGTACATCTCTTTTTAATACCTGACAACTAGAAGAAACATTAACTGGAATGATTACATGAGATCAAAGTCACACCAATCCTTAGCTTGAAAAAAGTTATCTTTTAACTAAAACTTGAAGTTCAAATTGAAAATGTGATCTAAATTGAAATTAAAATTGATACGATAGAAGTTCCTTAATTAGCATTGACATAAGATGAGCAACAATCTATTCTATTAAATACTTTAGACCAAGTTAGTAGAATGAGCTTAGATTCTGCAGATTGTTACCTTATCTTCCGAAGCTCACAAAATAGATTATGAATAGAAAGAGGGCGGGGAGGAGCAAGCAATGATTGAGTCTGCCGGCATTCTTGTGCAACGTCACCTTTGAAGAGTATCCAAGGGTTATCAAAGATTATTGAGAGCAAATATATGATTACCAAATAATAACAATTCATCCTACCAAAATCACCACAAGTTTTGTACATTTCTTTAATTCTAGACCTGCTTGTCCCACAAGCCTCTTCCAGTGCACTTATCATCAGACTGCCACCAATGTTCAGTTCCTAGCTTCATAGATAGCGATGCAGTTACTGATTACAATTACTACAAATATTACAGAATGTAGTTGGAAATTGTGAATAAAAGTTCTCAGGAAAAAAGAAGTGATGCACCAAAAGAAGTTAGCAGTACATAAGGACATAGCATTTTGTTTTCTCTGTTGCAGAAGAAGCAAGACAAATTCAGCAAACAAGCTTAAATAAAGAAGATGGCGTGTCCAGACTACCAAATAATTGTTAAATATCATCTCATCTGCAGGGACAATCATCTAAAATGTAAGACCATGGAGGAAACAAAAGCTAAGATTTGAAGTTTATCATGCATTTCTCATAATCAAGTTCAAAAAGCACAACAATCCTATCACGTGGACTGACAGAGTAAAGTTTCTCAAAAAGGTAAACTGGAAAATATATATATATATATATATATGCACATGTAGCAGACAAACATGAGAATGTGGTTGGATGAGATCATGGAATGCATACAAAGTAAGCATAAGATAATCTCTTTTTGAAATTATTGGATATTCAATCACAGAAATATTCAAGACACAGATCAGTTCATAGAAAATTGAGGACCGCCCAGTTGCATTGTAAAGTATAAAATAAACTGTTCATTTGAATGTGATACCATCAATTGACTGGTTACTGAGATTGTCCCTCCTTATCATGTACTTGTAATGCAGGGAAACTACAAAGCACCAGAAAGGAAGGCCTGAAGCTCAAAATTTAAAACCCTATACTATCTATGGGGTTGCTTGTCTAGTCTAGAGTATGTGCCCTTAGTACAATTTCAGACCAAGGCTTTTCAATCCTGAAATTAGACTCCTCATGTATCTGTTCTTTCCTTAATCGAAAAGTATGAGTAAGACAATTGAGGCAACATAGGATTTCTTCAGTTGTTCAATTAACCAACCCATCTACAGCATTTCTATAAGCAAAGAGTGAAAAACTAAAAGGAAGTAAAGAGAGAATAAAAAAAGAACCCCAGCAGCAACATCATAAGGTTCAGGAGATATAAAAATAAAAGAAAAAGATAGCAATAATTGGATTCAAGAATCCATAAATATCCTAGCAAATTTTAATGTTTAAAACAAAACCCAAGAATACTTTTAGAAGGAAATCAGATTCACACCCAACCAAGGCAATCAGCTTCAAGTTCATTCTCTATCCTTTTGATTCATTCTCTATCCTTTTGATACATCTCAGACCATATGATGATAAAACCCAAAACCTTGAGGAGAGATAGAGACTGGAGAATGGAAGAAACCATCATTTTTGTTTAGCAACCAAAGAGATAAAAAATCAGGAGACATATTGTAATCTGAGTGGAAGGAGATGCATTCTAATGGACTCAAAAGAGTTCAAATGGATATTTTGCAAATAGAAAATGGGTCATATAATGGGATTGCTTATAGGGATTAGATGTGTCAAAATTTTTAGACAGCCTAAATTTTCATGCTTTTTTAATGGCATAAGGATTAAAGAAATTATGGCACTTGCAAAGCCTAATATCAACAGGTGAATCATCCTATAATTTTATAAGTATTAGCAGTGCCCCATCTGCACAATTTATACACAATAATGTTGGTCCTCAATCACAAGGGCCCATATTCCAACTATGGAGTGCCCAACTCGGCTGTGGGTCAGCCTCTTCATTTAATCAGCACAAACGTGGATTTAATTTTTAGACACTCACCAAGCCCTGTATAAAAGTGGATATGACATAGGATATAAGCAAGAAAAATCAACCTTCCATGTTTTACTGAGATTTGTCAGGATTCGCTAGCTTAAAATCTGTTAGGGAAACTACCTGATTGCTTCAATTTGTAAAGATTCATGGAACAGGACACACTGGTGCAACACCAACACCATTTAAGAAAACAAACTGGAAGTAGATCATTTAGTCCAAGCGGTTCACTTAGTGTTGGAATGTAGACTAACCATGTTTTCATGGTCAGCAGCAATTCTGTTTGTGCATAGGTATACAGCAGGTAGCACATCATCAGGGGACAAAGCAAGCAGGCTGCACAAGAAGAGGGTAGCGTCAGTAGATACTAAGCCTCGGAATACATCAATCTTGAAAAGAAAAGGAATAAACAAATAAGAAGCAAAAAAACAAATTATTTCAACAAACCTTCTGAACATGTTGCAGAGCATAGCAGTGGTTTTTATTTTGCCTTTTTCTCGCTCCACCAAATCAAAAGTACGTGCCAGGTGCAAGTAGGGAGCTGGCTGTCCAGCCTTCCAGCAAGCTGCAGAATGGTTATATGTGTAATGCAGCTTGCGATACTAATAAATCAAATACCAGATCCTTTCCTAACTTAGTTTAAAAAAGGCAATACAAACCATGCTCAACAGGAGAATACTTTTCAATTGGTAACGATACATTAGTCATATTTGAGTCCTCTGTTGAAGAATCTTGTACAAACAAAGTAGGCAAGTTACTTGTTGCCTCAAAAGAAATGTTAGCCTTTAAAGTACAACTACCAGCAAGGCTCTCATCCTTGTCAACATGTGCACCGCAAGAAAATAAACTTTCCTCACTACCAGATACAAGCTTAGAACCACTGTAATACATATCAACTGCTACATTGATGTTTCCTTTTGTCTTCTCCAGTAATAATGCAGCAGAGTCTCTCTGCATACCATCATCTACTATTTGAAGAAACTGATCTAACTCCTCTTTGTATATTTCAACAGCATTAGTTAGCTTCTGATTCCCATTTTCAAGAAAATGATCAGCAGAAACTGTAGAAGACCCATCATCATGAGAAGCACTAGCTGCAAGTCTTCCAAAAAATTTTGTGATTGTAGTCTGCTTGCGTCCACTGGATTCTAAGCCCAAGCTAGATTTTCCTCTCTTTTTTGGCTTATTTCCAGTACCTGAACCCCTTTTCTTGGGCAACTTAGAATTCAGTGATGTAGGTTTCTGCCTAGTTGGTGTTTTAGCTATATCCAAAGAGTTCTTTAAACCACATTCAGAGTGCTCTTGAGTAGATTTCTGAGCAGGGAAAGACTCAAGTTTGGTGCAGCTGTTTTGAGTTCTGGGGGCTGGAAAAGTGTCAACCTTTGCTTGCTCATAGAACTCAGTTTCATGCTCAAAAAAATGTGAAGCTGCTCCAACAATATCTCCATCTGAGCTTTTAAGCAAACCCAAAATCTGATTCTCAGTCACCCAAGACGGCAAGCAATCTTGAAGCTCCTTGATAACTCCAGTCATGTCCTCATCATTCGACATATTTGGGTCTCCCAGATGAGATTTCTCCCCAGAATGCAATGGTTCCAAATATGAATTCTCCCTTTTTTCTTCACTGTCTTGCTTGTTTGTATTTGTTGCCACATCATTTCCAGCCACAGTATCAGCATCCCCCAGCTTCTGATGGAAAGCCATGAGAAACTCATGCTTGTTTGCTGTTTCATCAACCAAACCTGCAAAATGCTTCCGCAAAGCAGCAGCATGCTTACCATCTAGCTTCTCAACATCCAAGCCCACGGTGGGAATAACACGTTTTGGCCTTAAGAACCTAATATACTCTCTCAATTCATCATAGTTTGAATGTTCGCTGTATGGAACAAGATGAATCTCAAGAGACTCCTTAACCCTCACTGCAAAGCCATCTTTCTTTGTTTCATACATCCACCCGGTTGAAACAAAACCCACCGCCTTAGAATACCCTCTCTCTGTCATAAGCTCCTTCATCTTCACAAAATTGGGTCGGAAGTACGGCCAAGTTTCACCTAGTAGGTTCCAACCAATCACATGAATATCACTTGCAGAAATATCCTCTGTAAAAACCCCAGAATCGCTAAGCCCTAATGCAGACAAAATTCCCATCTTCCTACTATCTACATGTAATAAGCAGTCACACCGGCGTGATATCTCAAGCAAAATCTTCTCTTTTCCCAGAACATACGTAGCAATTAGGAACAGGACAGACTCCCGTGGCTCCTTATTTTGATCTCTTATTCTTTTGATAGTGCTCGCAACATACTCTACAGATTCCTCTTGAGAGGGAAACACATATTTCGGATTACAGTAAGTTGTGTCCAAGAAAACAGCATCGGCTCCAATAAATTCACATAAACTGGGATCCAATTTCATCGAATCACAGAAACGGAAATCGCCGGTGTGCACATACCTCTCTGGCCCGTGTCCCTCTGAACCGTGGGCCTTGAAAAGGAACTGGACGGCGCCTGGGCAGTGGTTTGCATCGACCGCGACGACATCCCATCCATCAATCTCCACAGCCTCTCCGAGAGAGAGGGAGACTACGAAGAAAGGACGGACACTGAGGATCTCAACAAGGAGACGGGCGGTGATCTCGGAGCAAAAGATGAGGCCTTTGGACCAGGTAGGGCTCAGGCCGGTGTAGTGGTCGGAGTGGAAGTGGGAGAGGAAGTAGGAGACGGAGAAATCTCCGGCGGAACGGAATCCGTCGACGATGAAGCGGGTCCTGGGGATGAGCTTGGAGTGGGGGAAGTCGGAAGGAAGCGGGAGGAGAGGTGAGCCACGGGAGAGCAGATCGAAGGCGAGGGGAGGGCTGGCGGGAGCGGTGAGATTGGAGTAGGATCGGTAGGAGTCGAGGAAGACGGAGGAGGAGGTCAGGGTTAGAGTTTTGGTGGTGGAGGAGGGCAGAGTGGCCATGGGATTAGGGTTAGGGCTGGGTGGAGAGGGGAGGAAACTGAAGAAGGAAGGGGAGGTGGCGCGAAGGGGAAAGGCCCTTCCATCCGGGCTCGTGGACACTCGAGACCCGAGCGCCCGTCGATAGGCACTCGTGTGAATTATCCAAAGAACGGGTTATTTAATGATGGTATGAAAATGCCGCCGTGCATGCTTCGGAGTTCAGCTTCGGTCCTTCTTTCCCTCCTCGCCTACCATCATCCCGTCCCTCATCCTTTTTAAATACAATCTTACTTACGTGTCAGCAATCTTAAATAAAAAAAAATAAAAAAAAAAGAGCAAAGGACGAGCTTGTTTGGATTAAAAACAAAATAAATCAATTATCAGTTAGAAGGGATTGCCCATCGCCTCCTTCTCCCATCTTTTGCTACCAGCTCAAGTCCACGTCATAACTTTAAGAGAAAGATACGGTTACATTCGATAGACTTCATCCAAGTTATACTCACGACAAGATGATGGCTCATTCCATGAAAAAATGGGCATGGTACCAATCTATAAGATTTAAAACCTTACTCTTAATCTTCCCGCTTGCTGACAACCCCCCTCACTGCAGACTGAGCAGCAGCATAGGCTTTTGTAGGAAGTTGTTGCAGAAGTCATGCCGACCTACCCATAATGGATAAAAGCAAAGCAAGTTGATGCCCTGGAATATCGAGCGTTGGTGGACCATCCACATAACAGACACACATAAACTTCCTTTTTGAATTGAAAGAGAGAATAAATGGTTTCAATACGTGCCGAATCCTCCTATGGTGCAATTGAATAACTAGCTTCTACATGAATCATTTGATGTTGCTTTAGTTGCTATGCGTACACAAAACCAGCACCTAGCCCATCGAGCCGAGAGGGCCAACAGCTAGCACCATTGCATCAGAGGAGGTCGTTAATCTGGCTTGCATTGTAATTCCCATAACCGTAATCATTTAAACTGCGGGTCTGGAAGATTTCCCAACAAGAACAAAAAATTCTATCCGCTAAATGACCATAATAATAGCATGAAATCGAAACGCAGGAGTAAGAAACTGCCTCCTGGATTACGTGACCATTGAAAATCACTCAATTCCTTGTGTCAATTTGCAATGCAAATTAGGCATATTAATATCCAAAGATGATTTGATATTATCACAACTGACATCCATGATACAAAACTATAGTTGATATCCAAATCAAGGGCATATTTGATTGTCAATTGGCATTTCATAAGATTTTTCTATTTCTCCTCGTTCTTTAGTTTATTTTCAATGAGTTTTACCTTCTTGGTATTTTCAAAGTTAAGACTGGAAAGCTCTTGCAGAGATGCTTTTAGCTGCGACATCTGAGCATCTGGCACATGGTTCTTTCCCCTTACTAGCGTTCGCCTGGGAGCATTCCGTGAATTAACTGGTGAAGATTGGGTATATCTTCTCAGCCTTGCATTCAAAGCTTCAATAGAAGAGTGCAGGGCTTCCAACTCTACATCTACAAACCTCCCTGCATGAAATCGAGTAACTGAGGTCAAATTTATGATACGATAAGCAGCGAATGATTGGTTTAATGAACTCTGGCATACCAAGCTGGGCCTTAAATTCACGTTCTGCTCTTGATAATGGTTTCTTGTTTGCTCCAGGCAATTTTTTGAAATTCTGTAGACGCTGTTCCAAAAGTTCATATACCTTGAAGGCACGGTCTATCCGATTTTTTATGCCTTGTTCTTTGGCTTCAACATTCAGAAGTAACTGCTTTGTCTCATGCAAATGCTTATGTTGGTCTTCAACTATTGTTTTTAGATAGCCCGCATGTTCTTTGAGCTCAATATAGACCTAAGCAATGCAGTATCAAGTTAACTTCAGAAAAAGAATGATTAAGATGGATAGTAGATTTGTCCAGAACTCAAGATCATGCAACCAGAAAATCAAGAAGTTAGGTCTCATCATGGTCCAAGCAATAGAATCTAATCTCATTCTTTACGTTGCCCAAGCCTTCAGTACAAACCAGCCTCCACAAAGGACTGTATTCTTCTTTTCTGTCTTTAACTGAAGAAAAGCTAGACCACCTACATCACTTTTGATGGTCATTTATCACAAAAACAAAATATTGCTAAAAAACGAAAATGTCTTATTTTCACAACTATGTGAAAAGGAAGATAATCAAAGGAAAAAAAATGTGAAAACGAAAGGATATAAAAAATGTAAACCCCCCAGAAGGAAAAAAAAAAATTGAGCAAGGTTTGCCATCTGCTAGTACAATATTGTATGTACTGTACCAATGCTCCATGCTACCAATTCTCTTTCTTAAATTTTTCAGTTTTTATGGTTAGTTAAAAATTTAGAGATCATGAAAACATAATTTTAAGATTGTTTTATTAGTACTATTATATTTCATATTAGTTCCGGAGACCATATGATTACTTTGACAATCACATATCATAAACCATCTCCTTCATTATCATGAATTACATAAAGTGAATCTATAATTTTTCAAAAAATATATATACTTTAGATATATTAGTGATTTTTATAATTTATTTTCACTTAATACATGTGATAATTTATAAAATAATGTAAAAATTATGTATATTGTCCTACATAATGTCCCAATCACCAACACACATCACCATATTTTTCATGAACTGAATTAATAAATTTTAAGTTACAAGCACTTAAAAATTTGATGATTTACATTAATAAATTATCTATACATATACAAAACACTAATTTTTAAGATCTTTTTTTCTTTTTTCAAAATATTTCTAATTAATTTTAATTTAAAAATAATATTTAACTATAAATATCTAAAAATTAATTTTAATTTGTATAACCCTAGCACATATACTAATATATATTTTTAGTCCATTGGAATATCTTAATCACCACTTACTTTCAAATTTGTTTGATTTTGTGTCTAGATTCAGGCAACCATAACCATAACCATAACCATAACCAAATTTAAACAAACTATTGCCCAAAAAAAAATAGCAACATACACAACCTCAAACATGCAACCAATTTTTAAATTGTTGAATAATTTTTATCATTTTTAATATATATATAATTTTAAAAATTTACTTGATCAATGAAAAATCATGATTTTTTTTCCATGCATTGACCTCTACAGTATATCATGAAATGATACCAAAATACAAAATTTCGGTACATTTTTGCTTATAATATCATTTTTGGGCCTATTTTAGGGTAGAAGAGGGAAAAGGCAACAAATGAAAAGATTTGGTGATAACTAGATTGAGGCTCAAAACCATAAAAAAATTCTTCTCCCCTGAACTACCTTAATTCTCCACTCATCACTTTCTCAACTGAAAAGAGAAGGGAAAGGCATCAGGATGCCTTCTCTTCCCTTCTTACTCATGAGAGAGCTTGGAATCAACTCGAACTAAGTTGCACTGAGCAAAAATGAGCGGTTCCGCTCGTTGTGGACCAAGTTCTGAATTGAACTAGCAAACCTACGTAGTTCAACACCAATTCATTTCATGATGACCCGAACAGAGTGGTTCAGGTCAGTTTTACAAACCTTGATTAAGAAAATAAGAAGAGCGGGATCATTATGTAATTTTTTAGAACCCTACTTGGAAGGAAGACATTTTACAGAATAATTCAGCAAGAGGCATTGTTCATCTAAAATGCATGTTTTCAAAATCAATGCATGGATTGGAAATTGCATATTATTGTTCAGCTACACTTTACCAAGAAGGATAGGCTCTTCTCATGGGTGACGACCGAAGACCATGGGCCACGAGGAGTCAGAACCATATAGTTATCGGTGCTCATCTAAAACACTAATGCTCAATAATGCAATTTTTCTCTACTGTCATGATAATAATAAAAGTAATAAAAAGGCAGTAATCGATAATGAAATATATTCTTTTTTCATTACCTTGTGTGCATACTCCACATAGTTCTCATGAAAAAGCTTGCTATAGTGATGAAGAGTTGACCGTCCTTCAATCGAGTCAGCAGTTAAAGATCTAAGAGTTGTTGAAGGCGGAACAAGGATGACCTTGGGACCATCAAGAAGCTCTTTGCTTATAATCTCAGGGATAGCAGTTTCTGTATCACCAACAGGCTTGGTGTCCATATCATAAAGAACAGGCGGTAATTCATTCCAACCCTTTATCTCTAGCAAAATACACTCATAGGAGGAAGTGATTCCAATTATCTGTGAATGACCATATGGGTCAGCTATTGTAACAAAACCAGAGAGAACTGGAGAGACAAAGCAATTAGCGCCTGTACTGAGGACAGGATACACAGAAGGTGCTTTTGCAATCTTGTCTGTTGCAGAAGATATATTTGTGAAAGGCAGAAAATGCAAAGCTACCAAGTCTATCCCCCCACCATGGAGGCAGTAAAATTTCTCTGAAACAAGAGGATCAGAAAACAAAGAAAGCTGACAATTATTCAATGCATTTTTGGGCAGTGCCAAGTCTACAATAGCCAGCCTGAGCAAAGGAGGTGGATAACCGACCCAGAATGTATCTGCAGTACTGCTGATATTTGATCCCAGGGTAAGTGGTTGGCTGGGCTTCAAAGTAGAAACTTCTTGTAAATTCGACTCACAAATCATAGCAATGCCCTTTATATGACCGGAAGAATCAACAATAAGACGGGGAGGACTACCAGTGTTCCAGTGAGGTTGGACTTCATCAGCCAGGGCATCAATCTGCAGCTGTCCACTGCCCCAGGCAATCACAAGAACTGAATCCTTGTCAATAGAACAGTAGAGAAGATCCACTGCCCTGCCATCACAACCTGCACTGCTCTGGACTTCAGAATCATGATTCTCTTCACCATGACAAATTTTAGCAAGAGGGCCCTGCACTAGTAATGCACACGATACAACTTACAGATGGCAGAGAACAATAAGGCTATCCAAACAAACAAACAAACAAACAAAAAGAGATCAAACTTTTTATATTATAGTAAAAGGGGCACAAAATCACGTTCAAGCATAAGCAAAATATTCAGATTCTTTTGGACAGCAGCATCAATAAAGATGCAAGCAATTCATATCTATTGCAATTAGCACATTAAATCAAAATATCTAATCATAAGAGCCAGATTGATGCACTTTATGAATGGTACTTCTTTTCAATGTTTGCAATTAGACCTTCAAAGCCATCTTGTCTAGCATTGTTGTTCAGGGAAGAAGATTTGCTGTCTCCACACTTCATGTTCTAGCTAACATCCAAGTTAACAGAATAAGAATATAATTATAGCCATCAAGACATATCTCAATGATATTGAGTTATGACTTGATGTCTAGTGAATATCAAGTGTAAAAATAAAATTCTACCATGATATGGGGAAAAAGAGGATTAGCCTTTCAGTTTCTTTCCTTTTTAACTAAGTTAAAGTTTGCCAGCAAGAGTAGATGCACCAGGGATTATAAATCTTGCTAAAAATTTTTCAAATGCTTAGGGAACTAGAGAGAGGAAGGTTGCAAGGGCATGATAAGAATCGTGAATGGCAGCTCACTTTGAAATTATGGAATTTAATTTTCGTAGTATCAAGAAATAAGACTATAAGAATTAATATAAGTGCAGCTAAATACCTCGATAACAGTGTGAGCTGATGCATACCGTTCAACCTCAGTGCTAGAAACTATTTTTAACTTTTTACTCTTACAAATGTAACGCCCCAAACCCACCAGCTGGTCCAATTAACCTGTTAGTGAACTGAAAACACGTGACCCTAAAAACTCGAATATAAATTAATTGATATCAAGTGAACTTGAGTTATAAACTCTTCAAATTTTTCTTTTCCATCCGATGTAGAACTATTTTTGGAGCATTATAATCTCTTTCCCTCCCTCCCATCAAGCAACGTCCTCATCGCACATCATAAGCTAGCTAGAATATACCTCAAGCCGGATCATTGGTGCTGCAAGAGTGGCTCCATGCCATAGCAGGATTCTACCATCATCCCTGGGTAGCCTTTTTCTCCTGCCCACTAACTTTAGCACACTCGAGTTGGCTCTAACATCATTTGTAACACCTTAAGCCTACCTGCTGGCCCAATTAACCTATTAGCGAGCTGAAAATACGTGGCCCTAAAAACTCGAGTGCAAGTTAACTGGTAGCAGATGAACTTGAGTTATAAGCTCCTTAAACTTTTCTTTTTCATCCGATGTGGGATTATTTTTGAGGTATTACAACAAAAGATGAGAAACTCTTATAAAAAGACCGAAAAACAACCAACTTTAGAATGCTAATTAATATGATCATTTGCCTAGAAATCGATTATGGCAAGAACATACCAGAAAATTTGTACATAACCACACAGAGAGAAGAACATTCAAAATCTTCACAAGTACAATGAAGGTGCAAAAGAAGGTCAAGTAAATAGGGATTCGTCATCAGTAAAAAGAAACTTTAAATGAAGCTATAGACTCCATCAGAACTTTAATAATGCATGTGCTTTAAGCAAACTCAAGGTGAGACTTTTTTTTATGATGATGATTGTTTTTGAGAAGGGAAAGCAATCTCAAGACTGATAATAACTGCAAAAAAAGCACCCAAGATGTTGTCTTAAAACAATGTTGATATTCTACTTTGAGCATGTGCCAGTGGATTCTCAATTCTAAATCTGTCAATGCATTAGATCTTGACCAGCACCATTCTGATCTGGCTAGACTGGATCCATATTCTTGAGCCTAATAATAACAATTCGACGTGAATATAAATTAAACCAGACTCAGGTTGGGGTTGACCCAACCAACACCTACTGTATATAAAAATTATACTAGAGTATCAATATAAATATTGCACGTTATATTTTAATATAAACATTAATGATATGGTACACAGCCACCTTTTCCTCTTCCTCATCAGCAACAACCCTAGCCTTGTTGGCCCATCTCTATCACCTCAACTCACAACCCTCCTTTGCTCCTCTCCAGCTCAATGCCTACCCGCCATCACTGTCCTCACCCTCTCACCCCAAAACCCTTTCTTTCCACCCATGCGCTCACCTTATACCCCCCCACCCTCATCCTCTGCCTCATCCAACAACCCAATGCCAATGCTCAGCACTCCCCACCTCCCCCCACCCAAAAAAAAAAAAGGGAGAAAAGAAAAGAAAAAACTGAACTCATACCAATAATTCCTGCCTTTCATATTGAGTATCCAAGGCTTAATAGATCAAGATTCGGATCACTGTTAGATCTTTACATTAAGTGTTCTGTGAAGATCTAAATTAAGAAGAGACTGCACAAAACATACTTCAAAACAATCCATGACTTAAAGGACATATACTGTATTCAGGTCCACTATAATGAAACTTCAAATTCACCTATTTGGCCCAAAAACTAATGCTTTAAATTATGAAACTGATGGTTAAAATATCTAATGATATTACTGTGGCCTCAATTTTATAATTACTCCCACTGAGCAAATTAGTATCCATTCCAGCTCAAATAATATAGCCAATTCCTCTCTCTTCATATGCGTGCGCGCGCGCACACACAGAGCATGCGTGCTTGACTTAGTTACACTAGAGAAGATCTCCACTCGAATCCAATCAGTTTAGATTCAGACAATGAGGATCCCAAATCAATAATCCAAGATATTAGATGTGATCTACTGCCTCTAAAGTAGTTACATAACAAAATCCATGTGATTTAGAGACCTCAATCCATACATCAAGTGGTCAAAAAATTAGAAGTCCAAATAACATGAAATGATTCATGTTCTTTTGACCTCTTGATGCATGGACTAATAGTCTCCAACAAGGTTCACCATCCCAATATTGAACCCTGCACTGGTACCACAATAGTATAATATCGATATGCCCGATACGTGGGTCAGTCCAACATAACGAGACTCGGTACACACTTCATATCAAATCTTGATTCTATACTGTACACCTAGTACAGAGGCTATATCCAACATACTGAGACTCGGTACACACTGCATAGTCTCCAACATATAATTTTTGGAGTGTACATATTTTAGAGGTTAGAAGTTATATCCAACGGCTCAGAGCATCAATATGAGATCCCAATAGTCCAATCTACACTTATCTAGATCTGAGCAAACATTCTCTTTCACACACATATATGTATGCGTGTACATATATACATATACACACCCACATATTATCATCATCCACTTTAGCATTCAAATTTTGCTAAATCATGTAATGATTAAAAAAGTTGGCTCATGAATATTATTAATTCAAAAGGAAATATTGCAAAATTGCAGCAAAAGATATCCACACCATCCTTGTATCAACATATTGCATCTAACATGATAGAAGGAAGTTCCATATGTTGATGAAAGCAAAGTTATGCAACCTATTTGCAACAAACTACCAGCCAAATTCTCTAACCTGTAATGAAAGAGAAGCATCTATCGGGGCATAAGGATGAGCTCTTGATACTAATGTACTGCCTTCCTCAAATGATTGATCTGCTAACTCTGGAAATGTTGTTTCTAACCAATCAATGGCCAAACGTGAGTTGCTAGCAACTTTTAAATTTGATGACTTCAATCCAAACTCATTCATGTCTTCATAAATCTCTTCTACATATGCCCGACTGCATACACTGCACATCATGAAGACCAATTACAACAATCAATAAGCATATGGACAAGATGTTATAGAAATGCAACTCTTTGATTTTAGCTATCTTGCCTTGGTATATTCCTAAGTCCAGATCATTATATACTATAAAACTGCCTCCATTATATTCCAATGTTTTTTCTTCTTTTGTTAATTGGGTAAAGCTTTCCTATCTGACTACAAATGTATTGCAAAATGATAAAAACCTTCATTAAAAAAACATTAGTGTAACAACAAAAGAAACAAGCGAATATTTGGAAATGAAATTATATGAATGCTACAAACCTACCTTCCAAATGGTACAACCGGGCAAAGGACATAAACTGAACCATCACTGAATAAAACAAAAACCTGCATGAACATAGAAAAAGGCCGATCACTTAAGAACCCCAAGTCAGTTTTGTTATGTTTAACATATAACCAGGAGCTAGTATGGATATTAAAGGAGAAGGCTAACATTTATTAGACGTGAAAAGATATAGGCAGTTGAAAGAAAATTTATTTTTATAACAACTTCAAAGACTGTCATGGGTTTGAATTTCCAATTTACAGGCCCATGACAGGTGCATGTGGGTTAGACGGGCCCAAGCGGATCCAGCATAACCTGATTTAGGTCTAACACCAAATGAAAAACTTAAATGTTCTGTTGATCATAAATCTCAAACCTAGATCCAAGTCCCCAACCAATTTGAGCATGGGTGCGATATGAGTGGACCTCGATACAAAGATTAAAGTGGAATGACCTAAAAATTGAGCCTAGTTCGACATATAACTATTCTCCATTTAGGTCAGGTCTAGATCATAACTTACACCAGATAAAACAATCTGAGCAAGTTCCCAGTCATATCAAGATTGGGCTCGCTAGGTTAACTAAAATCATCTGCACGCATTTTTGTATCATATTATGCTTTCTGCAATAATATAGTCCTTTATAGACTTCCTCATCAAGATAATTATTTTCCATTTTTGAAAAATCTAAGTATTTCAATATTAAACTTATTGAATGTATTTAATGATTTCTTTTGTTGGTAGGGAATGAGATATGCTTAGACAATTGGAAGTTCAACTCTTTTTCGCAACAATTATATGCAATTTTTTGATTCGCGTATATGTCCAGTGCCCACTTAAGAGTTCAAAGGACTGGGAGTAAATTTTCAATTCTAGCTATGATCCACTTACCTGGACCAGGTCTAAATTTTAATTCAAATGCACATCCAGTTGACAACTCAAGGAGGTTTGGCTAAATTCCAAAGCTTATCATCCGCACATGAAATACTTTACAATCTGGTAAGAAATGCACATAACTGTGTTTAAAATTTTGGATAAGGTATTAAAACTTAAAAGCTTAACAAAATCCATCTCTCCTTCCTTCACCCTCTTCTTACCCTGAGATGAGGAAACAAATTTCAAAATTTTCCAAAATTTAAGCAAAAAATACCAGAAAAAAGAAAACAAAGAATCAAGGAAGCTGGTATAAGCAAAGAAAAATTAGAGCACATGATGGGACTGTATTGTATGTAAATAATTTTGCATCAAGAACCACCAGAATGGGATACATTCAATCAATCAATTGCAGCAGCATTTGAGATATGAGAATGAAATACCCTAAACTCCTATCCTAGTAGATCCGATCCACAAGGAAGAATAAGAAAGAAAAGTACCCCAAGAATCCAAGAACCACATCCTCCAATTTAATTATGAGACAATTCTCTTGTGTGAATAATGTGATCTTGGTAACGGCAGCAGCTACTTTCATATTTCAATGTATTTGAATCCATTCGATGCAGTATATATCCTAGGCTCTTCTTTCTTTAATGTCTAATAAATGAGCTAATCAACAAATCATGGGTTTAGACGAAACAACAAAAAGGAAGGACTGATTTGAGGATGAGTAATTACTGGATTTTTTTAAAAAAAAGGAAATGATATATGACATATAAAGATTAAAGTTGATGGAAATGTTAGAAAATGCAAAATATAGATTAAATAATAACATTAATATACTAAAAAGGATTTCTAAATCAATCAAGGAATTAAGATTAAAGGTTGCTTGAAATAAATGGATTTTGCTAAAGTAGGGTGATTTTATTCTCAAAAAAAGAGGAGGAAATTCCATGCATAGAAAAATTTTCAAATAGAGAGAAGCTCTTGAAAAATTTGGAAGATGCAACAAAAATGCAATGGAGTAATAATCGCATAAAAAGCAAAGAAGAGCAAACTATGAAATTAACAGACTCAAAGACTTGAGATATTGGACTATGAAGTATAACTTGTTTCCCACAATGTGAAATGTGGTGTGCAAGAAAATACAGAAAATTCAGAGTGATGATGACCATGCTAAATTCATAACAGCATTATGTAGATGGTAAGCAAATGGTTTTAGATGGAAGAATGGAAAAGCACAAAATACGATATCAGTACTATATTGTGTTTCAAAGTAAATTCATGTATGACATATAGCATTGTATAATGCTCTATTACTTCTGATTGGTCAGATATCTATTCCACAAGTGAAACTCAGAAAAAACCAAGATTGACAAACGAACAGTACAACGGAAAAAGATCTCATGCAGCGAATAAGAAAATTCTAAAAAGAACAGATAGGCTCTGCTGGTAACCCTTCTAATAGGTGATGCAAATTGCAATACTTCAAATAAATGAATTAAAGTTTAGTACGAACAAGACAAAATCAGAATCATTCATAACAGCAAGGTTTTAAATCCTGTGGAGCAGCGACATCGCAATTTTCTTACGGAACATGATGCACCAACGTCCCATTCCATAACGACACTTGGGATAGGGGATGTCTCAAAACATACTAATTGGACACTAAGATGATGGCAAGGTAGCATATTGATTGTAAGCAATAAACAAGTCATTCAGCAAATAAACTTCATTGTTACAATCAGGATTTTAAATCTTATGGGATAGAGTCGTTCCAGTTTCTTTAGAACAGAATGTACCGACGTCCCACCCCATTCCGACATTCAAGACAATGGATATCTCAGGATGCATCAATTGAGATGCAATAACGATGACAAGACAGTCCCATCTCGATCTTAGGAAAATACTAGTCCCAACGTCCCACAAGATACAACAAATGAAGGATACAGAGCCACAACAAAAATGACATACAGAATATGGGATCAAAAGCATATATTATTATATGTAATAGAGAGTTGCACGTACAGAAAATCTATCCCACAAATGTTGACCTCCATATGAGAATGCCACAGGGCAGACCGATGCAGCATTGTGGCATCTTCCAGGTTCAACTGGCTGCAGATAGTATTCCTGCTCTGGCCGCTCTAAATCAGATGATAAATCAAATAGCCTGCAGAAAGAGCTTTTAAGTTTCCAAAGGCAGAAGAGATTGTAACTAACATCATCTTAGATAATATCTACCAACAAGTGATTTCCAGATATCATGTAAAAATAGACATAATTTTAAAATCTTGTCAATGTTGTTGTTGCTAAATTATCTTTATGAAGAAAGTTTTAAAAACTTATTTAAAAGAAGACAATGTAGGATATTTATCACAACCAAGAAGGTTAATCTCATGCATTTGGAATCATCAGAAGATGTTGGTTAGAAGGATGCCACACTCATGACATTGATGAGAGAAATTGGAGGAAAGATATGTCATTACAGGAGAAACGTGTGACAAAGAATATGTTTTCCAATACCAATGACTGCCAGAGTTTCATGCTTTTCGAGAACTGAGAGACCAGATAGAGAGAAAAGGAGGTAGAATCAGCAAGGACTTGAGAAGCATGTCATGCCATCACTAGATCATCCTCTTACATGAAAATCATTTTCATTATTACCAGTCCTCATACTAGTATTGCCGCTTTCCTTTTGCTAATATGGTTAATTTAAGACAAAGTCCTTGATCAAATAACCTTGATTTATTACATGCAATGGCATGATCGATTTATGTGAAGGCATGACAGTTTTGATCTCATCAGCCCATGAGGCACTTGGAATCATATAGTCTTGCAATTGTATTTCCTTTCTTATTTATTTTAACTGATAAAAACAATCTTATTCTTGGATAGCTTATTTCTCTTTGTAGAAGAGTCTTAAGTGGGTGCATTTATAAAAGAATGTGCTGTATCTAAAGAGGCATGATGCAACCTTCTGGACTCGTTATATAGATTATCTCCAGCTATAGATAGTAAAGATGCAATATGAAGAGAAAATAGATGGGCAAATGGTTTTGCTTCATTGACAAGGATGGCATTTAAATACATACACTTAAAGAGAGAAAATTTTCTCCTATACAATAGACTGATATTGGTTTTGAAGTAATGACACATTGAAAACACTACATATGTACAAAACAGAGGGAAAAAATAAAAGAATATGAAAATAAATAAAACATTCATCAACATAATGGTACTCAGGTTTCAGTGCATAAAAGGCATATCACTACTGCCTTGATAATTTATATTTATGACATACCTGAAAACCGAATCTGATGACAAGATGCCCAAATGACTACCACTAAAAGGGTGCCATGATGCTTGTAAAATTTGTAAACCATTGTTGTGTCCAAAAAATATTTGAGAAGCAACTGAAACGGTCCTGTTTTAACATTTAGATGCATAAGCCTTTATTCTAGCAGCCTAAAACAGTAATTGCAGATACTATAAGTAGACTTCTGAATACAAAGCTCAAAGAGCTAAAAAATATTAGCATTGGCGCTGACAAGGAAATGTGAGTCACAGAACACAAATATCTGCTCATTAAAGATAGAGAGGAATTAACCTCAATGCAAAAAAACAGCAGTGATCATTATAACTTATCAACCTATAAAATAACAGAACCTGTGATATTTTACCATAATGTTTCAAAATTAAAAAAGTACCATCATCAGCTTATGCACATGCAAATGAAAAAGGAACATGCCCTCTTTATGTAGTAAAATTCTATGACTTCATGACACATAATGCACTCCAAAAGTGTGGTTTCTTAACAACATTCAAGCTCAAATAATAAATTAAAAGCTGTGCTTTCTTAAGTTAAAGAATGGCCCTGAATATAAAACAATGATATAGAAAGATCCAACTAGAACATAGACATGGGTTGAAACTAGCTTTTACTGTGCCATATGAAAATGTCAGAACCCAATAGCTTGTGTTCATCTGTGCACAAAAACGGAGAAACACAATTCTTCCTCAGTATCATTTGTAGAATAAAAAGGCCTTGAGACAGTTCTATACCATCTGCAAACATGGTAGAGAAAAATATAAAATTTGTGGTCCAGAAGTGGAAGTATTGAACCTAATACAAGGTTACAAAGTTCTTTAAGTTTGTGACTGGAGTCTTTGGACATCTCATACCAGGAGTCATAAAAGAAAACTCTATTTGTTGGATGTCTTCTTTCCAAATTTTACTTTACTAATGGTCTAAGTCTAATGCATCAGCATACCGAAGCAACAAAGATACATGTCAAATCCATGATAACTAGGAAAAGGTTGCTTTCAACATATGATTATGCCCTCAGTACCAAGGAACTACTACCTATGGTGCCATACCTTCTCTGGAAACTCATCCCTATGCTTGCTTCCTAAGCATTTTCTGGTACTTAAGATTCTAAACAATATGTAATTACATTAATACAAAACATATAAAGATGGATCATATATTTCTTTGGTTTTATTAAAACTAATCAGAAAATAGACTTCAACAGACTCTATAATGGCCAGCAAAGGCAAGGCAGCAACAAAGATGTTAATAAAGAGTAGAGGTTTACAACTATAATGGAAAGGTGTTGTACTTCTGATATACCTGCAAGTAAATGTATTATCATTCTTATAAGTCCTTTCAAATAAATACATGAGACCAAGGTTCTCAGAGCCAACAAATAATAACGATGATCCATCTATATTGAGAGCAATACAATTGACCACAAATTGGATCCGAACGTCCGGAAGCAATATCTGCACATAAAAAATACTGGCATTAGCAAAAGTGATGGTTGATTGTAGAAATCAAAATGCAGATGATCACAAGAGAATGAGTAGAGAAGATCTACATACAACTTCTTAACTACGTTTTAATGGTCACAACATGATCCAATTATTTGGAAGTTACCATGGTTCGCGTGTGTATGAAGTTATATGGGATTTTTACAGAAACTAGGATGTGTAGTCTTCAAGAAGAATCTTCTTTTTATATGAAATGCATGTCAGCTCTAGATGCCATGTTATGATTCTACAATCTGGTCATGGCATCAAAAACTTGGTGCCACAAATAATCTTCAAGATCTATAGAAATATTCAAACAAGATCATGTGAACTCATAATTTAATTGTGCACTAACACATGATATGTGAATAACTTTACAAGTCTTGTAATTTAGTGGGTAGCAGATGCAGAGAGAGGACACAACTTGCACATAATTGGTGAGAAGTTGCCCATATTTCTCTATATTTGTTTTATTCTCCAATGGCATTTGAAGATCTGCACAACAAACAAGATTGCCTTCATGCAAGTCCAGACTTTACATGCAACTACCTAACTAGTTCTTGATGGAATTGCCAAGATCCTCGCCACATATTTTCCTCTTGCACTGGATATCATGAAATGATGCCTTGAGAGTTCCTTCTTTCTGATTTCATACGTTGCCATTTTCTCTCAATTACATGAAATGATCAGTAAATATTTAATTAATGACTAATCTTATGCCTAATTTACCTAATCACCGTAAGTTTACCATCTGTCGGCAAAGCATATGTCCTCCAGGTGACTCTCAATCTATTTTCTCACACAGATAGCAAGTGATTCTCTCTGTTTAGTCACCTATGAGGGCTTGGAAAAGAAAGGACCGTCAAGAAATGAAAAAATATTTGCAATTCTAACCAGGATCTCCATTATTGGACCCATCTCAATCAAGAAAATATCTATCTCAACAAACACATGTACCTCGGAAGGGACGGCGGCCTCCACGAGGACAGAAGAGGAGGAGTCGGGTTCGGGGTCGTGGAAGCGGAGGGAGAGACGGTGGAGGCAGCGATCCTCCGGGTCCCACAGGTAGAGGCGTGACGACGAAGCATCCCATGCCGCCAGGTTGCCGCTGCTCTCCGTACGGCGACTGCCAGAGAAGACGGGGTGCTTCTGGAGCGCCACCCACTCTACTGCTTGGGGGGTAGAGGCTTTCTTGGTGGCAGCCGAAACCGCTTGCGAATGAGGAGGAGGAGGAGGAGAAGAGAAAGAGGAAGGAGAGAAGGCGGAGACAGCTTGGTGGTGGCGGTAGCTGCCGCTTCCCAGCCGCGGCCGAGCAGCTTCCATGGTTATGTGCTCGCTAAAGCAACCGAAGACGGCGTCGTCTCCGCTGATCTTGGCTCCGAGTCGCGTGAAGACGGGGCGGTGAAAAACCCTTGAGCCGGCTCGGGAGGGGCATAAACCTGGGGCATTCTCGTTTTTTCAAAAAAAAAAAATAATTTTCTATTAATTTTTAATGATGTTCTCGCCCATTGCTTAAAAATATATATTTATCAATTCCAACGTCAAAAATAACTAGCTCGTAAAATTATTTTAAATATTTAAAAGTTTTTCAATCTTATAAATATCTTCAATTCATTTTTCTCATTCCACATCAAATCTTAAACTTTGCAGGCTTTCCTAAGCTCTCTTAATTTTTCTATAAGCTCTTCTCTTTTATAATTTATATATTAGTTATCCTAATTTCTTCACAAACTCTCTAATTTCTAGAATAGCCAACTCTTATCCATCTCATGATATTTTTGAAGTTGATATGGAAAAGTATAGATATGTATTCTCTAATCATGAGACCAATCTTGATATATCATGAAACTATTGTCTCTGACACCGATGCTGCTAGCTCAGATATTAAGTCTAGTGCTACTGATGTCTGAAAGTACTTTAGCATCGAGGAGGTTATTACTAAAGGAATTCGAGCTATACGTGACGTTCATGAGAAAGGCTATAACTGCGACACTTAAAGCAAACCAGCTATACCGAAAAAAACATAAAAATGCAACTTTTTTTATTCCAAAGAGGTGAATAAAAAAATATCAAAATTAATTGTAGGTACTGATTTAGCATTTTCTTTTGCTAAAAACATACGTTTTGAAAAATATATAAAACTGCCTTAAATCTTGTATATAAAAAAAAAAATTCTCAAAATAATGTTAAATCTGGTTCTTTTGAATAATTTTTTGAATATAAACAAAAATTAATTTCTTATTTTACAAATTTTGATAGTAGAATAGTGTTCAATTCTAACATTTGGAGTAGCAATTTAAGCTTATTTTATATTTTTGTTACTACCCATTTTATTGATCTTAATTGGATTATGCAAAAATATATTATTAGTTTTAAATTATTTAAATTTTCAAACCATGCCTCCAACATCTCTGTTTGAATCATGCAAACAATACATGAATATTATGTACATGATAAATTTTTTTAATTAATTTAAATGATGCATCTAATAATAATATTGCTATTGAATTATTCAAACAACACCTACATCTCATTTTAAATGGACAATTATTTCATGTAAGATCCATACATCACAACTTGAATTTAGTTGTACAAGACAGTTTAAAAGTGATTGATGAATTTGTAAATAAAATTAGAGATGTCATTAAATATATAATGTCTTCAAGAGTTAGGAAATAAGATGTTAAACATTTGTGTATTAGATATACAATATAACTGAAATTTTACATGTTTAATGTTGTAATCATATTTTGAATACAAAGATATTATTATTTTTTTTTTAATAATCACTTTTCCAATGATCTTACGTTAGATTCTCACTGGACTATTTTATTATTATTATGCAAATTTTATAATCTTTTTATAATGCTCTAAATATTTTATTTAGTACTTATTATTCCACTTCTGCTTTAGTTTTGTAATAAATCTACTATATTTCTAATTGTTTTGCAACTTTTAAGAACGTAGAAGGTTTTAAAATTATAATCCAGCCAATAGAATTAAATTTTAATAAATACTGGCAAGGAATTTCATATTTTTATTATTTAGCTTTAATTATGGATCCTAAAATTAAATCAAGTATTATATTAGTAATTTTAAAAGAAATTTATAGCAAATGGCACATGATATTGGTAATATTAGAGATAAAATTACTAAATTATTAAGTAAAATATATATTTTATATAACCAAAAATATAACAAAGATAGAAGGTCTTCTGCTTCAGAACCTGACCCAAAAAAATTACAACTTCATCCCACAATGAATTATCTTTTTATTTAGATGATGATTTTATATACCTCCTAACTAATAAAGAGTTAGAAAACTTTAATATTTTGGCTTGATAGAAAGCACATAAAGACAAGTATCTCGTGCTTGTCATTATGGCATGTGATCCATCGATCCGTTTGATGTCCACAATAGCATTAGAGTCTGCTTTTAGTATAGGAGGTTGGGTACTTGATGATAAGATGAGCCGATTGAAGCCTAACATGATAGAGATGTTAATTTGCTTAAAGAATTAGTACGACGCAGAGGATAGGATGCAAGATTGGATGAAAGACAAAGATGAAAACTTTCCTTCAAATGATTAGAAGACTAGAGATGGAAGATAATAGAAGTAATTGCGAAGAAAAAGAGAACCAAATAATAAAATGATGGAACAACGTGTCCATGATAAGTTAACAACAAGCCAGAAAAAGATATGTATATTTAATTTATTTTATTTAATTTTTTAAACTTAATTTTAAGAAATCAAAAATTAAACAAAAAAATTGATCTACTCATAAGGTTGGATCGTGCCAAATGAAGAACAAAAATGAAGACTCCTTCGAACAACCAGAAAACCAAACACGAAAGACGAGGGAAATGATTGAAGAGGACCGAGCAAAGAATGGTGGGACAATACACCAAGCTGCAAACAAGGATATATATATATTGAATCTATTTTATTTAATTTCATTTAAAAAATCAAAAAAATTGAAAGGTTTCCATGGATTGATAAACTAGGCCGAGCCCCTTTTGGCATCATATGCCATACCAGCACAATCTATAGCAGGAGCTATGTTGGGCTATTATGGTTTTATGGCTATTAGTTCATTGAGCTAGATATGCTTGATAATTCAATTAAAGTTGGTATAAATCTATGCTATAGGCCGAGCTCCCTTTGGCATCATAGGCCATGCCAGCGTGATCCATAGCAGGAGCCATGCTGGGCTATTATGGTTTCATGGCTGCTAATTCATCGAGGTAGATATATTTGATAATCCAATCAAAACTAATATAAGTCTACGCCATAGATACGATGGAGAGCTAGATATACTTGATAATTTAATCAAAGCTAATATAAGTCTACGCTATAGATACGATGGATTTGGACTTTATGAATCATATATGCATATATTTTTCTTGCCCTTGCCTTGCATGGATTATATGATTTAAATTTTAAAGATTAAAAACAAAGGATGAAAGGATAAAGATTTATTTATCTAATTTTATATTATAATATTTTTCTTTTTTAGGTACACTACGATCAAAGAAGCATGAAGATAAATAATATATATATATATATATATATGATAAAAATATTTTTAAATTTTAAAAATGCTTAATTGATTTTGAATTATGGATTAGAAAATAAATATTTTTTTCCTTAAAAAAATGAAGTTGATATAATCTAAATGAAAAAAAAATAGATGGTACCCAATAGGCCTACTAGATTTATAAAATATATTTTTTTCCATCCATCGATGTTAATCTTAAGTCACTTCATATATCTAAATACTATTTAGAAACTATTTAGCTTACAATAAAGTTGTTTAATGTCATAACATATTTTTTGGTTCACTACTCCCAACATTTGGAATCCAAAAAGACATAAAATAAATAAAATTTTTAAGTATTTCTAAATATTTTAAAAAATAATTGACTTCAAATAGAATCTTCTTTTTAAAAATAGGGTTGATGGAATTTTTTAAAAAATAAAACATTTCTATGGTAAAGGCCATGCTGAAAGGCTTCAAATAACTTATAAGAGGTTTTTTCCTTTCTCCTTTTGCTCACCTACATTAATCCTAAAACACTATGTATATCAATATTTTGTTCCCACATTCAAATAATATTAAAAAGTAATTTAATTTACTCATGCACATAGTAAAAAATAAAGTAGTTGAATTTCTGGTTTGAATCAATTTGATTTTATTATATGTATGCATATATTTAGATTATGGCATGTTTACATTGGTTATTGACATACATTTAAATCGTTGTTGGCCAACAACTATATAAGACATAGTTGTTGGTCCTTGGCTATAATTCTAGCAAGCTCTACATCACACAACAATATGACATTATTGCATATATCGACATACAATGTTAAAATATAAATTATGTTACAATATTTTATATTCAGCTTGTTTATTATCTTACTAACTTGAAAATGGATTGAAGATTGAGTTGAATGTAAGCTGCTTACAATTCATTAGAACCCTACCATGAGTACTATTTAGATGTTATTATTTGACATATATATTCATATCACATAAGAAGAGAGGAATTGAATTGCAATATAAACAAGGCTAATTGTGATAGAAACACCTAGTTGTAGTTTCTAAATGCACCCAATATTGAGAGAAAAATCAAATTTAGATATAATATTCTAAAATCTAAACCAATGAAAATGAGAGCATCTCTCCTCCAATTGTGTGATGAGGGAGGGGGATAGAGCTCTTAATCCCTTAGAACTCATATTTTTGTTACAAATTAATTGTAATCTTTTTATCACCCTTAAGAACATGCAAGAGGTGACAACCCTAGCTTGATCCTAGATCTTCGAATCACATTAACAAAGACCACTTAAAAATACAAATTGTCTTGATATTTTTTGAGGCTCATGTTATTTTGTGACGTTTTAAAAATAAATACATCCTCGAGTTTCTTTATAATTTATGAATGCTAATAAACCAAACAATTAAGCTATGTTACATTTAATTATAGCCACTTAATTTACAATCCATAAAAAAAAAAATGTTATATTCAAAGATAAACATTACGAGTACAAGTTTTTATCATACCTCATATTTTTATTAAGAAAGTTGCCAGATAAATTAATGAATTAGAAGCCATACAATCAACAAAGGCCACTATAATATCATAATAGCTAATTTTGGAACACTTTGTTATATTATATATAATAACAAGAAAAAAAATGGTAATAATATTCCATGAGATTATCATTAATGGCCATTATTATCTATTTGTATTTTTAATAAATAGAATATTGTTTTATTTAAAATTTATATGGTTATAATTTAAAAAATAATATTTTTATGTAGAATGTTCATCTTTTGAGCGTTCTTGCATGCTATTTCGAATTATTGTCATCCTTCCACTTTGATTTTGTTTTTATAATTTTTAATACATATAATGTACCATCAAAGACCTAATTTTTGAAAAAAAAAATCTTATGTTTATTTTTATTTTTTCATAAAAAATAAAAAATACTTGTAAAAATATATTTGATGAAAAAATTGAAAAAATTTTTCTAAAAAATATAACTTTAAAACAATAGAAAACTAAAAATAACTTAAAAATATTTCCACTATTATTTATGATAGAAAACAAAGTTAGAAAATTTGAAAACTTGATATTATTCTCTTTAATTTTTTTATAATATCATTTTTGAAAGATATAATTTATAATGAAAATATAAAATATAAAATAATTTTTATTTTTATTTATCAAACTTATTTTTTTTTAGAGATAAAAAAATAGAAAATCAAAATTATTTCCGGCAAACAAGATTGCTACAAGATGTCTAACAAACCACTCTTTTCCAGAAGCCCAAGCAAGCCGGCCGGACTCCAAGCGCTCCTTCAACTCCAGCTCACACGGCGTTGACGTCCGCTACGCTCTCGCTGCCCCTGAGCTCCATCTTCGCCCTAGAAAATTCCAACTAAAAGGAGGAGAGAGCCGCCGGACGCGGGAAGTCGATCCGATGCGAAATATCCACTAAGAAAAGCTCTAAGCCTACCAGCTCTAGATCGATCCGAAACCCTAGCCCCCGATCGGGCCATGGCCTCCCGCCGGGTCCTCTCCTCCCTCCTCCGCTCCTCCGCCCGCCGCTCCCCGGCGCCCAAAACAGCTTTGCCAATCCCCCGGAGCCCTTCCCCTTCTCCGATCTCCCGTCCCTCCCCAGCCGGCTTTCTCCTCTCTCGCGCTGTTGAGTACGCGACCGCCGCAGCGGCGCAGCCTCCCCCGCCCCCACCGTCGCCGGCCAAGGCCGCCGGAGGCCCCACCGGCAAGATCACCGACGAGTTCACCGGAGCCGGCGCGATCGGGAACGTGTGTCAGGTGATCGGTGCCGTCGTGGATGTCCGGTTTGATGAGGGGCTGCCGCCGATCTTGACGGCTCTTGAGGTGCTCGACAACTCGATCCGCCTGGTTCTGGAGGTCGCGCAGCATCTCGGAGAGAACATGGTGAGGACCATCGCCATGGATGGAACTGAAGGGCTCGTTCGTGGTCAGAGGGTTTTGAACACTGGGTCTCCAATCACTGTAAGTTTTCCTACCTTTTCTTTTCCGTTTTTCAAAAATATCCAAGATGAAGTAACTTGGGAAGAAGATTATCCTGTATCGGATCAGATCTACTAATTTTTTTACTGCAGAGTTTTCTGGCTGATGGAATTTTATATCTTTTTACAAACATAATTTCGTGGTAGTGTGTATAGCATGGTCACTTTATTATTAGAATTTCTTGGTTGAATTCTACTATAAATTCCCTTTCTCCATTAACAAATAGATGGTAGCAATAATACCATGCATTATTTCTCACAGTGATCTTTTTGTGGGATTTCTCATCTTGTGATTTCTACTTGTTTTGTTTGCTTAGTTCCAACTGAATTTAGTGAATTTAGTGTCTGTTTTTGTTGGGAACATCTATGAAGTGCGCCCTGAAAATATGAATTTATTTTTTCTCGTCCTGTATTGATATCGAATAAGGTTCTGTATGACCATTGATCAACAAGCTATATTTATACCATTGATCAACAAGCTATATTTATACCATTGATCAACAAGCTATATTTATACCATTGATCAACAAGCTATATTTATACCATTGATCAACAAGCTATATTTATACTATTGATCAACAAGCTATATTTATATTTCTTCCTGCACATGTTTTGATTGTGTAATCCATTTGTGATTTACTGGACCGTTGATTGTGTTATACATTTGCGATTTAGTGGACTGTTATACATTTGTGGTTTAGTGGACTGTGTTTTGATTTGCTAGGTCCCAGTTGGGCGGGCAACCCTTGGACGCATCATGAATGTTATTGGTGAACCAATCGATGAGAAGGGTGAAATAAGTAGGGCTACATGGATCGTTTCTACATTTCTCATTTTTTATGGCAACAGCCCTTGTTTATGTTCAAAGTGTATGTTGTCTTTTCTTTTTTTTTGTCTTTTCCCAAAAGACACTCTTTAATTCTCTCTCTGTTCTTAAACAGAGACGAATCACTTCCTTCCCATCCATCGTGAGGCACCTGCTTTTGTTGAGCAGGCGACTGAACAGCAGATTCTTGTTACTGGAATTAAGGTACAGTGTTCTCTTCCTTGAGCTCACTCCATATTTCATGTGATTTATAATTTGAGATGGTTGAATCTCTGAACTTTAGTATTGATTTTCTATCCTAATCAATATGTTATGTGATTTTTGCTGCGTTCAACAGGTTGTGGATCTTTTGGCCCCTTATCAGAGGGGAGGAAAGATTGGACTTTTTGGTGGTGCTGGTGTTGGGAAAACTGTGCTTATTATGGAATTGATCAACAATGTTGCTAAAGCTCATGGTTTGTTTTAAGGCAGGCTCATCCATTGAAATTTTTGATTCAGAATAATTGCGTTCATTAAATTTCTTTCTGCTAGGTGGTTTTTCTGTCTTTGCTGGTGTCGGAGAACGGACTCGTGAGGGCAATGACTTGTACAGGGAAATGGTTGAGAGTGGTGTCATTAAGCTTGGTGACAAGCAGGTCCGTGTCACATTTTCAATTTGGTTATAACTATGTTCATGACTATTTTTTTCCCCTTCAGGCCGGCAATTCTCAGTTAGTGGTTCTGGATGGCAGGGTGAGAGCAAGTGTTCTCTTGTGTATGGGCAAATGAATGAGCCTCCAGGTGCTCGTGCACGTGTTGGTTTGACTGGTTTGACAGTTGCTGAGCACTTCCGGGATGCTGAAGGTCAAGATGTGCTTCTCTTTATTGACAACATTTTCCGGTTTACCCAGGTCAGTTTGCAGGAAATTTAAGTTGCTGAAGTATTTTCCTATTGTTGCATTTTCTATAACCATGGTTTAGTTTCACATATTCTCTTGAATCATTCAGGCAAACTCTGAAGTGTCTGCCTTGCTTGGTCGTATCCCATCTGCTGTCGGTTACCAACCAACTCTTGCTACTGATCTTGGAGGGCTTCAAGAGCGTATTACAACAACAAAGAAGGGTTCCATTACCTCGGTGCAAGCTATTTATGTGCCTGCTGATGACTTGACAGATCCAGCTCCAGCAACTACCTTTGCCCATCTTGACGCTACAACTGTGCTGTCACGACAGGTTTGTTTATATAGATATTTTTGCAGCATATTTCTGAAGTTATTTTTTTTCTGTTTCTAAGGATTTTTTTCCTAACTTGGTTGGGTTTCCTGATTAGATTTCTGAGCTTGGTATCTATCCTGCTGTCGACCCTCTAGACTCCACATCTAGAATGCTTTCCCCACATGTATTAGGTGAAGAGCACTACAACACTGCTCGTGGTGTTCAGAAAGTTCTTCAGAATTATAAGAATCTTCAAGATATTATTGCAATTTTGGGAATGGATGAGCTTAGTGAAGATGACAAATTGACCGTGGCTCGTGCTCGAAAGATTCAACGGTTCCTGAGCCAGCCTTTCCATGTTGCTGAAGTGTTCACGGGTGCACCTGGAAAGTATGTCGAGTTGAAAGAGAGTGTTAGCAGCTTCCAGGTGAGTAGATCATTTTAATAGGGGCACAATCGTTTATTCGTTGACTAAAATTAGGCAAATGATATGTTAGGCTTATAAAGTTGAATTGAGAAAAATTTTGAATGAGTCTTCATCTTTGCGCATGCATACTTTGTTCTGCATTCTAGTGGCTTACAGTGTGCTATTTCGTCTTGTCAAACACAAACATGCAATTTTTTGAAAAATCTGAAGTAGTACATAGAGGGATAATGTGGAAGGCATTTTCATTCTGTATGGCCTATGTAGTTTGCTATAGATGACCCTAAATCATCTTTAAATCTGACCATGCTAGGCAGAATTCTAGTTGTTCAATGTTGTAATCATTGTAAATGTTTTACCCACATGTATCAAGCACTACATGCTGTGTGTATAAGTTGCAGGTGCAAAATGTGTAGAAGCAATGAACACGGCTGCACTTGAGTTGTGCTGTAATTACTGAAGTATTGTAGCATAAAGGTGTATAGGTGTTATAGGTGAAACCTTCTGCCTACAATATTCCATGCTTTTTTTGATCAGCCTCCAAGCATTAGAGAACAATGCAATCTGCGTGTGGTTTTTTGTTAGTCTCAGGGATTGTCTGTACTTAGTGGTTCTGCTGCTCTTTTGTTAGCTTGCTGTATGATGTTGTTCATCGGTCATCACTCTTCTGCATAAAGTGAACAACTGGTGTACGTTTCTTTTTGGATGACAAGTATGGCAGGACTAAAGAATGAGAACGTCATGCACAGAATTGATCCAGTTATGAAACCGTTCAAATTTTGTTTTTTTTCCTCCAATCATAGTTGATGTTTTCGCCCAGAGTTATTTGAGTGCTACCATAGAACTGTTTTGTTTCATATAGTGATTGATGCCTCAAAGTGTTCCATTAACCATAAAAGCAATGTCCTGATGGAGAATCAGTCCGAACCCATCAAGTGTCCATCTCCAAATAGTAAAACAGTAATGAGCTTTTCACCATCTGCCTCAGTTTCTATTGCCTTTCCTGTTTTGGTTGAGATGGTTGAGTTTGGTCAATTGCATGATCCATTTCTGTCAAGTGGATTGCTTGTATTCTGCTCTGAAATGATTTTGTCATTTGATGCATCATGTGCCTAGGATTTCTGTTAATGGACTTTTTATGTTGTTTTGCAGGGTGTTTTGGATGGAAAGTATGATGACCTTCCTGAGCAATCATTTTACATGGTTGGAGGCATTGAGGAAGTCATTGCCAAGGCTGAGAAGATCGCCAAGGAGTCTGCCAATTGATAGAGATTTCTTTTTTGTATTTAATAATTCAAGCGATGCAGCTGGTGTATCTGCATCCTGAAGAGAGGGTATTTTTTGAGATTAAAAAATTTCGCATTTTGTGCTTTGTTAAAGTGGCAGGATTTCTAGTCTTTGAGAAGAGAGCAAGTCTATGCTCGTTCCGGGGTTTTTTGACCAATAAAAAAATATGCAACGAGTTTAATTTCTTGCATGAATCTACATACATCACAAACTCTGTACTATATGTTAATGCTAAACTGTTTCTATTATGTGAACCTTGAATTTTAGTTTCTGTAATATATATTTCTCTTTCCAGCCTGCAGCTTTCTGACTTTGTAAAGGAAATATATTGTATAACCCTCATCTTAATACAGTTTTGTCATCTAGCGCATGTGGTTAAATTCCTTCCAATATCTGGTCTAATCAAAATTGCTAGATAAACTGAGAATAGTGATCTAGGCCCCAGGAATCAAGCTTTTCATTTAACTGGCTATTATCAAGACGAATTCTTATGGTGTGGGAGATCATGGGACCTAAATTATGCTAGTGGCGGCTACTTAACCTTGCATTCCAAAGTGACGCATACAATATCTTGGCCATTCGTGGTACCATATTTTGTCAATAATGTAATACCCTGGCTGTTCATGATACTATATTTTGTCCACGATGTTTATCATTTGTCGCCGGCCTCTTGCCGCATGCTGTGCGTGTTCTTGGTTAATACCTGAACCTCTTAAGAAAGATCTGTTGACAAATGAGATTCTACCACCCGTCTATGGAAATAAACAGTTTCATTTGACCCATTTAAGAGGTTGGATTTTGTGATCTTATTTCAAAAATTTTGTTTTAAGATAGAAAGGGCAAAAGAAGAACCGAAATAAATTTCCAACTTGATCTAGGAGTTTACTTGCTAAGTAGCTGAGGTATGATAACAAAGCTTAACATGTCGGCACTCCTGGTCTCTGACTTTGATGTTAATCTGACCGAGACACCGACCATGACAATGACAATCTCTGACTACAAATTTTTTGGCATTACGCATTCATAAGTTAAGTTTATATATGTGCTCTCATCTTTAATATATGGGTATTGCTACCCAACCCGTCCAGCTCTCCTGTTCACTGTGGCAGCAAGGGATTGGTGTAGCATGCTAGGCTCATCGTCAAGCTAAATACCATTAAGTGATTCCGTTGGCTTGGACCGTTCCATCACTCGCTGACTTGGACATAGGACTAACGAGCTGAGCAAGGATGTAAAGATTTTTTTTTTTAAAAAAAATGATACATGAATTCAAATTTATTTCTTACTCTCGTTTTTATTGAATAGGAAAGAATCCTTGTTTAACCAGATGTCTATTGGGTTTGTATTAAATTATACCTTTTATAATTTTAATAGAGTTATTTTTTTTTTCTATTTTTGAAATTGGATAGTAGTAGACAAGGATCTTACATCGATGATTCAGAACATTAAATATAATTTATTATTTTTAAATTATTTATAAATAAAAAAATAAAATAATATGATTTGCAAACCTTTGATCTATAAGTCAGATGCTTCTAAATGACATGAGTTTTAATATATTAATGATTTAAGAATATCGGATCACATAGAATTACTCGAATCTTTGATATAACACCTTCATAGTCTAACTTATTAGAAGAAGTATCTCTCTTAAAGCTACACGAGGTGTCACTTAAACCTAACATTATCATATTAAAAAAAAATTAATCGTATTAAAATTACAATCATTCATGCCTCCTCTTGGTAAATAATAAATGCCTAGAACAACTACCTTCAAGCTATTAGAACGGCTATTGCCATATCACCAGATTTTTTAAAAAAAAATTTAGAGATAGAGAAACAAAAAAAATGCAAACGAAGCTTGATATATATATATATATATATATATTAATTAGAGAAAAAAAATGTTGGGCTTAGGACAACAAAAAAGAAAAGATGCATTGGATTTTATAAAAAAACTAAACTTGTGAAAGACATGATAATTAAAACTATGCATAAGATACCAAATATCTCAAATTAAAACCAAATGTAAGGGATTCGATACAAAAGCATATTAAAAGTAATTGTAGGAATGGATTTTATAAAAAAAACTAAACTTGTGAGAGATATGATAATTTAAAACTATGCACAAGATACCAAATATATCAAATTAAAATCAAGTGTAAGGAATTCAATACAAAAGCATATAAAAATAATTGTAGGAATGTAAATGAGTAAATAAATGAGTTACAATGAATTTTAGAGTGATTTAGTACTCATCCATTAGTTAAGATCCTTTTCAAATTTCTATTATACCAATCCTGCAAGGTTTTTTTAAGGCAAAGGAAAAACCCTATATTCTTTAAGAAAACAAGAATAAAAAAATATCCCTAAGGATATAGATTTTACAAATAAGGCTCTAAAATTGGGAAAGAAAGATTTTGCATTCCAAGCTTAAAAACTATTACCCTACTAGGGCTTCCTAATAATTTTTCACTTGAATCAAAGCTTAATCCATTGCTAAAATAAGTGCAAAATTCTCTAAATTATGGTGTTTGAAAAATTAGATGTTGGAATCTAAAATCATATCTTAATGGTCGATTGAAAATTACAAGTTATAGTTGTCAAAAGACTTTTGGTCGACCACCAGAGATATGAGCGGTTTATCGTAAAGCCTATGCCAGTTGACCGACCTAACATGTTGCAATTGATCATAACTTAGGCAAAAAGTAGGGTTTTAGCCCTATTTTAGTATGGCTTCTCTCTGATCAATTGCAATTACAATTTGATCCGGTTGACCTTGAGCTATGTTTTAGATTTTTAAGTATTTTTTCATTCATTTTTTTATCCTAAATCTAATCTAATCATTTTAAAAAAACCTTTAGCCTGGTGTAACTCTCTCTTTTACTAAGTTTTATAATAAAGTTTTTAGAAAAAATAAAAATACAAATAAAAACTTTGCTTTAAATATTTTTGTGTCGATTAATAGTTGATTGGGCTTTATTCTTCACCAACTTAGAATCCTTATAAATCAAATACTTATCAGCTTGAAATCAGATGCTTAAGTTTCTTGCAAATCAAATGCTTATCAAATTATGTTTTGTTGATATTTTAGCTTATACTGATTATTATAACTACCTATCAATACAAATTCAAATATAACATTAATTCATTAATCAATGTTCTATTATCATTAATATAACCTTAAGTTGAACAAAATGTACTCAAGTAAAGCTATAAAAAAAATATTTTTTTATTTTTCAAATATTTATTTTATTCTTAGAATGAATAAATTATTTTTATAGCATCTGATGGATATAATTGAAAGAAGTAAACAAGTTTCATTCTGTTTTTTTTTTTCCAACCTGCAGTTAAATGTAGTATTTTTTGAGTGAACACAGGACAGAGGAAAAGAAATTCTTTTATCAGAAATGATCAGAGCCGTCTGTATTTTCTCACGTGCATTCCACGTGTGCAATACATTAATCGAAGCCTGCCATCCGGCCTCCCGATGGATAAAATTCTCGTCGAGCACATCATGCGGATTGCCGGCACGAATCTCAATGCCAACTTTAAACGATCCGTCAGGGAGTCAACGGCAAAAAAAAATTTTCAAATAGTGTATCACCCGCTGAACCGGTAAACCTCTTTCCTCACACGGCCCAGCCGGTGTCCGCAAAACAAATCGCATCCCTCCATTTCAAAATAAACGGAGGAGCCGTCATTTAACGCATTTTTGGATAGGTCCGTTCAAATCTTTATCCAATCATGCGTTCAAAACCATAGCCTCCTGTTCTTCTCTCTCCTCCCCCTCCCCGATCCCGTCCTCCGATCCCTCTCCGATCGCCGCCGCCAAAGCTCGTCGGCCGGATCTTATTCTCCCTCTCTCTCTCTTCCCTTCCCCCACCGATCACCGCCGAGCTCTCCTTGTCCTCCAAAGCTTGTATGTTTTCCTCTCCTAATTTCTTCTACTAAGTTATGGCTTGTTGTAGGCTTTTCTTTTTCCTGTGATGAATTTTCGGCGTAGGGTTTCTTTCCTGAGGGTTTCAGCGAGGTATTTGTTTCTTGGTCGGGAGATCTTTATAGGGCTTATCTAGGGTTCGTCGTTTGATGAATTTATCTTGTCGTCGGTCGTGCTAAAAAAGGGTAGGAGTTTTAAGATGAGTGCTAGAGAAAGGACTCATTGGATTGATATGGCTTGCTGATGGAAAGGCTTAATTTTGTTCAGCAGATGAGTCAGGAAAATGAAATAGCTTCTTGTCGTGCAGATTAAATTAACTCACAGCTACCGTAAACGCTTAGATTTTATAAACAAGTGGCATTGGCTTCTTTCTCTCCCCTTTTTTTTCCCTTTTTCCTCTAGAGAATGACATTGACTTGCTTTCAGAATTTCCTGTCTCCTACCACAAAAGAGAAATTTTTTAGATTCAAATGTTAGAAAAGACTTGTTAAAAATCTTCACTTCTATCCCTCTTGGAAAAAAGGTGCTTTGTTTCTTATGCTTTGTCTGTGTGTGTTGGGGCGCAGGGGGGTTCAAGAATTTAGGAATTTTAGACACACTCTTAGTTATTGCATGGCCAGGCATCTATTCTTTTATTTCCTTCAGATTTTATCCCATGGATGGAGGTCCACTGCCCTTGGGAATGTAGTGTTGTTTCATTACTGCCCTTGGGAATGTAGTGTTGTTTCATTGTGTGTGTGTGTGTGTGTGTTTTGGCGAATTTCTGATCACATAATTCAATATCCAACGAGAAAGTTTTCTGCTTTGTAATTCTAATCACAAAGTTTAAAGCTTTTGCTAAAATGATAAAAAAATTAAAAAATAAAGAAAAGTTAGGCAGAATGTTTAAAGGATTGAAAATACATAATGTAGTCATACAAAAATAAGCAGGCCTAATAAGAGACATTTGGTAAGCCAAATAAGATCATTATGATAATTTTAAATTATTGATAATCCTTGTACTTGAATAATCTAATCCTTGATGATTTAAAATTATATGTTTCGTTTAATATATGCCAATAATTAAAAATCTTTCATAATATAAGATTATATTTGATATACTATACAAATCTTAGATCACTAACCATAAAATACTGAAATTACTCCTATTTAATTAACCTTTCTTTATCTTAAAAAATAATCATTCTTAATATATATTGCAAGTATCATGATAATTTATCATTATCTTATAATATTTATATTAAATTATATTATCATTATTATAATATTATATTATGATATAACATTATAGTATTATATTATATTAAAAAATTAAATCATAATATAATTATATTATCTAGTATAATAATAAATATTATATTATATTATCATATTATATTATAATATTATAATTTTAATTATATTATATAGCATTATATTATAATAATAACATATTATAATTATTGTAATATTATAATTATATTATTATAATATAATATAATAATATGATACTAAAATATATTATATTAATATAAGAATAGTATTAAGTATTTTTTTAATATAAATGAGGGGCATTTTGATCCCAAAATTCTAAGTTAAGATCACTGTCTGAAGGTAATCTTAAATACTTGACTTTATACTGAGTAAAAAATTCACTCAGTCGAATGATAATTTTATATAGCGATCCCATTGCCTCCACCAAAACTACTGGTTATCCTAGATGAATCATCTCAGACCAAATGCCTTCTTAAGAGTTTCTTTTTTTTTTAAAAAAAATAATTATATTAAGTTGAGGTGGTTGATATTTCAACGAATGTCCCTCTCTTTGGGTTGTAGGGCTTCAAAATAAGAAAAAGAAATTCCTTTGTCCAAGAAAATAAGGGAGTGCAATGATGTTAAAATATGAATACAATTGCGTAATCAAACATTGGAGTAATGAGTGTCTTGTCCTCATCAGAAACTCACTCTTCTGTAGAACATTCAAAAGAATAAGGCGCGACAGTCAAAAGTAAACCAAACGTGTACCCGGTTCATCGCTTCATGATACTATGTTGTGATATTTTTCTTCGGCGAAGGCTATGCTATATTACAGTGAACTTTTCTTGCAGGAAAAGCATTTGCTTTGCCATGGCTAATCCCCTCAGTGATCAGCTTTTGCAAATGGAAACAACATGCGGATCTCTTCTATATGAGCTTCAGGTTTTTTCCAGAGTTTATGATATCTATTATACAAAATGTTTACCTCTGTTTCTTCTCTGCTACTAAAGTTTCATCCTGTTGAAAATATCAGGAAAGGGAAAAGCTGTCATGATTATTTTTCCCATATGAATCATAGACCTTCTCTGATGTGACTTAATCTAGTGCCGAAGATCATCACCAACCAATGTGTATTGCATTATCTGGACTCCAGCCTTGTGATAGTAAAGCACTAGACAAGCCACACAGAGAATTATAGTTTCGTTGCTTTTGAGGACATGGGAACTGGTCTTGAAATGTTCGATCGTTTCTAACTTTTTCAACACCTTCTTTCTTGGCTTCTGATTTTGATTTCAGATGATATGGGATGAAGTTGGTGAATCTGATGCCGAAAGGGATAAACTACTACTTGAGCTAGAACAGGAATGCCTGGAGGTTTATAGAAGAAAAGTTGACCAGGCTAACAGGTGCAGAGCCCAGCTGAGGCAAGCCATTGCTGATGCAGAAGCAGAGCTAGCAGCCATATGTTCGGCAATGGGTGAACGACCGGTCCATATCAGGGAGGTTTGTTCCACCCCAGCAGTCTTCAATGACACTTTTTTGGATTTCTTGCGCAGGATTTCTTCTCAGATCTACTTCTGTCAAAATCTCATATAGTTTTCAGTTATTCCCTTTAACTTAGTAGAGAGAATAAGCTTTGAAATTTGAGTACCTTATACGGTTCTTTGTAAGGTTATTAAGATAAACATTCATACATATGCTCTTAGTTCAGGTTAAAAATTAAAATAAAGGGTATCTTTTAATCTTACTCATCTGAGTCACATTGTCAGTCCAATCAGAAAGCTGGAAGTTTAAGAGAGGAGCTCAAGGACATTATCCCTCCATTAGAGGAAATGCGAAAGAGAAAGAATGATAGATGGAATCAATTTCTTGATGTTATAAATCAAATACAAAAGATTTCAATTGAGATTAGGCAAGCAGAGTGTACCCCATCCAAGATGGCTGTGGATGAATCTGATCTATCCACAAGAAGGCTCGAAGAATTGCATAGACAGCTACACTCCCTTCAAAAGGAGAAGGTTGGAGCTAACTATCCAGAATCATTGTTCTTTTTAAAGTTATGATTTTACAAAGTACAGTTGTTGCATATTCTTATTCCTATATAACTTCCAAGTTTCTTGCTGCAGACTGAGCGCCTGAATCAGGTGATGGACCATCTGAATACTTTGAATTCGTTATGTCTTGTACTGGGTACAGATTTCAAACAGTCCGTTCGTGAAATACACCCTAGTCTTGATGAAGCTGAAGGGTCAAAGAATATTAGCAATAATACAATCGAAAGTCTGGCCTCTGCAATACAGAGATTGCGGGAGGTTAAGATACAAAGAATGCAGAGAGTAAGTGATATAATAAAGTGACCCTTTACTGTTAGATTATTTTAGTTACTTAAACTCCAAACAATGGCAGCTTCAAGATCTTGCAACGACTATGTTGGAGCTCTGGAATTTGATGGATACTCCAGTCGAAGAACAACAGTTGTTTCAGAATGTAACATGTAATATAGCTGCTTCAGAACATGAAATTACGGAGCCCAACACACTTTCAATAGACTTCATCAGTTATGTGAGTAGCTAAAGAGAAAAACATGAGATTTTGCTCTTTCCCCCTTGACAATCAATATATATTTGGTTTAGGATAGATCTATAGAAGGAAAAAATCTGTGATGCAGGTGGAGGCAGAAGTTTTGAGGCTTGAGCAGCTGAAAGCTAGCAAAATGAAAGAGTTAGTGCTGAAGAAGAAAACTGAGCTGGAGGAGCTTCGTCGTCGGACACATCTAATTGCAGAGGCTGACAGTGAAACGGAATTTGCAATTGATGCTATTGAGGCTGGTAAAAATTTGCTTGGTGTTTGGTGCCAATGCTTCCAGACACCACAAAAAATTCCTGATACATCTAACAAGACCAGCTTTGCCTTCTGAACTAGTCCATTTACCTGTTTCAGGAGCAATTGATCCTGCTTTAGTGTTGGAACAGATCGAGGTTCAAATTTCAACTGTTAAAGAGGAGTCTTTTAACAGGAAGGATATCCTTGAGAAGGTTGAAAAATGGTTGGCTGCATGCAATGAAGAGTCCTGGCTAGAGGAATACAACAGGGTTGGATGTTTGATCATTTGTGTGAGTTACAGTCTTTGCATTCTATACTTCATCCACTTAACATGCCAGTATGACTTTTTGTAGGATGAAAACCGCTATAGTGCTATAAGGGGTGCCCACCTTACACTCAAGCGTGCTGAAAAGGCTCGTGCTTTGGTCAATAAGATTCCAGGTTGACTGTAATTCAATCGAATTCAATCACTTATGGAGTTTATTTCTGTCCAGAATTAATTTTATTTTTGATGTATTATTTACTGTTGTTTTGTATCTTGAGCAGCAATGGTGGATGCTCTGGCTGCCAAAATTACAGCATGGGAGAGAGATAGGGAAATTGAGTTCACATATGATGGTGTAGGCTTTTCTTATGTGATCTGTTGTGTGGCTTGAGATGTGAAATTTATATAAAGCATGTTGAATTGATTTTTATGCTTGCAGGTTCGTCTTCTGTCAATGCTGGAAGAATACACCATAGTGAGGCAGGAAAAAGAGCAAGAGCGCAAGAGACAGAGGGTAACAGCCTTTTTTTTATACCCTTTATGACAATTTCATATTCTTCTGGTCACTGAATTAACAGAACATGTCAATGAATTCAGGATCAGAAAAGACTTCAGGGTCAACTTATGGCTGAGCAGGAAGCACTTTTTGGGTCCAAACCAAGCCCTTCAAAGCCCCAGAGTGCGAGGAAGGTTCCTAGAATTTCCACTGGTGGAACAAGTAGAAGGCTATCTCTAGGTGGAGCAATTATGCAACCCCCAAAGCCTGAACTGCCTCATTCCAAGTCCACACGCTCAACCAAGAAGGGTGATGACATGGGTGCTGTTTCGCCTGGTCAGTTCTCTTCTAACCTTCATGTGGCGGTTGTTTTAAACGCTACCACCTTTTTGCTTTATAACAGATAAAAGTGGGTTTAGTTATACATTTTGGCATATAACCTTGAATACATGCAGGTAGGAGAGGTATAGAAAATGCTGGCCTACCAGTGAAGAAACTCTCTTTCAACAACATGAATGCTCCACGCGAAGTCGAGATGCCACGAAAACCCTTTGCTCCCCTAATTCCTGTCAACAGCATTCCATCAACACATTCTCAGCCTGATAATATGTTGACACACAGCATTTTATCAACACCCTCTCAGCATAAAAATAATGATGCTGAAGAGAACATGACCTCAAAAACCATGCCCATTTCAACTCCTAAAACTCCAATGATGGTATCTGCCCCTATGCAGATGGCCACAACACCTGCTCCAACCTGCCTTGTTTATGAAGCAACGGTCACAAAAGCAACATTGGAGGAAATAGAATACTCATTTGAAGAGAGAAGGCTTGCCTTACACCATAGGATATAGAGTCTTGTAGAATTGGATCTTGCCAATATCAACCAATTTGAAAGCTTGTTTTCTTTTTCTTAGTCAATATAAGTTAATATGGTATTTGCTGTCTTCTTTGCTCTTTCTTTTTATCTGTGCTAACTGGACCCTCCCTGTGGACAGTTGCATCACTCTTCTTTTGAGTGTAATCTCAAGGGGTTATGTTGGTGTTTTTACTGTTAATTTTTACTAGTATTCTTAATATCTGTGCCTGCTTGGAATGATCGTGGACTTGGCAATGCTGGCAAGCACTTTACTGTTAGAGTTGTTATCATGAACTCAGTGTGCATTGTCGCAGGATTATAGGAATCCATGCTCCTCAGTCCCAGTCAAATCCTTCATTGTCTCAATTGTGAAGGGATCGACTCAAGGATACTTCTCAACACAGTGGGCAATTGTGACCTGGGATTCAAGAACTCTCTCTTATCAGGCAAGATATCAAAAAATACTCCACTTTTCAAGTTAATGATTCTGCAGAAGATGCTTCTTGGATCTTCACTACTACTCATACAGGCCTACTGACGCAGCACATAAAGCTGATTTTTGGAATGAACTCAAAGATGTCAGATCCTCTTACCTGATAGTTCTTCTTCAAGAACTTAAATCATTTGTTAACTTAATTCTCTAAATCATTGGTCGCAATTTCAATGCCACCTCCAAGCTCAATTTGATAAGCAAATCCATGGTCTTCCTCTGAAGATGACTGCTTTCCTAGATTGCATCCGTTCATTACAACTGACTGGCATCCCACTCAAAAGGGCCGAGGCCACAACTGGAGCAGTGATAGACTTCTCTGGGGAGTGGGATTCTTTCTCTCCATTATCTTGTCAAGAGTTCTTAGCCAAACCTTGTTCTAATCAGGCACTGGTCAAGCTAGTGTTCTGTCCCTTCAACAAGATTCATGGAGCTTTCAAATTCGAAGGCCTTTTGAAGCTTCAGTGCAGGAGGTGGTAAATTATACATAAACCTCACTCCTGGTAATGCAGCTATTGACTTGGCAAACAAAACTCATAAAGAAACAAGAAAAGCTCTAGCTTGGAGTGCTGTAACATAAGCAGAAGAGTGATTAACTGAAACAGGAATCATGGGAAAATATACAGATTTTGGATCAAAAAAAGAAAAGCACTGCCAATTGTTGGATGACAAAAGAGATGGGAGAAAGCGTAAAGTTGAACCAAACACCATTTAGGCCAATGAAGAAATTCTATTGGAAGCAGAGCTTAAAAGTTAAATATAATAATGTGGAATAATTTCACAAAATTGCCAGTGCATGCAAAAGATTCAATCATATTTCTCAAGTGCAAGTGGAAAAAAAATACTTAAAATGATCAAATGGAGATACTTGTGCAGTTCACAAACTTCTTGAAGACCATCTTCTCAGAATCATTGAACGTTAACATTGATCTTGATTATAGTAATCTTTGCACCTCTATTCACAGATCTGAGTTCTTTCGACAAGCCTTTTTCAGAAGTTAAAGAAGTGATTTTTGAGCTAAATGGTAATCAGAACCCTGGACCAGGTGGATTCTCTGCATATTCTTCCAACAATTTTTAGGAGCTAGTGAAAGCTGACATAATAGAACTCTTCAGTTACATGCATATAATGTGGATCTCTCAAGAATCAGCTAGGCAACTATTGCATCGATTGCAAGGAAGCAGCCTCCTAGCCCTCTGACTTCCAACCAATTAGTCTAATCCATAGCTGCACAAAGATCATTTCCAGTGTCAGCTAATTGGTTGGCACCTTTTCCCTATTCTCTCATTGATCCACCAAAAAAGGCTTTCACCAAGAGTAAGATTCATCATGGATAAGATATCATGTGCTCATTAAATTTTACATTACTCAAACATGAATTTAACAAGACTCGTATTTAAGACGCTGCAGTACACTGATGACACACTAATATTCTGTGAAGCAGAAAGAGAGCGGTTACTAGTGCTTAAGGAACTGAACACTGGTCTGTCAATAAACTTTTGGAAAAGCACTCTGGTATAACTTAGAAACAATCCACAGAATGGAGCCTTATGTGCAGAATGATTGTGTTGTGAACCGTTTCCATTACAATGATCTTAACTTGGACTCTTTATCAGTTGGAAAGTTCTCTAAATCTGATTGGTTGCCGCTGCTGAAAAAGCTTGCAACAGCAGTCAACTCCCTCATGGTGGCCAACTCACGTTAGTTAATGCAATGCTCACTTCCATAACTTAATACTAGATGTCCTTGTACAATTCAGTGAACTGCATGAGCGGAAAAATCCTCCTTTACTTCTTCCACATCAGGCTTATCATGTCTAGTTTATCGGAAAACAACCTGTAAGGACAAGTTGGAAGGCCGGTTGGAGATAAAAGATTTGGCCACCATGAACCAATCTCTTCTACCATAGTGGGGGATACAGATTGAGCAGCTTCACTGGGCCTGTCATAAGAGGAACAAATTATGTTCAAGCTGCTGGAGAAAAAGCAGGATTGCACACGTTTAGAGGAATGTCACTGATTCTTTTCCACCACTATGGAACAGAGTAAGATTCATATTTGGCAATGGAAAGTGAATTAAATTCTAGGAGGACACCTGGGCTGGCGACTACGGACTACTCACTCTGCCTTCTTTTCCCAACCTAGTATGAAGCCGACAAGAACAACAGAAATCTAACATCACGTTGGAAACATCGATCCTTGGCCTGGAATATCAAGCTTCATCATCCCCTCACCAGCATTGCGAATGACAAATCTTGCAAATAACAAACCTCCTACAAGATTTGCTTACCAGATGTAAACCTTCCTTGGCCCAGGGTACAACTGCCTGGAGAGAGTCTGTCATGGAGAACACCGGAAGAGTGAGTTGTCTTGCTGCAAACAAACTGCGGAAAATACCATCATCTCAGAAGATCAAAATTTTCTTTGGTCTTGTTTCAAGAAGAAAGCCAGCGCTAGAGAACTTGTTCAATTAAACTGGTATCAATCTAAGTAAGGGGATGTGTCTTCTGCAGCGACACCTGGAAACTCTTTGATCGTCTTCTTCAAAACAGCAATTTCATCAATTATATCTGGGAAATTTCTACAGACCCTCAACATTCAGGGAGCTCCAGGGCCTTTCAAGATATTAAAGACTTCATGGAGGTCTTGGCGAAGGACATTCAACCAACATTCTGGCCAGTAAGCACGGTTCTTAAAGCAGCACTCAGTATTTTCAACAATCGGTCCGCTCTATGCAATCGAAAACAACTGTTATGTTTCTCCAAACTTTGTCAGCTTAGCGGCAATTTTCCAACATGGTTCATCCTTTATTTGGCGTTGATGGTGCAACTTGAATTTAGTCAGCTTTTTATAATTTGGGTGCCTATTTTATTGAGGCCTGGTTGAACAATGTGAAAACTGTCAAGCCGTTTGTGTCATAAGCTTCGTGCATCGTTGTGCGATTCGTTGAACAACGTGGAAACTGTCAAGCCGTTTGTGCCATAAGCTTCGTGCATCATTGTGCGATTTCGCGCAAATTTTTCAATCGGCAGTTGGATCGGAAGTCCAAGGCCCCGCCGCATGAGATGGGTTACTTCCCAATCTCCACCTCCGCTTTCATTAATCCAATCTTTTCAGACATACCAAATCAATATTTTAATAGAGCCCATAAAATGTAACTCCCTTTCCTTTTTCTCTCTTAAACACTGAAATAGATTTTATTAAGTCACGAGATAACAGCATGACTAAGAAATATTATTTCGGAAAAGCATCGCCCATTCAGAATCTTACCTATTTCTAACATATTTTTTCTCCTTTTCGTCCATGGACGTGAGAATGGTGACTACGAGTTTCTTGCGATGATATGAAAAACCGATGACGCCTTCAAATTGTGATAATATTAAAAATGATGATTGGCGACGCCTTCAAACCGAAGGGGCACAGGGAAGAACAGATGAGATAATCCTCTCGCAAGCACATCATGATCTACAGGTACGTGATTAGAGTAATCAAGAATTCTCACTGAAAGTACCAATTAATTTAAGTTGCTTTATATAGATTCTTTTCCTTCATAACAAGTCTCAGACTAGAGTGAGACGGTTACTGTTCCAGATTCTCTGTTCAATTTAAGGAAAAAAGGTGATAGCCTTGAAGCTAAAAAAATACATTTTAGCACCAGAAATCACATTTATGAGAATTCCAAAAGAAATCCATATATGCAAGCACTAGGGCATTCAAATCTGGATGAAAAAGTGTATATAGGTTGATCCTGTTGATGTCCAGACGGTCTGACAAACAGACATACGACTAACTACCAAAAATAAACAGATAGAACATACGGATAAAAGAAAGCCATCAACATATGATGCTCTAATTCACAGCATTCAGACCCCTAATCAAGGAAATGTAGCCTAGGGACCAAAACATATTGACTGGCTACGTTGGTATAACATGTGCGATCCAATTGCAAGTTGGAATTTACAGATTCATATACAACAACAAAACACATGTGACTGAGAATGACCACAAAATGGATGATGGTTTCATGGTTTGTGCTGCGCACTTAAGCGAGCTCTGACTGCATGATGAGGAGCTGGTGCCTTTTCATTCACAAGAATTTGTTCCATAAAATCCACACGGATTGACTTGAATTGATAGTGCTGCACATCATCGTACAAAAGAGCAACAATGAAAAAAAGAAAATGAAGGGAAAAGAAAGAGAACCTGATCAAATTTAGTAAAACTAATCTATGTACATAATCAATCTACGTATATACAGAGGCTTCATCAAGACGCAACATGAAGAGGTGATGCCTGTAGTCATATTGTCAATCTACTTATATGATGTCATAATTATATTTACCAAGCCTTCTTCCAACTAATTGGGGTTGGCTTTTATGAGTCCTCATTCACTAATTATACCTGTTAATCCAATTTATGTTGTACCTTGTAATTAATTTAAACTGTTTTCTTACCCAGCACCAGAGAGAACAATAGAATGTAAAAAACCAAAAGACAGACCAGAAGTTATGGACAAGGCAACCAGAAAGTAAACCTAAGAACAACCAAGAATCAGCATTAGTAAGAACCAGGTTCAAGTTTGAATAATGAATGGGCCCACTACTAGCATTTTCAGAACATGTAACCAGCAAATAACCTTTCAGGCAACCCATTCTATATCCTCAACCGCTCTGCTATTTCCATTTCCAAATCAAATTTAGTTCTCAAAGGATCACATTCAAAAATAAACCTACTAAGCCATATTATGGATCCTTAAACCTCAAAGTCACCAAAATCCTCCAACCATATTGGACCAGAAGACACAACACAATTTCTTCCTGAGTTTTCTGCCCTTTCAGCCAATTTCTAAACGGTACAATTATCAAAAGAGCACCTATAACAGTTGTATCCTTCACAAGATGGCTGCTAAGTGGCAAGTATACGGTTCATTGGTGCATCTAAATAATTTTTTTTCTTTTCGATTCTTTCCAAGTCATCACAAACAACTCTGCAGATTTAGGCCCTTCAATGGACTAAGAAGCAACTAATTTGCCATAACAATTCCACTGAGATATTTTTCCCTTTGAGTTTCTTGTGCCAATTGAGCTCCTTATCACTAAAACTAAATTCTACTGAAATGATTTTACATCATCTTAAATATAGCAATCAGCAATCTAAAGTTTAAAAGGTAAGAGGTGGAGACAGCCTGACAGGAGCTGCACCTGACAGACACCAGTTCTGTTACTACATCCTAGCTCCCAACAATTAAGGCCTTTAGAATTTTTGTCTTAAACATGTACAAAAATGGCTATCAGACCATCTATTAAGTAATTCAATGGTCATATTTCAACCCATAAGTTTCCTATCATTACTACCATAGAGTCATGATGTAACCAAGTTTCTTAGGTCCATCAAAACAAGCTGAAATATTTTGATGAGTCAAAATCTTGGAAATTCCAGTGTAGTCAAAGTTATTACCTGTGTAGGAAGAAAAGCAATATTCTGATAAAACATGCTAAATGAAAATCAATATGGTTCCCTACCATAGAGATTCAAATATCTATTGATTCAATTACTTAATCTACAGTACGATCAACATAAAATTGTTAGAGTTCTTGCAGATTAGACTTATGAACAGCCTTACCACACTAGCTTCCATCTTACATCTCACAAAACAACTGTTAAAAGAAAGTTCCCAAATGCCCTTATCATGATCTCATTATAATATTTGAGATTTTGAGATTCTACCAAACATTGACAAGAAATCCTTGGCTGCAAGTTAAAAAGATGCTTCGGAGGACTTGAAAGCTATTAGCAAGAATGCAACTAAGAATACCAAATAGAATGATAAAAGGCTGCAGAAATGAGTCATACTTTGCCCTTCCATGAAAAATCAATCACCCGCAGATATGGTTCCAGCAATGTTACTCGATCTCCTTCTTTTATCTATTGCAAGAAAAGCCTTAGGTTAGCAGTATGAGCTACCACCAATAGGACCAAGAATCACTAATATTAATTGTTATTTTTTTTTTGAGAACAAAAACGGTAAGATTTAAAATAAACAACTAATCCAAAGAACATAGAGAACCAAATGATAAAAATAGAAGTAAGGCAAGAAACTTTTGGAGAAAAAAGTGTAATGGCATTAGTGGTTGTCATTAGTGAGAAAGAAAGGTCTTAAATTTTGGCCTAAGCTGATTGGTTTGGTCTTAGCCCAATTCCAGTAGTTTTGACCAATTCTATTTGAAACTAATAATGAATAATATACACAATAAATGTGGTTCCTTTTAGCATCGTTTTGGAACTATTACTTATTTTTCTTAAGCATATTTGGGTGCTTAGCGTTCATCTTTGGTTTTTTCTTTAAATTTTTATTTTTTGAGTTACAAGGATGGTCACTAACTCCTAAAGGACAATTTCTCATCTGTGTGGATTGATTGTTCTTGCAATTTTTTGCAAAGGGATGGGAAGAAAAAAGAAAGGACCTCATTTAGAAAATTTCTTTGAAGACAACAAATGATTATTTAATTCTAAAGCATGTAAAAGAGATTGAATAAAGAAATGTAAAGTAAGTAATGCTAAGGATAATCCTTACCGCATCACTATGCAGCCCATATACAGAGAGAGTGAAAAAGGTTTGATCCAAGTCGCATGCTAAGTAATACCTGAAAAGTCATGAAAATCACAAAAATATGCCTTCTTACATGTGTAATATAGTTCCAAAGATATAATGATTAGCATCCATGAAACAGCACTCTGCTAGATGGAACAGCATATATGGGTCATTAGTTATAATTTCATAACGTGAATAGCACATTCTTTTCTTTTTTTTATTTGAGTCTTCTAAGAAAGCAAAATTGAATGAATGATCATTTCTAATGGGCTCTGTTTGGCACCTGTTCCAGTCTACAGCCTACATTCTCAGTCTTTGCAAGTTCCCAAAAATCATATCAGTAATTTGCATCCACCATGTATTTCTCCTTCCATTTTTTATCAGATATAAAATGATCCATGTCCAAGCATGTCTCTTTGTGGGCTTGCAGATGAGAAAATATCACTGGATATCACTACTTTATCGCCTCAGTTTTAACAACATTTCTATCTACCCTCCTATACAATTTAAAATGGACATAATAAGAGACCTCCTGGCAGACTTATTTCTCCTAAGCTTTCCCTACGTTGTTACAAATTTCAATAGAAGAATACATATGACCTAATATGAACTGTGAATTGAGGTGTTATTAGACATTCCACAGGTCAATTCATAGATAACATAAGAAACTCATACAAGATAAGTTCTTATGGCTTTGAAGGACTTACAGCGGAGCTATATTGTCATTCTTTATGAAGAGGAGCACTTTGCCAACAACTGCTACTGTTTTGTTCAGCCCCTCCGTAAGGATATTAATTGTGGCTCTTCTGTGCGTTTTCACTTAAAATAAAAGAATAAATATAACAATGTTTTTAAAAGATTACTGTGACATATTAGAGGGTAGAGCCTGAAGCATACATACAACTAACTTCTCCTAAGGATGACACCAAAGATGCTAATCGTTTAGCTCTGATCTGCCCCTACAAAATTATGCTTGTAAGAAAAAGATGCAACTTTGGGAACAAGACTTAAGATTGCAGATATCAGGGCATTTAGTAAGTCAATGCAGTCCTATAGCAACCAATCTAAGAGGAACGGAACACACTTTATGAATATTATATAGCAGCATTTAAGGAACCTTGAACTTATAATAGTAACAGGATGAAATTTTCAAATAAAGAACACAACGCATTTCAAGGAAAAAAAAGAGGCAAGTAGATCACATGGTGTCGACGTATCTTTTTCCTTACAGCTAGCCAATAAATTTAACATGTTCAGATGCATAAAGACTTCACAAAATGAAAGCAAGAAAACTAACATGCTACAGATAGGGTCCTTTTGCAATGCATCATATTGGCATTTAGTTTCTTGTGCTCATAGAGTGACAAGAAGGAAAAAGATGTGGCCTTAAACAGAGTGATGTCACAAGACCAATATACTTGCTAGCAACACAAACATTTGCTCTTTTCAACGTTTTCATGACAAAGAAGCAAAAAAGATGAAGGTATTTGGAATTTACTAGCAGGAAACTTTAAAGCAACAGCTTTGGAATGTCCTCCCTAAAAGAACTTAGAAATTCCTTTCGGTCAAAATTGTCCATGTCCCATGTAAATGGATGTTACATGCTTATGTAAAGCAATTTGATTAGTCTCTCACACCATATGTTAGTATGTTACTCATCCAAATCACACCATTCTTCATGAAATATTTTAAATGACAATGAAATAGATTACTAAAATATTATAGAGTAACTCAATATCAATTAACAATTCATCATTAAAAAAAAATATTTTAAATTTATTATATGCTCGATCTATCTCAGAATATTAACTTATAAGACCACATTACAGTTTGCATCCCCCCCCAGTTTCCACAGGAACCAACATAAAAACTTCTGTCATTTGATGCACCAACTAAATAGTAATCACTGTTACCTATGTATCTATCTTCTATAACTTGCTATCAGGGTGTCCAACAGCTACATCAATGGCATGCATCTTCATATTTAGGCAATATATTTGAGTGGTTATCATCTGCTCAGGGCATGTGACCTCTTGCCAGCAACTAGTAAGCACTTCCAATGTATCCAGAATCTTGAAATTTATATGGGATAACTTGACTATTATCAACAGCTAAACAAGCATCTGTATAAGAGTTTTCTTCCCCCCTCATACAACAGGCATTTATAACTCAATGACTCAATTTATTTGGTGATATCACAAATGTCGGTCCACGGCTGGATGTCATGGCATAAAGCACGTATCAAAGTCCATCATTCAACTGCCCTTGCAACGAGGTGTACTTGAACTAGAAAAGTGAGATTCAAATTGCAATGGGAAGTGCCAGCTAAGTGATGCATATACAGCATGCATGTGAAAATAATAAAATGAAAGATATTGGAAAACCACCAGCAGTCCACCTAAGAAAGATCTAAATTACAAAATAAAAATAAAAAGCCCCTGCAGACAGAGAAGTTATAATTTTGTGTTGTTAAGCTTAATATACATTGCAGACCCTTCCCCTATTAGCTCAAGTTTTTGGGGTCAATTGGTTAGTCAGCAGGGCATCAAAGCTTAGGTATGTTATAGGTCATGTGTTTGAATCCCCTCCAGTTCAGTTATTTATCTAATAATCCTAGTTATCCAGTCTGTATTTACTCTGTTATCTCTCAATATGCTTGGTCCAGACTGTACTTGAAGGGAGTGGGCGGTGTCAAGCCTGACATACATTACCGACCCTTTCCCCCATCAGCTTCAGTTTTGGGGTCAATAGGTTACTCAACATGTGTGAGTTGTCTAGCCCAAAACTCCAAATTTGAAGAACTCACAAATTTGTATCACTTATCTGTTGTTCATCAAAGACTTTTAGGAATTATGAGTTCTTTAGTTGCTTAGAAAGGACCAAGACCTAAGAAACTACCACGTTAGTTTCTACTGCAAAGGCTAGGACCCAAGATAAATGGATGGATGTTTTACCAAAGTTCAACATTCTAAGTAAAGAGTTTCATCAGGATGCCCATGATAATGGAAAGGACAGAATGTCATCATTCATCTCTAAGATGTCATCTGCTTCAGATCATTCACTACTACCAATTTACACATTTGAAGAAACACACACACACACACACATACAGATTTGGAGTGACAACAAACTAGTCATGTCAGCTATGAGGGTAAGCCACTAACACCTTTTTTCTGATAAATTTGAATGTTAACATACAAGATACGCAAGTAGGAAAGTTGAATTAGTAAGTCATAAATCCAAACCTCTGGCAACTTATATTACAAAAGTACATGGGAAACAAAGCACAGATCCCAGGAATTGCATGCATGTTGTTTCCATGTTACTTGGATGAGGTTTAATATGCCAATGCCATGAGAACAATCTAATGCTTCTAGACAAAGATCTTTGGGTTTTATAACAACTTTTTTATTGGATCATCATTTGCCAGTTGCTGCAAGATCAAATGGCACTTACCACCCAATGTGCAGAGAGCATAATTTGCTTCTACAAGATGGGTCAAAAGATTTTAAAAGCATAGTATTTGACTGGTTTAAGAGTTTGGGGGATGCCTTGTGTCAAGATATCATGTGTCTGAAGTCAACCGTGCAAGTCAGTATTGTAGGTTTTTGTTAGACTTCTTTGAAACCATACTATATCAGCATATGGTTCTCCACATACAGAAGAGGCTAAACAAATAAATATTGGCTACAAAACCACATATGAATACTAACAAAGCAGATTATGGAAGAGCTTTCCAAGCACTTAAATGGAAGCACCAAGTCATAAAATTGGGGTTCCATGAACAAGTATCGAAACAAGAGATGCAACTTGGTTCAGATCATCTAGCATGTCCAGCATACCATTTGGGTTGGTTGAACCAATGCATACCTAATTTCACAAGGTTTGTTGAACAAAGGTTAGCTGGATCTTGAGTCAGTTGAGTTTCAGTAGAAGACTCAGATAACCTGAACCATGGACTCAACAACCGCATCAAACCAAACTAAACTGAATTGCACACTTCACTCTATAAAATTATTTAATGTGTAAGATTTGCATATAGTACTATTTTTCATAAGCATTAAAATTATAGGTAGAAGCTTAACCCTACCTAGCCCCACCCTTATCTTAACCCAACCCCACCAAGCTCGATCCAACTAGAATCACAGGCTGAAACTCTACTAAATCAATGAGGCAACTTATATTGAAAAATAAAGACAACCCTAATTTGCTACCTGACCCATCTATACAGGATGGGAAGATACATGAGTAAATCGCTACTGGTACTAAAGTAGGATAACTGTGGCATGAATGTGCTTTTGAAGAGTCTTGAGATTGTTGTATACCACCAAAACCTAGAGGGAAGTTCTATAATAATCATAATGCTGATTTTATTCCACAGATGAAAATGTTGACAGATGAGGAGTGACCATGCTATATGGAAAAAAAAGTAGAGATGATGATGTTAAGCTATGTTGAAAAACTAAGCAAGAAAAAGAATAAAATGAGTATATAGAACAAAGATCAAAAGTGACGCACATAAAATGTGATGCCATGGAAAATGGTTATTAGTTAAAGATGGTTCAGCCAATGCAACATGGTCAAGTGTGGTGCGGTGAAAAGATACTTTGGATTCAAGTTTTAAGGAGTGCAAAAAGAAACAGCAAGCAATACTTATATAAGGGGAGACAAGTTAAAGATATTTTTCATTTGAAAGGCTATGGCCTCGAGAAAGGATTTAATGGCAAAGTTGAATCATAAATAGATCTTGATTGATGGAAAAAGATCATTGTTTATGTTTATGACCATATTTTTAAATAAAATAATTACTCATCTCAGGTGACAAACTCTGTATTTTGTTCAATACTTTTTACAATTCTTAACAGTTGCCTGCTTGTCGTACTTTGGATTAAGATTCTTGATCAAAAGCATTTTAGTAACCTCACATGGTGCATTTAACTCAACTTTTTCCCTCTGATACCAAAAGACAATCTTACTGGCAATTTTAACAAAAACTGAGTGATCAACAATCATTCTCCTCTCATCATGAAGAATGATGTTTTAATATAAATATGTGTTACCTTCATTGAACTCTCTATCCTGTCAAGAAGAGTGATAATCTTTTGTACTTCCTCATCAGCATTGAGGCCAGGATCCTTCAGAGCAGCAGATTCAAATCCATGAAGAGCCCTTTCATAGTTTTCTAAGTACTTGTTTGCCTAAATCAAATCAAATAAATAAATATATAAATTTGTGCACCATGCCAATGAATGTAAATTTTTTAAAACTTCAAAATTCTGGATAATATAGACATGAACAAAATCACAATGTGGGAATTGGCATTCTAATATTTTAGTTCAGCAACAGCCTACAAGTTATGCAGAACTTACAGCAGCACAATTGAAGTACAGGTCCGGATTAGATTTCATCAATTCATCCTTCTCCTGAAATATAAGAGAACAAACTCTTTGCTTACAAGATCAGCTGAGGACATGTTCCAGTAAAGCATCAGTACTCTAGCAGATTTTCCACCATCTTTGGTTTCATGAAGGAAACAGATCTGATTTAACACATGAAAATGAACAGATCTGGTCCTTTAAAAAGATTTACAAAAGCCAATAATATGATAGAATAGACTTCAACGCTCTCAAACTTACAGCATTTTGATAAGCTTTTAGTGATTGCTGAAGCTTATTGTGGTCCCATGCTCCAGTCACAAAGAAACTCGTGAGACATGCATTTCCAAGATTGTCTGACAAGATGAAATGCCAAAATTATGCTATACTGTAAGATACGAGTCTATTGTATCAAACAACTTGATTCGCTCACAATACTCAGACAAATGGCATTAAAAGCAGAAATGAGCAAAAGCAACACAAGATCAGAAGATCTTCACAACACATCTATTAATACCAACTAATAACTCTTTAAAAAGTTAGTGCATCATTCAACATGCATCAAAAGGTTTTTTTTATATTTTTTATTCTTTAAAAAAACTTAGAACTTCATCTCCTTTAAAAGAGAAATATGTAGTGCATATACAGTATCTGCCATTCCTTACTGAACTTGATAAAATGCTTTGTGATCCTGCTGTTGAACCCAATCTGAGTTGGTGTAACCTTAAGTAAACAAAGAAACAAGCTCTTTTTTTTCTAAAGAGAAAAAAGGTCATGACAGCAAAAATGTAAATATATTGGAACGCAAGATCACAACCTTAAACCTAGAGCATGTCGTAGCACAGCAACATCAACACAAACTATGAGAGATCAAAAACAGCACAGCAACGTCAACACAGATCAAAAACAAAATGGATCTCCTGTACGTGAACTAAGAAGTTATAAAAGCCACAAAATATGAGGTGCATGAGAAATGCATAATAGACAACTAGTCCATCAACTGGCCATAAAGCCAGCATGTTTAATGGATCAGAATGTGGAGGAATAAAAAGTTATGCAGTCTAGGGTTTTAAGACTAGCTTTGGATAATTTTTGTAGAAAAAACAAGCAGTAGAAACCAAAAAATGTTATCTCCAAGTGGCAAAATACATCAAGATCATTGCAGATATGGAATAGAATGATGAAATTTGTAAGGAATTAGCAGATGAGAATCACAATTCAGGTCTACAATCTTCACAAAACTGAAACTCAACTTGATGCAGGCAGTGATATGGTTTTTCTACAAACAGAGCATATAACAGCAAGAGATATCTCTATCAATCCTCACAAAGAGTTTAACTTGAAATGCAAAAGTGCAGTCAATATATACAAACAAAAAAATAAAATAAAATTGCCTAACTTACAAGAGACAAGGGAAAAAATAGATGAAGAGAAGAATGGAAGAAGAGTGATGGTAGGAGATAAAGAATGGAAAAGAAATAAGAAGAGAAAGGACCAAACAACCTAAGATACAAAGGATCATATGTCCTGCCAATTTGAAAAATCCATGCCTTTGTCTAATAACCGTATAAAGTCTGTTAGGTTGTTCAGAAATCTTTACATAAGGAAAAATAAGAGGTTTACATAAGGAAAAAGAAGAGGTTTTCCTAGAAAAGGACCAGAATAATTTTTTTGGCTCCGTAGTTTAGCCAATTTTGGAGAACTCACTTTCACATCTATTTTAGTTTTCTCATTGTCCATGTAGCTGGAAACCATAAATTTCTCCAAACAACGGAAGGGCCTTTTCAAAGCAATCAACATCCCCTAGAAAAAATAAAAAAGAGAGAAGAGTTTCCCAGCTCCATGCCTTTGGATAATCGCATTTAAAGGGAAAAACCAAAGAGGCGAAGGGCTTCTCAACAGCTAAGAGAGGAGATGAGAATCAAGTAAAGATATAAGAGAGAAGGTGGGAATAAAAAGAGGGGAAACAAGAAAGTTGAGCAGACAATTGTTGACCGAAGAAGACAGAATGTTTGCAGTATAATCCAATGGGTATACCAATGGCTCAAAGACAGAATTAGCATATGATGAGGAAAAGAGGGGTCGCACTGTTCTTCCAATTGGACAATTGGATAGCCACTCTTTCTTGAAATGGAGTTTGTGAATGTTGATTTGAAATTTTAATGGATTATGGACTTTGTCATCATGATAACTATAATGTTTAATGGATTTCATTTTACATATATGGGAAAAATAAATAGATTTATTCCGTATCCTAGCCATAGCATATCTTTTTTTTAAAGATCTGTCAGACTGATGTATCCATGCCATGTAAATATCCCTAACATGTATCTATTTCCATGCTCTATAGGCATGCATTCCACCAGACCAGGATTCAGCACCAAGTCTTCAGTTGGACTATCTAAATCAAACAGTTAATCAGATGAATAGAATTTTATTCATGATGTTTACTAGTAATAATGCTTCACATATTATCAAATTTCTAATTAAGTGATTTCCTATTGTATGTATTTTTTGACTCCGACTTACTCAGCTAAAAAATTAAGTAATTATGACTCAATTTTGGTGCAGAAAAAAGATCAAAAGAGTTGGGGAAAGAACAAATCTCCCTCCCACCCACCATGGAAAAATCCAAACTCTAAACAGATCAAGTAAACCTGATCATATAAGTGCAGTTAATGATATATTGGTGCCATTTGAAAAACCCCACAACTGGCCCTCTTATCCTTGTCTGGAACTCACTTATTAATGATTGGGTTTCTTGTAACTAAACTATGTTATAAGTCCCCCACTGGACAAATATTCAGTTATTACATTGCCGCATCTCTTCTATTTATTGAGAAAGAGTCTGACCACTTGGGTACAGGACCACAATGATTCACCAATCCATGTGGCCCTCTTTTTGTCTCTTTCCCTTTTCTCTTGTCACCCAATCTATGTCTCCTCTAGGTTTTCTCCATCCATTCTTTTCTTCTTATACTAGTTATCCCTAAAAGATATCGATATTGTGCTATATATGTGGATACCTTAGCATTCTTGATATCAATTCATACTACTCTTCTTGAATCTAGTCTATATTAAGAAACTAGTATTCAAGATCTTCAGGAGATAAACACATGCAGAACCATGTAGATAGAATTTCTAGCAAACCACACTAAGAATTAGCATCATTTATCATGTGTTTTACAACATCATTTATCACGTGTTTCGCTACACTGTTATTATGCATTGAATGCCCCTAAAATTTCTAGGGAACCCCAAAATAGTTAGTTATCTAAACCTGTTTCCCAAAACTCGTGGTAGCATGAGAAACATGGAGCATGGTAGTCATGCCATAAAACTTAAATCATTATGACATGCCTCTGTAAATAAACAACCATGGTAGATTAATATGCAACTATAATCAAATTTAGGACTCCAAATTTTACTATTAATTTATACTTCAGGTTGTTTACAATTTTTTTTTTTTTTATCGATTCTATATTACAGCAACATAATTCTTGCAATACTAAAGGGTGTAAATCACAGATTGAGTGACACCTGCAAAATAAAACATCTCCAAGCTATTATTTTCTCTGACTTAAGTAAAAATAGAATCTTACACCAAGAATTCCCATCCTTGATATCCAACATAACTGCTTCTTTTGCATGTTTAATGCTTTCTTCGACTAATTGTGCTTGATCTTCAGTGCCTACAGAAAAAATCTAAACATATTATAACAGATAATATTCAATAAGGATAGTTGAATGCGAATATATAACAAAAGTGAAAAGTTTAGAATGAAAGAAGTGGAGCAAGAAGTGTTCAAGAAACCAGTTTCTGTTTTATCAGAGAAAAAACAAATGTTGGTTTCAGCTTCAGTTTGGCACTTTTTTGAAAATTTTGAAAATAAAAATAAACAGCAACAACAATAACAAAGCCTTGATCCCAAACTAATGGAGCTTGGTTATATGAATCCTTTTTCTCTGATCTGCTCGTTTTAGAGTCATATTTTTATAAGATACAAAGATATCAAATTTTCTTTATTACTTTTTCTCCTATAGTTTTGGTCTATCCATCTTTTTTTTCTTGTACAAGTATCAAATCACTCCTTTGTACTAATGCAACTCTATGTCTACATTGCAAATGTTCAAATCTAAGTCATCTTTCTCTCAATTTGTCCTCAATTAGTACTGCCTTCACCTTTTACGAATGGTTTCATTTCCTATTTTATCTTTTCTTATATTACCATTTGAAAAATAGAAATATCAAAACTAAAATCAGGAGAAAAAATAGAACAATAAAGAAAATGACCGTATCTATAAACATTTATAATAATTTAGACACCATTTTAAAGCATATTGTAATATTTTGAACCTTAAGATGTATCATTCTGATGGTTATGCACATAGACAGTCAGAAAATTATCTTTAAATAAATGATGTTAAAATAATAATAATAAAAAAAGATATCTAATGGAAGACATTCTGTACGTGCCTGTGAAAATTGGATGTCATGTTGCAATGCTTCTAAATCTTCCCAATACACAAATCTAAATTTAATCTTGAGAAAATGGTTCCAAGATTGAAAGAAACAAAAAAAGGTTAAAAGTTTGCATAAATAGCTCACAGATACAGTGTGTTTGGCTGAAACTACAAATCATGCGATTACAGTCAAAACCGAAGTTTTCACTTCTGCTTTTAGAGTTCCAACTCAAATTCCAAATTATATTCTCAGTACATTCAGCTAAAAAAAGTTAGGAACCTAGGAACCTGAAATTAGCAAAAGACTTGTAATATCAATGCATTTTCCTTACCTTGAGCCATCTTTCTTTCAAGCATTGAAAGCTGACAAAGAATTTTCTTGTTTGCACCCTGCAAAATTTTAGTGCAGTCACAGTACACAATTTTGGAATATCAAACTACATGACTAAGTGGTAGATTCAACTAAAGTTCCAAAGAGTAAGGTATCTTGATTTAAAATACCTTGCTTAGTGCTAAAGAAAAACAATTCCTTGCTGAAGGCAGATCTCCCTTCTTCCAAATGCAATTACCTAAGCATAACCATGCGTCTGCAAGGGATGGATTCAACTTGACCTGAAACAATCAACCACTGATTTCAAAATAAAGTCACAGCTTATAAACATGTTAATGGAAAAACAATTTCCTCATAACGTACAGCTTTGGACAAATGGTCTTCTGCTTCTTTGCAATAATCAGGAAATGCATCCAGTATTTTCCCCCTCAAAAATTCATAGACTGCACGTTGTGATGGTGACTTCCTTTGTTCTGTGGGAAATAATTTGGAAACAAGTACAAAATAAATACTCTAAACTGCTTCTGGAAAAACATTATGAAATTGCATTAGGACCCTCACAGCAACTAAGCACCTTGGAATTTTACAGAACACGATGATTAGATAATGCTTGTCAAATGAAAAGAAAGATGCAACATCTATTGATATAAGACAGTCTAGGCTGAAATTCAGTGTTTTACAAATCAGTATTGAAGTTTGCATGTGGAGTTCAGTTGAGCACATCAACACACAAAGCACCATGCAAGTAATCAACTTGATATAATGAGAGTTGATAGCAATGAAGACACTGCATTCATGTCACATCAATCTTGTGTGATCCCATCTAGAAGAACTGAACAACCTTTGGGACAAGCTGCCTAAATGTTATCATCCAATGCCACCAACAAACAGACATTAATTTCACTTAGATGTGTTCCATGAGAGCAAATCTATCACTTAACTTATCCCTCCAAAATGTGTGTGATGGAGGTATCACTTTACTGAACTTATTGCGCAAGCGCCAAGGCTCACCATCCAAAATGCCCAATTTTTATATGAAGAAAAACTTTGCAAACATTCTTAGATACATCCTTCATAACCATGATGCCAGAAAAACAAAGGTCAAAATTACTATTCCTTCTCCCATTGCATGTCATCCCATTGCAGATAAAGAAAATAGTGCCATGATCACCATCCCAGCAATGCAAAATAAAAGGAGTGACTTGTGGTAGGAGGAGATGGAACCACAATTCTCCTAAATTTCTCCCAAATTTTTCCAGATCAAAATATTTTTATCCTTGGTGAACGCCCCCGTACTTCAAGATCAGAACCAGAACACCTGGCCAGTGCAACAACAACAATTCAAATGAGAGCTTCACCTTATTTATCATTCCAAGATCAAGATTTCATTTCACGTTAGAACCTTATGCTCATTAGCCACCAAACAAAAAAGAAATGAACCCCAATTACTGATCTAACCATCTAAACACATCAAATGCCCTCGATTTCAATCACGGAGCATGACATTGAACAAATAAAGATCTGAGAGGGAGAGGGAGAGAGGAGGGGTTTGCGGCGTACCCGGGGGCAGGGAATCGAGGAGGCTGAGAGCAGCGTCAGCTAGGGCTTGAAGCCTCGACGTCTTCTCCTCCGGGTCCGTGGGGAAGAAGGTGTCGCGGACGCGGTAGATCTCGTCCGCCGCGTCCGCCGCTCTCGCGATCGCCGGAATTTCTTGGCCTTCGCCTCCGCCGCTCATCTCCTCCGGCGGGCAAAAAACAGGGGAAGAGAGAGGAGTGGAGGAGGGGAATGTAAAGAAGACGAATAAAATCGCCGGCTGGTGGCAAAGTCTAGAGTAGCGTCACGGACGGGTTTACCGATTAACCTCGCGTGTTCGGCTTTGAGATATATTTGAAAATAAACCGGTTTGGTTGGTTTTTTAAAGCCGAACCAGATTTGATTCGGTTTAATTTCTTGATTTACCCACTTTAAATTACCATAGTATATTTCATATGACCAAATAACAGTTCAAACATTATAATGCCTTTAGAATATGTATTTTAAGAGACATAATTTATAAACTTTAGAATAATTTAAAAAATCCAAAGTTTTAGAACAAAAATTAAAATTTAAGTATTTTTTTTTAATTTTTTTATTTTTAATAATTCTATATTTGATTATTAATTATTAAATTTTAGATATAAAATAATAGCTAAATATTTGATTCAAATGTAAATATGTTTAATTTGATTCTGATCTGAATCTAAATATTTTAGGTTAGGCTCGAGCCATACGTTATTTTGAATCAATTCGAATGACTTGTTGAGTTTTAAATTTTTTTTGATGAACTTAATTTAATCAACAAATGAGTTATGTTTTGATTCAAAATCATGATTCAAATATAAAATTAAATTGATTCAAGGTGAAGCAATAATCCGATCTAATCGGCTCATTTGCTATCCTACTTACTATTTATTTATGTACCAATTAATAGGTAAATACTTATATTTCAATGAAACCTAATTATTTTTTAATATTTTTTTCCTAACAACCATGCATCCATCTACACTAAATCCTATTTTAAAAATACTTATGATAAAACTAATGCCATGTTTTTTATTATGTTTAACGTCGTTATTTAGTTCTCTCCACAACTAACCCAAGCTGAAATATCAGTATAGAAAGTTGGATAAGATTTAAAACAAAAAAAAGTTGATAATAATCGATCACATCGAATGTAAGATGGCAATTGGGTTGAATCGGATTATAAATGAGTCAGATTTAATATGAATTGATTATAAAAATCATCAATCTAAATCCGATTTATTTATTATACATATTAAAATTTTAAATCTAAACATTTATTTAATAAATAGGTAATCGAATCTGACCTATTTAATCTATTAATCAACAATAAAAAGATGAGATGCCAACCTGTAAAATCTATTTAATCTAACAATATAAATGGATTGAATAAATTGATCAATTTAAACAGATTCGATCTAGTTACTTAAACAGGTTAAAGATATTCAACCCAAATTCAATCCCTTTAATATATAGATTTAAATGGATCGATGCATTTACGATTTGAACATCTTTAACTCGAACCCTTTTTTTTGCCACCCCTACGTTGGATGGTCATCATCTCATAATTCCTCGTCTCATCGTATCTCATGAAAAAAATGATATTTCACATGGTATCAGTTGGTGGCCGATACTTGTCCAAAAAATCGAAATCTCGGCCGATAAGAACACCCGGGATGCATCCCGACACCCCTCACAAACTCCCTCACAAACTATATAATCTGTCTTCTCCTCCTCCTTCCTGAAAGGGTGGAGTCGTGCAAGGACGAAAACTTCTCAAAAATAAAAAAACCTAGCATCTTCTAGACCTTCGCACGTCCTTAGGGTTTGATTGCTTGCTCTAGTATACCCTTAAAAAAAAGATTGCTTGCTCTAGTAATACCTCAAGATTATCCTGATCCAATAAAAGAAAGAAATTAAATTCCACAATTTTGTGCAGGTCCAATGCGATGTTGCTTACTATAATCTCATAGCGGCTCGGTCTCCAGATTGCTAAAGATTCAGGTTTCATCTTTTTGTTATGACTTTTTAGAATTATTGTTGGTTTATGATCGAAGCGAGATGTACGACAGCTTGGTTCATTGGATTGATGAGCTTGGTTATAATATTTCGTTACTTGGAGTTAAAAAAAATGGAATTTGGTTAAAATTAGGGCCATAAATTATAATTAAAGGCATGTTTGGCATCTGTTGTTATTTTTGTGTTTTTAGTTCTCTACAAATGACTGAAATACGAAATGAATGTTGATGCCTGCGTAAAGGCTAATTATTCTTGCAAGCAATTTCATTTCAGAATTTTGTTTGTTCCTTTTATATGGTTTTTTAAAACAATAACATAGAACGAAAGCAATAGCAAATGTGCCCTAAATTGTCGATTTTTAAGGTATTTGAGGTTGGGTAGTAGATTTAGATAGTGCTTGAGTAATGTCTGTATTCATGAACTGCTGATGCTATTGATACTTGTTGACCTTACATTGATTTTGATAATCACAAAACAATTAAGTAGGTTACTAATGATTTTGGTAAAGAATCACTGTGACATGCAGGCATACAAGAGTCACCAAGAATATCTAGACAGATTTCAAGCTTTAAAATGAGTCTATGGTTCAAGAGAGAGAGTTCCAAGATCTGAGAAGGATGATTCAAGCTCAAATTAAGTGAATCTCAGATGTTTGGCAATGTTCTCAAATGAAGAAAGTCCAAGTTGTGAAAGTTATGGTACTAAGTTTCCTTGATTCAATGAGTTTTTTAATCAATGGAACGATTTTTTTAAGTTTTGGAGACATTAGTCAACTCCCACGGTAGCTACTAGAACTTGAAACGAAAGATTGAAGCCATTAGCCGACCCACATGCAAGCCATCAAGTCAAAAATATGTTACAGAAGCTTTTACAGAGAAAAATCATGAGTTAGTCGGCTCTAGAGCCGACTACTATGGCCATACAGAGGATTTCCACATGTTAGTCGGCTCTAGAGCCAACTACTGTGGGATACACAGTGAATTTAACTGTGTTAGTCGGCTCTAGAGCCGACTAACCTTGCCTGGGATGGGAAAAATCCTAGGTTAGTCGGCTCTGGAGCCGACTAACGCCCTGAGAACTTCAGCAACGGCTAGTTTTGACATTTCAACAATCGAAAACGGCTACTCCAACGGTCCAATCCCTCAACTAACTATAAATACAAGTTAATGGGATGGATTAGTAAGAGATTAAGTAGATTTTTGAAGGATTACAAGTGAGAAAAAGAGAGATTTATCAAGTCAAATCCAGTGAGATTTCAGCCTGTTCCAGTTTTGAAAAGTTCTTGTTGCTGAAGTTTAAAAATTCATTGAAGCCCATCAAAGCTCCCACCAACCACTCCAAAAGCTTCATCAAGTGTTCTTAACTCAAGCATTTAACGAAGTGAAGCTCATTCAAGGGAGAAAAGCTTCAAATCTGTAAAGTGTTCTTTATTATATTTATTTGCTCATTAAGGAGCTGTACTTGCTGAATTTATTTCATCTTGTATCTTGTTGAGTTTCAATTTAGTTGAAACTTGTGTAGGCCCTTAATTGGTGGTTTGTAAAGGCTCCCTTGTGTCTGTAAACAAGAAACTAGCTGTATAAGCTAGGTTGTAATTGTTGGAGAACGATTAGTGGTGAAAATTTTCAGGGGGTTCTTGGAGAGTGGATGTAGGTGCAAGGGTTAGCACCGAACCACTATAAATCTTTGTGTTTGTGTGTGTGCCTTCTACTGTTATTGCTGTTTGTTTTTAAGTTTGACACTTCATTCTCACACATTCTCATAGTTTTGCAAATATTGCACATTTTTGTTAAAATTTCTAAAAGAACCCAATTCATCCTCCCTCTTGGGTTGCTTAGCTGGGCAACAATACTGAATTTTTTCTGGATGCTGACCAAACTCTAATATAAAGTTATTATAATCGTTGACTCTCAATGCTTTATGGTCACTAACAGTGCAAGCCGATGAAGTTTTATGTCTATCTAAATCGTCAAACCTTACTTTTTTTGTTCTACGTGCAAGGACTATCATTTCTTATATATTTTTAATCAGGCTTTGATTGCTCTGACATCAATGATAAGTGCAAAGAACTCAGATCCTATATCTCGAATATTCTTGTCTCACTTAGATTGCCAATAAATCAATGAAGAATCCATATGAAGAACAATGTGTTTTATAACCATTCTATAGTGATATTCAAGACTTACAGACCCTATGGCATCAAAGTTTTACATGAATCTCATATACTTAATGTATATCATGGATGAGTTATGGATTCTGACCATGCTTTTAACATAGCTCTCACTTATAATCTGCAACTTTCAATAATTTACAGGTCCCTTGACACACAATAGATCTACTAGATCCACGGTCTGTGTCAACCTTTGGACCTTAGTTTTCTGTTCTAAGTACAACTATTTCCTACTTGCTCACTGATTAATTGTTTTCACTTTAATGATAATATTATAGAGCTTCCTTCTTGTATGTCCTTTCTAACTTAGGTTTCCATTACATTAAACTGGGTCATGTTGGAATGACAAACTTATCTTATTGTGTTAATAATATGTACAGATCCTTCAGCATAAAAAATGCTTACACAAATCTGCCATTTCTTTAGAGTTGGTTCTATACGTTATTCTTTGCTGCATGCTATTGACTTTTTGCCATATGTTATAAGTTCTCTTTGGAATTTTGTTTCTAATCTGCCTTCTTTTTTGTAGGTCAATTTTCTGTAATTAAAAAAAAGGCTACTTTAGTAGGCATTTGAGTCATAATTCACACCATGTGGTTAGTTCCTTTTTTTCCTGTTGCATAACTTTTCCCATATAACTTGCAGACCATGTCTTGAAGTCAACAATATTCCACATGATAACTTCTTGTTGTTTTCTTTTTATATTTTTTTCGTTATGTTGTGAATTATTAAAAACATCTGGCAACTATTTGGCCTTCTTCTGCTTCTGTGAATTTTTTTAGCTACTCTTGTGAAGAATAGGTTGCATTAGTTTGTTTTTTGCCCCTTTGCCAAGACATATATGATATTTCATGCTATTTGTACAAAGAATATGTACTATGCACTTGCTATAAAGCAAAGCAGCTTGGAGTATCACTGTGAATGCAAACTTTCATTAAGTGGCTATAGTAATTTTAAGTGCCACCCCTTTTTCTGAAAACTAAAAGTTGGACGATCCTTGGTAGTTAATGGACATAATTGAACCCATATACATCATGCACAGCTAAGGCTTGATCAAATCTTAACATAGTCCACGTACTGATGTGCTTGTCTCAACTTGTATTTGCTAGGTTCAATAGTTTGCTTGATGCAATTTTGAAGCTCTTTAGGGTCAGTGGTTAGAATGGTCTCTCTCATGTGGTGAGATTTTTGGAGGGTGTTTAGTCTAAAAAATAAATAGTTATTTTATGGTCATCTCTCTTTTTTAAAAAAGCTAAAAAAGATGTGGTTGTGGTAGTTTATTGGGTTTTAATGGTGAGAATAAGCTTTATTACTCCAGGAGAAAAAAAGACTTGCAATGAACTATTATGAATGATGAAGGGGATGTGGCATATGTCACTGTTGTTGGTTCAGCAAAAAGGAGAAAAAGTTGAGACAGATGAGAAAGAGAAGAAAGAAAGATGAGGTAAAGAGGAAAAGATAGGAAGGAAATTAGATGAAGAGAAGAGAGAGCAAATTGTATGAGGAGGTGAAAATAAGGAAACAATCAAGAAAGTAGAAGAAAGATTGAGCCATGTTGCTGTAGCAGTATGCCAATTTATCAGGACCTCCTTTCCAACCAACCCTGTGCTTGACCAAATAAGTGGCAACCTATCATTTTCCTTAATTTCATAATTTGTGGATCCCACCAGCATTGTTATGTGATAAGTTGCTAATATGACGTTGCATTTGTATTATGATTCATTCTTGCAAGTAAGAGAGGATGATGGGCCCAAATATTTGGATTGAAGCATCATGAAGTTAGTTCAAATGAGTAACTGTTTGATTGTTGCTAACTAACATAAAAAACTTAGTTCAACTTGTTTCAACCAAAGAGGATGCCTTAGTTTAAACATTTCCTTTGTGATCAGAAAGTGGCAATCTAGTCATGGAAATTCATGGAAATTCTCTCCTGCTCTCCTCCATTCTGGCACAACTTTTGTTGTAGTTCAGGGATGGTTTAAGTAGTGCCCCCCTCTTGCTGTGTAATCCACAAGCATTCTTAATGCCCTTATAACTGCCAGTGTGTATGTCTCCATAATGTGGATTTTTTTTTTTTTAATCTCATGGAATTTACATGGTAATTTTCTTTTTGCTTGGGAATCCTTCATACACTGGTCAAGCCAGAAAGGCACATTGTCAATTTGATTACAAATCTTACAAAATTCTGTGATGTTTTCCAGACAGTGGTGTTCTTGTTTTTGTGAATAGACGTATGGGGTACACCTTTTACTGTTCTTATTAATGATTGCTATTTCATTTGTTCAACCTGCCTTAAATTACTGTTCTTAATTCATTAGTGATGCATTAAACGTCTTCCTATCTTTCAACTCCAGCTAACTTTTTTTTATCACATGAAGTAACTTTCATCATTTCATTGATTCAATTTGCAACCATCCATGCCCCTCTTTAGTCTTAAGATATGCTAGATTTTCCATGATGTTATTGCTATAATTATGCAGCCAGAATGTTCATTCATTTATGCGCCATAGATGTATAAGACATGCTCTTTGTTGAGATGCTATATGTGTTTTTCTTAAGTTCCTTGTTTTAAAAAGTATTTGGGTAGCGTTCTAGGTTCTAATCTCTAAGACTGTTTATTTGTCATTTTCCAGAATTGTTGTTTTTCTACCACAACCATTGATAATGTTCATGAGGAAGGGAGTGAAGAGAAAGAAACATAAGTTCTTAGTCTAGCCTATTACTGAGTAATGGTAATATAAAAGATATAGTTTTCATATTTTGGATGTACAGGCTTAATGATGTTCACATGCCTTCTAGTTTCAGAATAAATGTTATGGTTGTCTTAATAAGCGGGCAATGCTATATTGCTATCTACTGATGTGTACAGTGTATGCAGAAATTCCTATGCTGCTGCTGGATCTGCTATTTGTGTCCTTGTAAAATCATTCTATCCACTTGTATGTGGTGTTGTCCAATGAAAAGCAAGGACCAGGAGTTACGCCATACTTGGCTAAGAGCATGCAACTCTGCTCGCTCTTTCTTTTTCCCCTACTTCAAGTCAAGCTGGATAGCTTATTGCTATATTTCTCATTCTCATTTGACTGAGCCTTGAATTGTTTCGATCAGAGTCCATGCCAGTCTCAGATAAGTGGACCAAACCTTCCGCTGTGAATTATGGTTTTGCCAAGGTCTAATTGGCCTTTGTCAAGATAAAGAGGTCAACAAAAGGTTATTTGAGCTATCAATAAGACATTCTAGAAACAACATCAGTAGCTGATCCAGGACCGTCTAAACATTTCTATGCACTTGCCCTGAAAATAGCATTGACTATTTGTTTGTCATGAGACCCTTTGTTTATTATAAGCCTGACTTATGCCCTACTTCTGATGTGTTAGTTACTCCCTCTTATGGCATATCTCTGCCATCAAGTGTTCCAAAACCTCAGAATGTTTATATTTGATTGCTACCTTTTAATAGGAAGCATGATTCTGAAACTTTTTAACTTGTAGGATGTTATCATTGCTGAAGAGCTTAAAACCTGAATACGAGCATTGTTTTTGCCGCTGTTGGCATTATTGTTGAATGTTGCTACCTGCATGATTGGCTTTTGGCTTCTCTCTCTATATAACAAATGTGGCCACCATTCTTAAAAACATCAGGCACAATTTTGGCTTTTCTCATCATTTTATTATTGTTGGTATACATTTGATCCCTCTCAGAGAATACTACTATCTGTATATTTGGATGTCTTTAACACAATTGAGATTTATGCCTTTTCTATAGTTTGCGAAGGAATAACAGATATAACTTCTTTCATTGTTCAGACACTTCCGGTCTATTATTTAGGAGCATATTCTTTATTATCTTTTAATTAATTATGCAGAATATCTGTGACATTTGTCGATGAGGATGGAGAAGAGAAGCTTATCAAGGTTCCTGTAGGAATGTTGATGTTGGAAGCTGCCCACCAAAGTGACATAGAACTAGAAGGTGAATATCTTGTCGCAGTTAGATAATCAATTACTATGTGCAACATGTATCATTTTTGTGATAACAATACCAATTAGTTTCTTTAATCAATATTGAAGATAAAATCAATATTCTGATTTTGTTTCAGGATTGTGAATAGTCATGTCCTCTTGATTATTTCAATATTCTTTTACCTTTAAGAGCTGATTAGATAAATAGATAGTGAACTTTGAATAATAAGCACAAGGTGCGTTGTGTAATTAGCACACTAGAGTTTCAGTAACATTTCCTGCTGATGTGATCTCAGGGGCGTGTGAGGGTTCACTTGTGTGTTCAACCTGTTATGTGATTCTGATGGTATGACATAGGCATATTATTCATCTGAAATTTTACTATTGTAGCTTTTAGATAGCTTACAAATATGATATGTTGTCTGAGTAGCAAGTTGCTTATAGGACTTGGATTATTACAAGAAGTTAGAAGAGCCAACCGACAAAGAAAATGTCATGTTGGACCTTGCATTTGGGCTTACTGAAACGTAAGTGTCTCCCTTTGCAAAGCCCTTTTGCTTATTAGATCTATTTTATTGATTAAATTTGAATCCTGAACTGTCGGCGAGGCTCTGTGCCAGGTTGTCCATCTCCACATTATGTGCATCACACATTAAACCTGGTCGTGTTATCATATCATATTGAAATATGCATTGGACATCATAGCTTCCTCATCTGTGGTGGAGTAAATCTTTGCATGTTTCAGCTTTTACCAAATATTTGCCATGTGTTATTTTCTAATATGTTGAAATACATGAGTTGACTGCTCAAATATTGGCAAAATATATAGATGACAATAAAATCCACTTCTCATGTATTTTAGTAATGGACTGATTTTAAAAAAAATGAAATGGAGAATAAAACAAGAAAGATGAAACAAATTGTGATTTTATTTGGGGCTTGGACAATTGACTGTCTTGAATATTTTTGTGATTTTGGAGCCTCTGTTGCAGGTCCTGCCTTGGTTGCCAAGTAATTGCAAAGCCTGAACTTGATGGAATGCGCCTAGCACTGCCGGCAGGTACACGAAACTTTGCTGTTGATAGGTATAAACCAAAACCACACTGACTACCTTGCTGAGTGTTAAATGGTTGCAATTCAACCTCAGTTTTGTAGCATATATATTCCAGAATATATAATTCATACATCAAGATCAGGAAATAAAAAAAAAGGCTTCACCACGTCCATGTCCTTATTATACAATAACGGATCATTTTTTCATGCTGGGGACTTGTTGACTAATTTAAGATGGACATTGGCTTTATACATCAAGAGTTGTAGGGATTTAGCTTGTGACTTTTAAGGAGTGAAGCCTCCCATAAATTACTGGGCATGAATTCCTTTACTAGCTATCACTTCCACTGCTTCCACTGAAAATATGGATGGCCATGAGGACCCGATGATATGATAAAACTATTTATGGCACTTTGCTCAGTACACATCTCATTGTAACTTAATTTTCAAAGGATAATACTTAGCTATGATTCTTTAGATACAGTTCGTGCAATTCTGTTTAACGCATGTACTATCATTTTATTTAAAAAAATGATGCATATTTGCTATTAAAAATTTAACATGCATTATTTTTTAAATAAGATAATGGTATATGTGTTGTTTATTAAGTAGAGTATTGTATATTGGATTGCATCTAAGTTTTATACTTTTCTAAATCACTTTTTGTTTAAACATTTGTATTTGGATGTCTGCAGATTCTAAAGGATTTCCATTTGACAAACATAATAAATTTAAGACATTAATGTCTGCAGATTCTATTACAATCAACTGTAGAATGTCAGTGTTGCATAATAACATATTTTCCTCATTTAAATGCTTGATATGAATAAATCTCAAAATATAATAGACTAGTTAAAGTATCCAACATAGGATTATTTTAACCAGGAGTTGAATATCACCTATAGAATAAAGGGAGACATGAAAAATACAGCTCAAAATTCAAACCCACATAAACAAACAACATGTGCAGTATGTATTATGGTTCATCTTGGGACTCAACCCAAAAATTTGTTTTATATATTGTTAAGTATTTTAAACTAGGATGCTATTGTGTTGATCCAATAATCCCCTTGAAACGAGTAAACCTGATTTTCTGGTGTCAAGCACATTAGATAGGTGGTCTATAAATAGCTGATATGCCAGCTTTGCCTCTGAGATCCAAAACAAAAAAACAAAAAAAAAGAAAGAAAGAAAAAGAGCGTTGAATAAGTTTGAAAGAGATTATGAGGAGATGAAGTATTTTCTTTAAGCTAAGTATTCTAAGTCATGCCAATTCAAGTAGTTCTTTTTTGATAAACCTCTATAAAATTCTATATTCATATTCGATTTTCTTTGAAATAATACATTTAAATAGTATATTTATGCAAATCCATCAAATTATATTAAATGAACTTACCAATTTTTTCCACTGCTATATTAGTGTGCAGCCACCAGATCAAATCCTCTCTCAAAACCATAAAATCAACTACATGGTATTAATGTAAAACTAATTTGAATTATAGGAAATTAATCTACTTTTTTTTCTTTTCATTGTTGTGTCAACGTCTTCTGGATTTAATCCTTTTCAAAGGTCCGAAATCAAGTGAATGATTTTAATATAAAATTATTTTCAATCATATAGAATGAACCTAATAATTTTCTCACGCACCCATTGGTTCATGTCTCCTTTTGAAACTTCGAGATCAAGTGAATGGTATTAATATAAAATTAATCTGAACTATATAAAGTTAACTTATCAATTTGTTTCATTGCTACATTATTGTGCACCCACCTAATTCAGTTCCATTGACACTTCTAAATCAAGAGCATAATATTAGTATAAAATTAATTGAATCATATGAAATGAACCAACCAATTTTTTTCATGGTTCCATTAGGATGCACTCATTGGATTTTATCCTTACTTGAACTAATCTTTCCTAATGTTGCATTGGTACGCCTCCATCAGATTGAGTCCTCTCTTGAAACTTCAAAATTAAGTGTATAATATTAATATAAAAATTAATTTAAATTATATGAAATGAACCTACCAATTTTTCCGTTGTTGCATTAGTATGCACCCATTGAATTGTGTCATCTCTTGAAACTTCGAAAACAAATGCATAGCATTAATATATAATCGATTTGAATTATTAAATATAAATTCATCAACTTTTTTTACTATTGCATTAGTGTGTACCTATCAGATTGAATTCTCTTAAAACTTTGAAATTTATTTTATGGCATTAATATAAAATTAATTTGAATTTTTTTATTGTTGTACTAGTGTGCATCTATTGAACTAAGTCTTCTTTTGAAACTTCAAAATCAAATGCATGGTATTAATATATAATTAATTTGAATTATATGAAAAGAATCTATCAACTTTTTTCAGTGCTGCATTAGTATGCATCCATTGGATTGAATCCTCTTTCGAAACTTTAAAATCAATGGTACTTATATAAAATTAATTTCAACTATATGAAGTAAATCTATCAATTTTTTTCTAGTGCACATATTGAATTGACTCTTCTCCTAAAACTTCAAAATCAAATGCATGACATTACTATATCATTAATTTGAATTATATAAAATAAATCCATCAACTTTTTCCACTTTTGTATTAGAACCCATCGGATTGAATTCTCTCTCGAAACTTCGAAATTAAGTGCATAGCATTGATACGAAATTAATTTGAAGATCTTTCTCAAAATTTCGATTCCATAAATAGAAACTATTTGTTGAAAATAATCAACTTAAATATCATATTTATATATATCTGCCAATATTTTTTAGTAAAACTTCTATTATTGAATCAATGTGCGACCCCCGGATTGGATTATCTTTTAAACCTTTAAAACCCATAATATTGATATGAAATTGAAATCGAGGGCAGGATCCTTATCAAAATTGAAGGTTCATGAATATGAAGTAAATGACGGATTCGGTGAGCATATAAAAAGCCATGGAGGGATCATGGCTTTCCTAGAGTCATTCATTATATGATGACCCCCATCAACTAAAAGAGCCCCCACCATACCCTTTGAGCGCTTGGAGATGTACAGAGTCATCAAATGGCATACCTTCGAAGCTTTCACTTTGAGTCTCATACCATCAATACCTAAATCCTATTCCATGCGGCCTCCTCATGGTAGCCTCCCCATTCCCCTATAGCCTTTGAAGGGATGGATTGTTGTGTCCTTTGGTGCTAGAAAGGGGAACGGGAGAAACTCCTCATGTGTCGAAAGTCCAGGAGATGACAAGCATTGCTATTAATGAGGTCCTAGGTGTTGTTGTTACCTCTAGGGGTGATGGTGGTCAGCTAAGAGCATTTAGGGACATGCTTGATTGTCTCCTTCACCGAAACTCCAACTATCATATCAGGGTATTTCTATATGTGAGTCTTACACTCCTTTCATCTGACGCCACTACCTCATTTCGGTTGGACTACCATTAGTATGGCCATGGTCGCCTCAAGAAAGTCCTTGCCACCATCAACAGGCCACTTAGTGTATAATGTTCTTGCCAGCATGATGATAGAAGATGATATTTTTACAGTTTAATGAATCTAAAACAACACTTGAGAATCGAGGGGGCTGTGGGTGCAATTGATTGATTGGTAGGAGTTTAGGCCAATCTTGGTGCCCAAAACGAGAGCCATGATCGACTTGGCACTACTCTTCTTTAGAAAATTTTTGTGTTATTAAGATTTATACCTTTTATAAGTATTTCAAACATCAATTTTGATTTTATCTATCTATCTATATTACATGAAAATGCGTGTGCAATTTGAAAAATGGAGAAAAAATGAAGATTGTTGGATACTTTTCTTTATCATGTTGATGAAACTCATTTTGATATATAAATTGTGGTATCTTTTCTACAAAACCTATAGTCATAAGATACATGTGTGATATACATATATATGTGTGTTATTTGGTTAGGTAATCCAGTAAAACTTGGGCTAGATTTATGGTTTGATGGTCCACTTCAACATGGTCCATATCCACTCAATAAATCTTTTGGTTTTTCTCCCTCCCACAAGATTTGGGCTAGGGCTCTTTGGTTGATATGAGCCATACCAGAATAAATTGCCCAATCCACAAATCTAATAGAACCCAATTAGAATCCTACTAGATTATCCTAACATATCCTTAAGAATTTTATGGTTATTGTATTATGACTAACCCTAATACACATAAATTTAAAAAAAAAAGAAAGTAAAAAGATATTTGATTTACCCAAGTATGGTAAGGTATTTATGACCATTGAATATAATTATTTCTTACAAATTAATTAATTAGATTTGGATCATGAACTCAAAGCTTAGACGACTTCAATTGCATTTGAGGTTGAAAATGGATCGGATGCAAATTGGATATTATTGCGTCTATATCTATATATGTTTTAAATGGTTATAAATACAAATAGATATTAAATATGATTATAAGTTAGTTAAACTTTATGATAATCAAATCAAAGATATCAATTAATTATTTATCAATATTTATATTTATTTATTTATAATGGATTAGATATAGATATAAATATTAGTCAAATACTTAAAATTTATATCCATATCTAAAGATCTAAATGAATATTATCTTATCTATTTCACCTTTAATTGCATCGAATCTAGTAGAATAGTCCAATTTATGAATTTGAATCCATATATAATTTAAATATAATTAATTCAAACTAAATTGAGTAAGGTGCAACTTTCCTACAATCCTAGTTATAATTAACCATTACAAATTATAATAGCACTAAGCAATTTATAATACTAAGATTGCAATGGCATCATAATTTATACAAAATATAAAAATATTTCTTTGTATGTGGAAAAATATTGGAACATTAAATCAGTGTTTATCCAAAACCATGATATGAATATTTATAGCATTAGTGATGAAAATTAGCTGTAATTAATTCCCTTAATCATCATAAAAGAATCTAAGGTTTATAGCCAAGAGAAGTTGAGGCCTGCTGTTGATCTCCTGCTCCACAACGCACCAAGCTCCACCATGGCGTCCGGTAGCCTCACAATATCAGTGAATTTACTTGGGCAATGCTCTCCACCCAACTGCCGGATCTTCCCTAAACTCGTACGATCGTCGACGACCCAGATCGACGAGGCTCGGCCGCATCCGGCTTCTTCAACAACCGACTATTGGTCTCCGGAAAGGCCTTTCAAAAAAAAAAAAAAAAGAAAAAAAAAATCGCCTGCTGGATGCTCTTCTCCACCGAGCGCCTCCTTCGGCTGCCACCTTGCGATGCCCGTTCACATTCTCCGGCACCTTGTTTTTCGGTCCTAGGTAATGCTCGCAATGGCTCCTCTTCTTGGTCACGGAACAGGGGTTCTTCTCCCTGGGTTAACCCTCTCCGTTGGCCGCCTAGGATGCCGCGCTCAATGCCTCCACCGTCGCTACCTCCCTGACGTCGAAGAAATTGAGATCTCAGCTCCTAGAACTCCTCTGGCCGTCACGATCTAGGAGCCACTACCGGTGAGCGTCGCTGCCTTGTTCCTCCATAGGCCACAAAACCGGCTCAGTTCGGAGGAATAGAAACAAGCGATCCGCGTCTCCACCGCTTGGCCACCATGCCGCATGATCAACACGGCTCCCCGATCCCAGCTCAACGGTCACCCTTTTGTTCTCCACTCGATGGCGAGCTCCTCCCGCCGGCCGGACTGCTTCACCGCACCAATGAAAGAGGAAGGGGCTGGCCCAAGCTCCCAACGGGCAGGGAAACTTTAAGCGCTGTGCCAAAACATAACGGGATATACCGTGCTGCAAAGAAACCGTAGTTTGGATACCACTTATTATGTCATAGATATTCTACAAATAAAAAATCAATGAGAAAGATAAAAAAATAAAAATAAAATAAAAAAATAAACATATGAATTTATATGGTTCGATCATTAGCCTATATTCATAAATAAAATAGAACAGAAAATTTTACTATTTAAAAATTAAACTAAATATTGCAAAGATTGCCCTTCATCAGAATTTAAAATTACTAAGATCTCAAGTTTATACGAAATAGAATTAAAGTTCTATTTGAACATAAAAAAAAATTTCTTTTTACATTTGTGAATTCAAAAATAAATTCTAATAGATTTTATAACAACTAAATATAGAACGTCAATGTTGTATAATAACATATTTTTCTTAATAAAATGCTTGATATGAATAAATTTTAAAATATAAGAGGCTAGTTAAAGTGTCGAACATAGGATTAATATTAACCAAGAATTGAATATGACTCACAGAATAAAGGGAGACATGAAAAATATAGCTCAATATTCAAACCCTCATAAAACAAATGATATATGCAATATGTATTATGGTTCATCTTAGACTTAACTAAAAAATTTGTTTTATATATTGTAAGTATTTTAAACTAGGATGCTTTGGTGTTGATCCAATAATCCCCTAAGAACTATAGTAAACCTGATTTTCTGGTGCCAAACACATTAGATAGGTGCTCTATAAGCAGCTGAAATGCCATCTCTGTCTCTCACAATTCTCAAACAAAAAAGACAAATAAAAAAAAAAAAGAAGAGTTGAGTAAGTTTGAAGAGATTATGAGGAGATAAGAGTACTTTCCTTTAAACTTTCTAAGTCATGCCAATTTAAGTGTAAACCTCTATAAAATTCTACATTCATACTAGATTTTCTTTGAAATAATACAATTAAATATTATATTTATGCAAATCCATCAAATTATATTAAACGAACCCACTAATTTTTTCCACTACTATATTAGTGTGCAGCCATCAGATTAAGTCCTCTCTCAAAACTATAAAATCAAGTACACGGTATTAATGTGAAGCTAATTTGAATTATAGGAAATTAATCTACTATTTTTTTTAATTATTGTGTTAGCATACATCCATGGGATTGAATCCTTTTCTCACCATCACATTAGTATGCACCCATTAATTTGAATCTCCTTTTGGAACTTCGAAATCAAGTGAATGGTGTTAATATTTAATTAATCTGAACTATATGGAATTAACTTATCAATCTGTTCCATTTCTACATTATTGTGCACCCACTTGATTCAATCCTCTATCGATACTTCTAAATCAAGAGCATAATATTGGCATAAAATTAATTTGAATTATTTGAAATGAACCAACCATTTTTTTTTTAGGTTCCATTAGTATCCACCCATTGGATTTTGTACTCGCTTGAAACAATTTTTCCCAATGTTGCATTAGCATGCATCCTTTAGGTTGTGTCCTCTCTTGAAATATCGAAATCAAGTATGTGGTATTAATATAAAAGTTAATTTAAATTACACAAAATGAACCTATCAATTTTTTCCATTGTTGCATTAATATGCACTCATTGAATTGAGTCCCTCTTGAAACTTCAAAATCAAATCCATGGCATTAATATATAATTAATTTGAATTATAAAAAATAAATCGTTCAACCTTTTCTACTATTGCATTAGTGTGCATCTATCGGATTGAATCCCCTCTTGAAACTTCAAAATCGATTGTATGACATTAATATAAAATTAATTTGAATTTTTCTATTGTTGCATCAATGTGCGTTTATTGAACTAAGTCCTCTCTCGAAACTTCGAAACCAAATGCATGACATTTATATATAATTAATTTGAATTATACGAAAAGAATCACCAACTTTTTTCATTGTTGCATTAAGTATACACTCATTGGATTGAATCTTCTCTCTCGAAACGTCCAAATCAATGGCACTAATGTAAAATTAATTTCAACTATATGAAGTAAATCTACCAATTTTTTTTCTAGTGCACATATTGAACTGAGTCCTTTCTTGAAACTTCGAAATTAAATGCACGACATTACCATATAATTAATTTGAATTATATAAAATAAATCTATCATTTTTTTCTACTTTTGTATTAGTAGCCATCGGATTGAATTCTCTCTCGAAACTTCGAAATTAAGTGCATAGCATTGATACGAAATTAATTTGAAGATCTTTCTCAAAATTTTGATTTCACAATAGAAACTATTTGTTGAAAATAATCAACTTAAATATTATATTTATATATATCCATAATATTTTTTTAATAAAACTTCTATTATTACATCAATGTGCGACCACTGAATTGGATTATGCCTTAAATCTCCAAATCCCATAATAATGGCATGAATTAAAGGCGAGATCCTTATCAAAATTGAAGGTTCATGAATATGAAGTAAAGGACAGACCCATGACAAGCATATAAAAAGCCATAGAGGGGTCATGACCTCCTCAAAGCCATTCGCTACGTGATGATCCCGATGAGATTAAAAGAGCCCCCATCATGTCCTTTGAGGGCTTGGAGATGTACAAAGCTATCAAATGGGATACCTTTGATGCCTTCACTCTAAGTCCCATATCATCCATACCTAAATCCTATTCCGGCTGGCCTCCTCCAAGTGGCATCCCCATCCCTTGATAGCCTTCGAGGGGATGGATTGTCATCTCCTTCTTTGGTACTAGAACAAGGCATAGGAGAAGCCTTGAACATGTCAAGAGTCAAGGAGATGGCAAGCACTGCCACCAGTGAGGTCGCCGTTGCTACGGCCATCGCTGGGGGTGGTGATGGTCAGGCAAGAGCCTTTGGGGATGGGCATGATGTGTCCTTCCATCAGAACTCCTTCATGAGGCACCTACTATAACAGAGTGTCTCCATACGTGAGTTTTACGCCCCTCTCCTCCAACGCTACTGACTCCTTCCAGTTGGACTATCACTAACCCGATCACAGTCACCCTCTTGAAAGTCTATGCCACCATCATTCTGCGGACCACTTAATGCGCAATGTTCGTGCTAGCATGATGACAAAAGCTGATATTTTTGTGGTTTGGCAAACCTGAACAACATTAAGGAACCAAGGGGACAACTAATGCAATTGATGGCTTGGCAAGAGTTTAGGCCAATCTTGAAGCTCAAGTTGGAGCCATGATCGACCTGACAGTACTTTTCTTTAGAAAATTTTTGTGCGATTAAGATTTGTACTTTTTATAGGCATTTCAAATGTGAATTTTGATTGTATAATATATATATATTAAACGCAAATGCATGTGAAGTTTTAAAAAATAAAGAAAAACTAAAGATTGTTGGATAACTTTCTTTATCATATTGATGAAGCTCATTTTGATATATGAATTGTGGTATCTTTTCTACAAAACCTACAGCGATAAGATACATGTGCGATATACATGCATATGTGTTATTTGATTGGATAGTCTAGTAAAATTTAGGCTAAATTTGTGGTGTGATGGTCTATTTCAACATGGTCCAGATCCACTCAATGAATCCCTTTTTTTCCTCTTATAGGATTTGAGCTAAAGCTCCCGGGTTGATATAAACCATACCCAAATACACTGCTCAATCCAAGAATCTAGTAGAACCCAATTAGAATCCTACTAGATTATCTAAATATATCCTTCAAAATTTTGTGGATATTATATTATGATCGACCCTAATGCACATACATTGAAAAAAAAGGAAAGTAAATAGGTTATCTGATTTCCTTAAATATGGCAAGGTATTTATGACAATTGAATGTAATTATTTCTTGCAAATAATTAATTAGATTTGGATCATCAACTTAGAGCTCAAACAACTTTGATTGCATTTGGGGTTAAGAATGGACTGGATATGAATTTTATATTAGTGCATCTATATTCATATATGTTTTAATGGATGCAGATACAGATTAAATATTAAAAATATAAATATAAGTTAGATAGTTAAACTTTATGATCATCAAATCAAAGATATTAGTTAATTTTCTATCAATATTCAAATTTATTTCTTTTGTATGGAAATGGACATACATATGAATATTAATCAAATACTTAAATTTATATCTATATCCGAAGATCTAAATGAATATTATGTGATCTACTTCTCCTCTAATTGCATCGAATTGAGTAGAATATTCCAATTTATGAATTTGAATCCATATTTAATTCAAATATAATTAATTTAAGCTAAATTGAGTAAGGTGCAGCTTTCTTGCAACCCTAGTCATTATTAACCATTATAAATTATAATAGCACCAAGCAATTTATAATACTAAGATTGTAATGGTATCATAATTATACAAAATGTAAAATGTTGCTTTGTACATGAAAAAATATTGAAACATTAAATTAGTCATAAATATCAAATTATGCTTATCGAAAATCATGATATAAACATTTATAGCATTAGTGATGAAAATTAGATATAATTAATTCCCTTAATCATCATCAAAAATTTAAAGTTTATGGTCAAGAAAAAATTAATTTGATTTGTTTGTAAAATTAGTTTCTATTGGGACCAATAATTCATAACATAATTATATCATTCGAATAAGAGCAATCATGTGTATAAAGCTAATAGATTATTTTTTCTTTTCTATTAACACATTATTTAAATTATAAATAGAAATTTAACATGATTACTAGGTAATAATTAAATAGTTGAATAGATGGTCTTATTTTGGCCATGAGTATCTTACTAAGGTGGTCTCATGAGAGCATGCTCACAAGTTAAACCAACCAAAACAAAGTTCTCATCCCTCCAGCCAAAAGGTTGGTAATTAGGAGTGGCAATGCTTACTCGTCTAACCCATTTAACTTAATTCAATATGTTGTTTTTACTTACCCCTCTAACCCATTTAACTTAATTCAATCTGTTGTTTAAGTATAGAATAAAAGTGTCCTGATTAAGGAAGCCATCATTGGAAATTATCACAACGGAGGGCATGATCAAATCAAGTACTATATGATGGCTAATGCATTGGGTAAAATGACCTTTTAAGGGACCAAGAGTGGACTCTAATTGAAAGTCTAACCTATTTATCTCAAATAAGAGATCTAGTATTCTTTAAAGTGAACGATGATATATTTTGATCACATTCTAAGATATTTTTTAACCAAATTAATGTTTGGCCTTTCAATGATCGGAGTTTAACAATTAGCCTCTAGTGGCCAACCATGTAACAACCGGTTCATCATACCCAATTTTTTTAATTTTTATGTATAGTATTATCTTTTCACTATATACAGTTATTTTCTTACTGCATATAATAAACATAAGTATGCACATAGTTATTATGTAGTCAGAAGGATCGAAAATTAAAAAGAACTGGCATGGTGGATTGGGTGTTATGTAATTGATCAATAGGAGTTAAACATTAAAGTCTAGTCCATTGAAGATTTGAACATCAATTTGCTAGCCTTTTTTCCCACTTTCTCTTTCATGCTCTCACTTATGTAATTTTGCTTTACAATCTAAATAGGAGTATTAAAAAGTAATATAATACATAATAAATAAATAGGTATCAAATCATTGAAAAATAAAACTAGAGCAAAAGAAGAAAAGCTAAAATGGTTCTGTCTCTAACCCTCTCCTCTCTACATCTCATACTAGAATACATAGTTATGATATTTGTTTGAAATACGAGAAAATATTTCTTAGTTCATACTAATGTGAAAATCTACACCAATAACTTTTAAAATACTAAAATATTTGTCTACCTTTTCTTTAGGAATATTAGTGTTTTACACACCCGTTGTAAGTGAAATTATGAATTGATGGATTTTTTTTTTGGAATAATAGTTGAGATTATATTCTTAATGAATTTACAGTCCAACTGTTTTGGTACCTGCTCATAAAACATCATGTGATTTACGAGCCATGATGATCATATTTATCCAAAGCCAAAAGAAGGGTATGAAAATCACCTGCTCATAGAACACTATGTGATTTACGGGTCATGATGATCAAATTTATCCAAAGCTGAAAGAAGGGGCTTGAAAATCAAATGTCAAAGTTTTGCTTCAATGGGTTCCCCCCAGCACTTGAATTTCATCCATGTCAATAGAAGATTTCACTTTTAGTGCATGTTTGGTGCATTAAATTAGAAGGAGGATAGAATTTTTTTTACTCCTTTCCCACATTTGTTGTCTACAAAAACAGAATAAAATTTTGTCCCATAGAACTGCTAATCTGATTGAAGAAGGATGATTTATCCTATCAAAACACTCGTTTATATTTGAATCTTGTCCAAGTAAGCCAACAAATATCTAATTAGATGACAAACCAATGCATGTTTATAATTTTATTTTCTTTTTTTTTGCCTTTATCTAGTATATTATGCTATTCTATACCAAATAGAGATAGGTCCCATTTGGCTAAGCTTTTGAAGGATCCAAAAGTGCTTTTCGAGGCCTTGAAACACTTTTGAATGATTTTATGGTATTTAGTAACCATTAAAAGCTCTACTTAAAAAACTTTCAATTTAAAGCTTTTCATAAAAGCTCTACTTGCCAAATGTTGGAAAGCTATTTTTATTAAACTTGTAGGTTACATATTCGAACTAGAAGAATAACAATATTTAAAATTATAATATAATAATAATATAATATCATTATTAATAATATAATAAAATATATTTAAATATTATAATAATATCATTATAATATATTATAATAAAAATATAATTATTATAATTTGAATGAGTTTATGTTTAGACATTGAGTCTAGCTACTAGTGTATAGCTCAGAGCTGGATATTTGATCGACTCTATTCTTAAGTGATCTATTAAAGCACCAAAGTTAAAAATGGCTTGCACATAGAACCTTTAAAAAAATAAAAAATAGAGAAAATAGTTAAATTAAAGAAAAGTATAACTTCTAATAACTCAAGAAATGAAAACAAATTAAAAAGTCTTTGGTTGGAAAATGAAAAAGGTCGATATAGATAGTAAAACTAGAAAATAGGAAAGCACATACTTTATTAACTATAAGAGAATGCAAAAAAAGAATTAATTAAAAATATAGAATAAAGGATTAATCTAAATCCTCTTAGTCCTGTACCAAAAGAGAGTATCAATCGATATTGAGTTTGGCAAAACCTATCAATCCACATTGAGTTTGGCAAAACCAAATTCCAACCTGCTCAAGAAACAAAACCTAGCAATCAAAACAACTTCAAAAATTCCAACTTTTTCATACCATAACTGCACCATAGATGGATTTTAAAAAAATCAGAAAAGAGAAAATTTAAGATATTGTTTCTTAACCCAACGTTGGACATCTTGTTGCAAATGTTGCTGAGGATCTCCTTATATTTGTTCTTGCTCTTGGAGGCCAAACTTATCAAGCTGTCGATGGAATCAATCAATGGCCTCCCGAATCTTGAGGCCTCTACTGCCACGGCCTTGCCCAATCCTAAGCCAAGAAAAACTTCTCCTCAGGACAAGAAGATAGAAGAGAGAAGAGATGGGTCTTGGTGAACACAAGACAGAGAGATGAAGAGAGCGAGGGGGTAAAGTGGGGAGGGCAAGAGAGAAAACCTTTTCAGCTTTTCTTCACCATTCTAGTTTTATTTTTTAATAGCCTTATATTGCTGGTCTATTATATGTTATATTACTTTTTAATACTCTTATTTACATCATAAAATAGGATTATATATAATGAAAGAAATAATAAAAAAAATAATTTAGTTATTTGAACAGATGTGACAAAAACACAAGCACGATCAAAACATCTTATTATTTGCTTTTGAAAGTATTATATATAATATTATTTTATTAAAAAGATCTGGAAAAGATAAAATATTATATCATTTTGGAAGAGATGGTAGGAGGAGGATGATTTGAGTGATGTTTGTATTGTGGTGATTGAGATTTCCAATCCCCAAAATGTTATCAATGAGAAATCTAAGGTATTTGGAAAGAGATCTTTTATTTATAGTGCAGGGAAATCAAAAAAGAGTTTGTCTTCCAATTAAGATTGGAAAGTCCAAAATAGCTCCTCAGTTACTCATGATGGGATAGGTGGTTCTCGGATTAGATCTCATGCGTAAGTTTTTGAGGGAGATGTTGGAGGTTACAAAAGGGGAGTTTGCTATACTTTAAGAGAATTTTTTGGCTCGTCTAATTTTCTCCAACAAAGAGATGGATGAGGCTTGAAATAATTAGAAACCAACCTTGATTGGCAAATTTCTAGATAGTGGTTTCCCTATTGAATTCTTATACAGAGAAATGAGGACCCTACCTTTAGCGAGATATTTAGGTCTTATCCCTTTTAGAGGGTTAACATCTATTGGTGTCTGAAATTGAATTGCAAAGCCCAATCGTTGGTAAAGATGAGGAGACAGAGCATCATCTATCATGGAAGAGTCTTGCAAGAGTACTAGAGATATTCTCTAGGGGTCCCTCTAGGCTCAAGTTAGAAGAGGATTCAAATAGCAAGAAGTAGTGAGAAAGCGAGAATATTTGAGAGAGAATTTATAATTATGGATTCTGCACCCCTAATGTCTATTTATAATTATGGAGTCGAGATTTAGGTTGCATTTGGTATGCAGTATAGGATAGGATAAAAATTATACATATCATATTTGGTATAGGATAGTATAATAAACTAAATGGAATAAAAATTATTGTAACCTATGTTTGGTGTTAAGCAAGATTGGACAAGATCATAAATAATTTTTCTAGTTTGACAATTATATCCTTACAAAAATAGTAACCGAACATTATGTATTATTGAGGATAAGGGCAAAAAAAAAAAGAAAATAAAATAGTAGTCGAATAGGATAAAAATGAAATGACTATTTCGATAGGATAAATTATCCCCTTTTAATGGGATTAGGAATTTGGTAGGATAAAATTTTATTTTGTCCTTGTGGACTATAAATGTGGGAAAGGGCTAAAAAAAATTCTGTTTCATCCAATGTACCAAATGTGCCCCTAAGAGGTGTTTCATTCATGGATTGAAAGATTCCATCTTAGCATTATATTTCTAATCACGTGATTTTTGGATTTTAAATATTTAGATATGTACAATACCTATGTTTAGTTTGCACAGCAATCTGACTACAAAATGTTAGATATTTCGTATTGATATATTTAGTTGATAAATCAAATTACTAAAAATTTGGTTGAAAAATATATTAAAATTTTAAAATACCTTATTTTACAAATTGAAAAGAAATCTAAGCAACGAAATATTTTTACATATAATAATTATATATTATATAAAAATATTAATATAATTATTATTTTGCATAATTATATAAAATATAATAATTAATTGTACTATTTTTATATAATATGATATAAATTATTACTATTAATATTATATAATTAACACACGACAATAGAATGTATTATAAATACATCTAATATGATAATTAATATATAATATTATTATAATAATCATAATAATATGCATTTGACATCATTGCATTCCTCATCTGTGGTGGAGTAAATCTTTGTATGTTCCAGCTCTTATCAAATATTTGCCATGTATTATTTGCGAATATGTTGAAATACATGAGTTGACTTCCATCCAACTCCATTTTAGAACTTCCTTAAATATTGTAAAAATATATAGATCACAGTAAAATCCGTTTCTCATGTATTTTAGTCATGGACTGATTTGGAAAAAAAAAAAAAAATGAAATGGAGAAGAAAACATGAAAGATGAAAAGGAAATTAGTTTTGATGCATAGTTGATTATATTCCAGATTTTAAGCATGCAATAGAAACGAATTGTGCTTCATTTGAGGCTTGGTTACATTGAATGTTTATGTGATTTTGGACCAAGAATTTGCAGAGCCTAAACGTGATGGGATGCGCTTGGCGCTGCCGGCAGCTACACGCAACTTCGCCGTTGATGGGTATAAACCAAAACCACACTGTGCTTTCTTACATTCTAAGAGCTGATGCCTTTATCTTTTCTAAGGAACTAAACTCATCTGAGACGCACCTTAGATGATAAGAAAGGGGGATTCGGTGTATGTGCTGCAGCTTTTTCAAAAAACTCAACAACTTTCACTGAAAATATTTGTGGCACTTTGCCCCGCACACATCCCATTACTAAATTTTTAAAGGTCATGACTCTTTAGATGTGATTGTTGTCATTCTTTAATTAACAAGTGACGCATCTGCTATCATTCTATTTAAAAAATAACACGTATTTATCATTATATTTCTGTAAAATTTAGCTGATATATATTATTTTTTTAAATGAGATGATGATGCATGTGCCGCTTGTTGAAGTGAAAAATTATATGAATCACATCTAAGTTTTATCCATTCCTAAATTACATTATGTTCAAAAATTTATATTTCGATGTCTGCAGATGCTAAAGGATTTCCATTTGACAAATATAATAAATTTAAGAGATTAATGGATTGGTGTATAGGTCATTTAAGATTCTATTACAATCGTTGCATAATAACATATTTTCCCCATTAAAATGCTTGATATGAATAAATCTCAAAATGTAATATCTAACATAGGATTATTGTTAAAGGGAGACATGGAAAATATAGCTCAAAATTCAAACCCACATAAACAAACGATATGCAATATGTATTATGGTTCATCTTTGGATTTAACTAAAAAATTAGTTTTATATATTGTAAGTATTTTAAAATAGAATGCTATTGTGTTGATCCAATAATCCCCTTGGAACTAGAGTAAACCTGATTTTCTGGTGCCAAATACATTAGATAGGTGGTTTATAAGTAGCTGAAATGCCAGCTTTGCCTATGACAATTCACACAAAAAAAAAAAAGAAAAAAAGATAAAGAAAAAAAAAAAGTTGAATAAGTTTGAAAGAGATTATGAGGAGATAAAGTACTTTCCTTTGAGCTAAGTATTCTAAGTTATGCCAATTCAAGTAGTTTTCTTTTGATAAATCTTTATCAAATTCTATATTCATACTAGATTTTCTTTGAAATAATACATTTAAATAGTATATATATGTAAATTCATCAAATTATATTAGATGTACCTAATAATTTTTTCCACTGCTATATTATTGTGCAACCATCATATCTCAAAACTATGAAATCAAGTGCATGGTATTAATGTAAAACTAATTTGAATTACAGGACATTAATCTACTTTTTCTTCTTCTTTTTTTTTCATTGTTGTTTTAGCATACATATATTCATCGGATTGAATCCTTTCGAAGGTTCAAAATCAAGTGAATGATTTTAATACAAAATTAATTTCAATCATATAAAATGAACCTAATAATTTTCTCACTATTGCATTACTGTGCACCCATTGGATTGAGTCTCCTTTTGAAACTTCAAAATCAAGTGTATCAAGTTAATGTAAAATTAATTTAAACTATATGAACTTAACTTATCAATTTGTTCCATTGCTATATTATAGCGCACCCACCTGCTTTAGTCCTCTATCGATGCTTCTAAATCAAGAGCATAATATTGATATAAAATTAATTTTAATCATATGAAATGAACCAACCAATTTTTTTCATGGTTCCATTAGTATGCAACCATTGGATTTTGTCCTCACTTAGGACCAATTTTTCGCAATGTTGCATTAGCATGCATCCATCAAAATGAATCCTCTCTTGGAACTTCAAAACCAAGTGTTTGGTATTACTATAAAAATTAATTTAAATTATATGAAATGAACCTACCAATTCTTTCTATTATTGCATTAGTATGCACTCATTGAATTAAGTCCTATTTTTGAAACTTTGAAATCAAATGCATGGCATTAATATATAATTAATTTAAATTATAAAATAAATCCATCAACTTTTTCTACTATTGCATTAGTGTCCACCCATCAGATTGAATCTTCTTTTGAACCTTCAAAATCGATTGTATGACATTAATATAAAATTAATTCAAATTTTTTTATTATTGTATTAATGTACGTCTATTGAACTAAGTCCTCTATCAAAACTTCGAAATCAAATGCATGGCATTAATATATAATAAATTTGAATTATATGAAAAGAATCCATCAACTTTTTTCATTGTTGCATTAAGTATACACTCATTGGATTGAATCCTCTCTCAAAACTTCAAAATTAATGGCACTAATATAAAATTAATTTCAACTATATGAAGTGAATCTATCGATTTTTTTTTAGTGTACATTAAATTGAGTCTTTTCTCGAAACTTCGAAATTAAATGCATGACATTACTATATAATTAATTTGAATTATATAAAATAAATCCATCAACCTTTTCTACTTTTGTATTAGTGCCCATCAGATTTCATTCTCTCTCGAAAATTCAAAATTAATTGCATAGCATTGATACAAAATTAATTTGAAGATCTTTCTCAAAATTTTGATTTCACAAATAGAAACTATTTGCTGAAAATAATCAACTTAGATATTATATTTATAAATATCCACCAACTTTTTTTTAATAAAACTTCTATAATTGCATCAATGTGCAGCCACTAGACTAGATTATCCCTTAAAACCTTCAAAACCCATAATATTGATATGATAATGAAACCAAAGGTGAGATCCTTATCAAAATTGAAGGTACATAAATATGAAATAAATGACGGACCTATGGCGAGCTTATAAAAAGCCATGGAGGTGTCATGTCCTCTCCAGAACCATTCACTAGGTTATGACCCCAATGAAATTAAAAGAGCCCCTACCAAGCCCTTTGAGGGCTTGGAGATGTGTAGAGCTATCAAATGGGATACCTTTGAAGCCTTCACTCTAAGTCCCATACCATCCATACCTAAATCCTATTCTGACCGACCTCCTTAAAGCAGCCTCCCCATCTCCCCATAGCTTTTAAGGGGATGGACTGTTATCTCCTTCTTTGGTACTAAAACGGGGAACAGGCGAAACCCCTAATATGCTAAGAATCAAGGAGATGGCAAGTGCTTCCATTAGTGAGGCCCCTGTTGCTGTTGCCACCTTCAGGGGTGGTGATGGTCAGGAAGGAACCTATGGGGATGTGCTTGATGTGCTCCTCCATTAGAACTCTTTCAGGAGGTATCTACTATAACAGAGTGTCTCCATACATAAATCTTATGCTCCTTTCCTTTGATGCTACTGCCTCCTTTCAATTGGACCACAACTAACCCAATCATGATCAGCCTCTTGAAAGCCATTGCCATAATCACCTAGCAAGCCACTTGGCATGCAATGTTCTCACAAGCATGATGATAGAAGTTGATGTTTTTGTGGTTTCACATACCAGAATAGTATTCGAGAACCAAGGGGACTACAAGTGTAACTAATGGCTTGGTAGGAGTTCAGGCCAATCTTGAAGCTGAAGTCTATAGCCATGATCGACTTGGCACTATTCTTCTTTAGAAAATTTTGTGTTATTAAGATTTATACTTTTTATAGGTATTTCAAATGTCAATCTTGATTTTTTATATATATCATGCAAATGCATGTGTAGTTTTGAAAAATGAAGAAAAAAATGAAGATTGTTGGATAATTTTCTTGATCATGTTGATGAAGCTCATTTGGATATATAAATTATGGTGTTCTTTCTACAAGACCTACTATTATAAGATACATGTGCGATATGCATGTAAATGTGTTATTTGATTAGGAAATCTAGTAAAATTTGGGCTAGATTTGTGGCTTGATGGTCCATTTCGATATGGCTCATGTCTACTCAATGAGTTCTTCTTTTCCCTCCCATAAGATTTAGGCTGAGGCTCTTGGGTTGATATGAGCTATACCCAAATGGATTGCCCAATCCATGAAGCTAATAGGTCCCAATTAGAATCCTACTAAACTATCCAAATATATCCTTAAGAATTTTATGGATATTATATTATGACTGACCCTAATACACATACATTAAAAAAAAAGGAAAGTAAATAGACTATCTAATTTCCTTAGGTATAGTAAGGTATTTATGACAATTGAATATAATTATTTCTTATAAATTAATTAATTAGATTTAGATCATGAACTCAAAGCTCAGACGACTTTGATTGCATTTGGGGCTAAAAATGGATCGAATGCGAATTGGATATTAGTGCATCTATATCTATATATGTTTTTAATAGATACGGATATAAATTAGATATTAAAAAATATAAATATAAGTTAGATAGCTAAAATTTATGACCATCAAATTAAAAATATTAATTAATTATCCATCAATATTCATATTTATTTTTTTATGGATAAGGACATAGATATGAATATTAGTCAAATATTTAAATTTATATCCACATCCAAAGTTCTAAATGAATATTATTGGATATACTTCACCTCTAATTGCATCAAATCTAGTAGAATAATGCAATTTATGAATTTGAATCCATATTTAATTTAAATATAATTAATTCAAGCTAAATTAAGTAAGGTGCAACTTTCTTGCAACCCTAGTCATTATTAATCATTATAAATTATAATAGTACTCAAATACTTTATAATACTAAGACTGCATTGGCATCACAATTATATAAAATGTTAAAAAGTTGCTTTGTATGTGCAAAATTATTGGAACATTAAATCAATCATAAATATTAAATTGTCCTAATTCAAAATCATAATATGAATATTTATAGCATTAGTGATGAAAATTAGCTATAATTAATTCCCTTAATCATCATAAAAAATCTAAGGTTGATAGTTAAGAAAAGATTTATTTGATTTGTTAGTCAAATTAGTTTCTATAGGCACAAATAATTCACGGTATCACTATATCCTTCAAATAAGAGCAGTCATATGTGTATACGGTTAATAGTTGTTTTTTCTTTCTTATTTAATAACTCATTCTAATTAAAAAGAGAAATTTAATATGATTACTAGATAATAACCCAATAGTCGAAGAGTTAGAGTTTTACTCTTTTTTTATTCGAAACTAAAACAACTTGAAAATTTTAGGATCGGGTTGGATTGGGTCATAAGTTACCTGAATGACCTAAAATGATGTTTGGGTAAGATATATTTTTTATTTTAATTTTAGAATTTTATTTAGATGGCATTATATAATTTTATAAATTATCAGTTGGATTGTTTACCAGGCTAATGTTTTAATATTTTATATTCTTTGATATATATACTATAGTTAATGCTAATGTGACTTAGCGTACCTTTTTAAATTGAGTATCATTGAATGATTGACATCAATAGTTTTAAACATCCTTAAGAAAGAGATAAAGAGTAAAATTAAGCATAACTTTACTCTTTTTTTATTTATAAGATTAAACACATTTCCAACATTTGTTTATTTTATTTTATAATCTTATTAATAATACTTTTATTGATTATTACTTGATCATTTTAATATTTTATAAGTTTATAACTATTATCTCTATTAGTATTCAATCATGCTATAATTTTATGTCTATCTTCTTTAACATTTATAGTAACAAGTGAGTAAAAGAAAAAAAGAAAGAATTAAATTGATTATTAATAAATTACTTAAAAAGAACAAGAAAAAAAACTATGTATTGAATTTTTTTTTTTTTTAAAAAAAGCCAATCTAAAATGATTCATAGGTTGACTCTAACTCTATGATTTAGAGTTAGAGTTTAACTTCAATGATCTGAATCCAAAATGGCCTATGAGTTGTCCCTAATATTATCATTTGAGGTTAGAGTTTAACTTCAATTCAATAACCCGATTTGAATGTCAAGCCGTAGAAAAGGCAACCATGCTGAATTTGTAACTATTAATATGATACATTAAATTAAAAGGTTAGTTAGATAATATATTTAATCTCACATCAACAATGTATCAAATCTATCTTAAATATTTATATAAAATTAGAAAATCTAAATATTATCTCTAAATATTATCTTGTTTTTGATCAGTTTGTAAATGATACATTAGATTAAAAGGTAGGATAGATAATGTGTTTAATCTCACATCAACAGTGTATCAAATATATCTTAAATACTTATATAAAGTTGAAAAATCTAAATATTATCTCTAATTATTATCTCGTTTCGGATGAGATTTTGAATTGTTAGATATGGTATTAGAGCCTATCATAACCCTCACAAAATGATGCTCTCTTTCTAACAATAATTGAGGATTTGCCCATGTCAAAAACATGGCCTACAGCAATTGGCCAAATATAGCATTACTGGTGAGTTTTATATTTGTTCAAATATTAATTATTTGATATTTGTAAGTACTATCCTATAATCCAAACATTTTTGATAAAGAGCTCGGATCGGATTGACTTGAGTCAGGGTCGGACTTGGGCTCAAATAGATCAAGCTCGCCCGGATCCTCCAACATGGTTGGTTCCCGACCTCCATGGCGATGGACCGCACTGCATCAAGGTCGTCGTCGGAGGACATGGGGAAGCCGGCCTCGATGACGTCCAGAATTTGATGAGGAAAAATTAAAGGCGACCGTAATAATAGTTTTAATTACAGAATTAAAATATATAATGATAGAAATGCCATTATTCATGTTAATTAAAAGAAAGACATCAATTATGAAATAACAAAGAAAATATATTAATCAAAATATATTGATATAATAATTTAGATATTTCTGCATACCTTGGGACGATTTTATTTCCTTTGAAGTACTACAAATTCTTTTCCCGTTCTTCCACTAACTCCAACGTGATCCTCTTTTTCCCTTCCTCTCCTCTCCTTCTCGTTCTCTTGCGCGAATCCAGCCAGCATTCATCTACTCCTCTTTTATTCTATCTTTTTCTTTCAACCTCCCAATGGGCAACGCCGTCTTCTGTTTTCGTTCCGTCCGTTCCCTCGGGAGCTCGGGAGCCGCCAAGGTGATCCTGCCGTGCGGCGAGGTCCGGTGCCTCAACCGGCCGGCGAACGCCGCCGAGGTCATGCTTGACACCCCCGGCCACTTCCTCGTGAACTCGCGCTCCATGAAGGTTGGCCGGCGCCTCGTCGCGCTCTCTGCCGATGAGGACCTGGAGATGGCTAACGTCTACGTTATGATGCCGATGAAGAGACTCAACTCCACGATAACGGAGGCTGATATGGCTCCATTGTTGCCGGCTGCTGGCAAAGAAGTCCGGAAGAAGAGGATACTGCCGGAGTCTCCCCCCTCCTCGCGAGGGTCGCCGAATAATCCAGTGGCAGGACCGGAGTTGGCTGAGGCGGAAGACGACGTTCGGGCGGCGATGTTGGAGTTTAAGTACAGGATGAGCGTGGAGTTTAAGAATAGATTGACTGCGTCCCGGCTGCGGAAGCCGTCGTCGTTGGAAACGATCGCAGAGGAGGGCTTGTTCAACTTGAGAACCATATGATGGCTGATGCCTATCTATCTCAAATAAAAACTCTCAGTATTCTTTAAAGCGAATGATAAGAAATCTTGATTGCATTTATGATTTCGTAAAAGTGGCTCAGTTTTTTTTTTTTTTTTTCAATTTTTTTTTTCATTTTCAAGAGAAAATTGATGTATGATTATTTAATGGACTACTTTAACGTTTAATCCTTTATCCACTGCACTAATTTTTTTTTTTTATTTCTCATTGCACATAATTATCATTCTATCATACATAATAATATAAGTAGGCACATAGTTATTATGTAGTCAAAAAGATTAAAAATGAAAGAGAATTGGTATGATGAATTGGATGTTATATAGTTGGTCTAATCTACTAAAGGTTCGAGTATCAATTTGCTGATCTCTTTTTTTTTTTATCTCTTTCTCTTTCATGTTGTCGCACTTAATATAATTTTGTTTTATAATCTAAATAGAAATATTAAAAAGTACTATAATATATGATAAATAAATAGTACAGAATCATTGAAAAATAAAATTAGAGTGAAAGAAGAAAAGTCAGGATGCAAGCAATGGTTTTTCTATTTGTTTCAAATATTAGTTGACATTGTATTCTTAATGAATTTACAGCATAGCCTTTGTAATACTCAAAAATAGTCCCACATCAGATTAAAAAAAGAAATGTGTTATATGTTTATAGCTCAAGTTCACCTGTTATCTATTAACTTTTACTCGAGTTTTTGGACCATGTGGTTTCGATAAGACAGGTTTGGGGTGTTATAAAAGATATCAGAGCCGACTCGAGTGTGCAAAAATTGGTGGCATAATGGATAAAAGGAAATGACCTACCTATAGGATGATGGTAGAGTTCCGCTATGGCGTGAAGCCACCCTTGCAATACCAATGATCTGATTAGCTTGTGATGTGTAATGTCATAATAATCTCACATCGGATGGAAAAAAAATGTGTTATGTGTTTTGCCTCAACGAATTTCCTAGCATTTGAATTTCATCCATGTCACAAAAGATTTTACCGATTTAGAAAGAGGACATATTGTTTTAATTCTTTCCCATATTTATTGTCTGTAAAAATATGACAAAATTCTATCCCGCAACATTGGTAATTCAATTGAAAAAGATAATTTGTTTCATCAAAATGTTTATTTTTATTTGAATTTTATCCAACTAAGCCAACAAATATTTAATTAGATGATAAACTAATGAATAATTATAATTTTATTTTCTCTCTTTTGCCCTTGTCCAATCTACCATCCTGTCTTATAGCAAACAAATATAGTATAATTTTTATTTCATCCTTTCATTCTTCTTGTCTTGCCCTTTTTTTTTTTATTCTATCCTATCTTGTGTATTAAACACACTCTTAAAGTCTTCTTTCCTTTGACCTTATATGTGTAAGAATTGATGGCCACATTTTCAACTTTCAAATACCTTTAAACATGTATAAATTTATGTTAAGGATTTACTTGGCAAAGTAAGTAATCATGCAATTTAATATCATTTAACAAGAGCATTGAATACCATTTGATTAATTTTGACACTAAGAATAAGAATGGTAATGTACAAAACCAATGAAAGCAAAATAAAAACAGTGAATCCATAATAAGTAAATTTTGTTATAGCTCCTTGATCATGAGCCATTTAGTCAATCTAGTCTATTATATTAGTTGTATTTTTTTTTAGTTTAATTATTTTTCTCTATTCTTTTATATCTTTCCTTTAAAGGTTCCATGTGCAAACCATTTTTAACTTTGGTACTTTAATCGATCACTTGGTGTAAAATTAATCAAATATCGTAGGCTTGATTCGTCTTAGTTATTGGGCTCAAATATTTTGACCAAACTTAGTCTGATGTGAATGGGCCAATCTTATTATCATCAATTTCCACATAAACCCATCATTATAATAAATAAATAAAACCAAAAAATATATAATTTTGGACCTAATTAGGCTTTGTTTTTTTAAAAAAATCTCACGTCCAATCTAATTTTTTTTGGTCAGGTCTTTTTTTTTTTTTTTTTTTGATCTGCTTCACAAGCCTATTTTTGATGTTCAAGTTTGAGAAATGAAAAAAATAAATAAATAAGTCTTTGGTCAAAAATGAACAAGGTAGATATAGATAGAAAAAACTAGAAAATAGGAAAGCATGTACTCTATTAATTACAAGAGAATGGCAAAAAAAATTGATTAAAAAAATAGAATAAAGGATTAATCTAAATCCTCTCAATCCTGCAACAAAAATGAGTATCAATTCATATTAAGGTCAACAAAACCAAATTCGAATCTGCTCAAGAAACAAACCTTAGCAATCAAAAAAGATTTAAAAATCTCAACTTTTTGATACCATAACTACGTGCATATGGAGCTTAAAAAAAAAGGGGGAAAGGGTATTTAAGGTAGTATTTCTCAGCCCAATGGTAGATTTATTGACATAAACATCATAGGGGATCCTCTCATATTTGATCTCACTCTTGGAGGCCAAGCTTATCAAGCTCTCAATCTAGGAGTTGATCAGTAGCCTCCCAAATCTCAAAGCTTTTACTGCCATGGCCTTGCCCAATCCCAAGCAAAATAACTTCTTCTCAAGGAGACATTCTTGGATAGACCTGGTCTACCATATGGTCGATAAATCAAGTCTATCAATAATAACATATTGATAGAAGTTACAATAGTCTGTAAGTGGGAGCCATAACAGTGTGATCATTGATAGGCTTGGTTTATTAACCACATGATAGATTATGTCAATTCAAGAACGTCTCCTCATCAAGACCTTAAAGAGAAAAGAGAAAGATAGAGAAGAAAAGAGATGATTCTCTATAAACATGAGATAGAGGAAGAAAGATGAAGAGAGTGAGGGCAATAAAGAGGGGAGGGTTAGAGAGAAAATCCTTTCAGCTTTTCTTCTCTATTCTAGTTTTATTTTTTAATGGCCTTATATTGTTGATTTATTATATGTTATATTGCTTTTTAACACTCTTATTTGCATTATAAAATAATGTTATATATAATGAAAGAAATAATCAAAAAAATATTTTAGTCATTTAAACATATGACAAAGTTATAAGCATGATCAAAACATCTAATTATTTGCTTTTAAAAATATTAGACATAATATTATTTTATTAAAAAGATCAAAAAATATAAAATATCATATCATACTTGGAAGAGATGGTAGGAGGATGATTCGAGTGATTTTAGTATTATGGTGATGGAGATTCCTAATCCCCAAAATGTTGTTAATGAGAAATCTAAAGAATTTAGAAAGAGAACTTTTATTAGTACATAGTGAAAGAAAATCGAAAAAGATCTTGTCCTCCAATAAAGAGTGGAAGGACAAAAATGGCTCGTTGATCACTCATGATGGGAGAGGTGGTTCTCAAAGAAGATCTTATGCATAAGTTATGAGAATGATGTTGAAGGTTGCAGAAGAGGAGATTGCTATGCTTCAGGAGAAACTTTTGACAAATATAATATTCTCTAACAAAAAGATGGATGATGCTTAAAACAATTAGAAATTGACTCCAATTACCAAGTTTCTAAGTAATGGTTTTCCTATTGAATTCTCATGTAAAGAAATAACGGTCCTATGATACCTTTAGCAAGATCTACAGGTCTTACTTCTTTCAGAGGGTTAATATCTATTGATGTCTGAAATTGATTTGCAAAGCCTAATCGCTAAAAAAATGGAGTGATAGAGCATCATTTATCATAGAAGAGACTTGCAAGAAAACTAGAGATGTTAGTTGGGAGACCCTCTAGGCTCATCAAATTAGCAGAGGATTCAAATAGCCAGTGAGAGAGAGAGAATCTTGAAGAAAGAATCTCTTTGCTAAGGATTCTGCACACCTAAGTTTATTTATAGTTATAGAGTTGAATCCCCTTAGAGTTTAAAAAACCCTTGTAAAGTTCCTTTAAAAATAAAAGATTATGATATTTTTGGTTTGACTGAAATCATAAGTCTTCATGGATAATCTCTATCTTTAATTGGAATATAGTTGATATCTCCCTTGCCATGTGTCATCCGATAATTGGATATCACATCATCTTCTTTTTATATTCAAATCAAAAAAGACAAGTTAATAGTCCTTAATGGGACCATAGGCTTTTGCCATCTAGATTTTAATGCTGGAGGATTGGCAACCTAATTTCTAGCTTGAAAGATATACAATCAGGCATGCTTTCATGTGGTTGTAATTATAAGCATTGCAAGTTGAATTTTAGGATCAAAAGAAGACCACCAATATAGCTTTATTGGTAAGTAAATCACTCTTCTTTTATGGTTGGATAGAGACTTGAAGCAAAGCTTTCATATTGGTGTAACCATCGAAAGTGCAAATTGCATAACAAAATCGCCAAGATAGCTTCATTAGTGGGTAAACCTCTCTACTTTTATGATTGGATAGAGACTTCGAGCATGATAAACTTTGAGAGTTTACATTCAAGTACACATCATCAAGCCAATCTTCTCAAAGACCAAAGTTTTTATCAAAAGTAAGAAAACTTGAAAAATATTTTCTCATGAAGATTCCTAGATCTATATTACATTTATGATTTTCTAGGTCATTTATAGGAGGCATGTTTGTATTATTATGGAGCTACTCATAACAACCAATCAATGAAAATAAAGGAGTGCAAGTTGTTATATAGTTTCTATAGAAAATTTGGTCTTAAATGGATACAAAGGATGCAAGTCGATTTGAAAGAAGCTTACAGTGTTCTCTATTTTATCTTTATGATTAAAGAAATTTTTGCAACTCCTAAATGTAGAACGTTTTGATGAAAAGTTTCTCAAAAAATAATTTCCTGCAAAGTCATTGTTATTGATAAAAGATTGCTTGCTGCTTCAAATTGTTGTTGTCATCATTTGCATGGAAAAGAAGAATATGGATCATATATTATTTAATTTAGTAAAGCATTAAAAGGTACATATAAAGAAAATTTAAATATAATAAAATATATTATTACATTAAAATATTTAAGTAAGGAAAGATAAAAATATTATATTATATTTGGGACGACCTACTTTATATGCATGCATGTAATGAACCTAACAAAGTTATGCTACATTTGGTTTGATGGAATCGATGTTATAATGGGATCACAATTTTAACATTGATTTCATTATGTTATTTGATTACTTAAAATAAAGCCAAAAACCCCATGCATTTGGAATGAGAATCTTTCTAATTAATTTCAACCTTAGAATTGCAATTTCATTCCTTAATACTTTTTTTAAAGATCAATAAATTTTTAATTATTATTATTTTAACTTTATTCTCATCCCAGCCGTGCTAGTATTATGATTGAAACTCTTACCCCCTCTCCTTCTGGCTGACAGATATGAATTTATTGGCTTTTTAAATTATTTTTCATATATAAGGATGTATGATAAACTGGAAATATATTCCACAGCAAACAATATTCATATTCCATTCTGGACTCCATTTGCTGATTTACCTAAACTCTGAATCGCTTTATCTTTTTTTTTATTATTATTTAATTCCATTTCTGCTTCAATTTCAATTCTATTTCAAGCCCATCTCTTCGTGATGGCGAGGTAAGAAAGGGTTAAAGAAACCATGGAAGTTGAGAAGAAATCTGACCTCAGTCTGGATGACTTGGAAATGGTAAATTCGATTCGATTAAATTGGATCAGTTCAGTTAATTAAATAGACCAGAATAGGTGTCGAGCGTGACATAAAGACGCCCAAACTGTTACAATTTTGGCTTCCGAAAAGCCGGCAGATAGGGTCGATAAATACAAGGTGAATCGATCGGTGCGCAGGCGAGTCCTTCGTTCGGGGGTCGGTCATCTTGCCCGGTTCCTCGTGGCCCACCGCACCGCTTCCTCCCTTCTCGCGTGCTAGGGCTTTTCCGGTCCCGAGCTCCCTACCTCCGGTGAGCGGCAGAGATTCGGCGACCCATGGCCGGAATTCGGTGGCCTCCGGAGGACTCCGAGCTGCTCCCACCTCGGCCGGTGACCACCGCCGACCTGATCTCCGACGACGACCGGTCCGTGGCCGCAGACTCGTGGTCCATAAAGAGCGAGTACGGGAGCACGCTGGATGACGAACAGCGCCACGTCGACGCCGCCGACGTCCTCGCCGGTGGCAATTTCCCCGCCGCCGCCTCCGATTACAGGTTTCCCCTTTACTTTTCCTTTGTTTCCGGTTCTTGGAGTTTGGGGATCTGGGTTTCCTTTTTATGTTTGCTTTGGATTCTTGTTTTGTTTCTTTAAAATAGCTTATGATGAATCGAGTTCCCATTATGTGCGTGGGGTCTTTGAGTTGGGGAAACGCTTCAAATTACGATAAGGTAGTTGATTGGACCAAACTTTCGGATTTCTACTGGTTGTTCAGCGCGTAGGATTGATGATTACGGCTTTTGTTAAGGAAGGAAAAAGCGGGTCTTTTCTTCAGGAAACTACAAGAAAATCACCATCGGGGACTTTTGTAATTTTTATCGATTGCGTCAATAGTACCATGAGAACAGGTCAATGCAAAGGTTCTTTCTGAAATTTCTGGAAAAAATAATGCTCGAGAGGCTTAAATTCTATGTTCATGTTATTTGGTTTAGGTTGGTTTCAATTTTGGGGAATTTTGACCTTGCAAATAGAGTGACAGCTATCAACTGATCAGAGTGACAGCTATCAACTGATCTGCTTTGTGTCAAGTCCAGGAATCCTGATCAAGATCTTTTATGTAGACCACTTTGGAAATGAGTTCAGGAACAAAGAAGAAAAAGGAACTCCTGATTGTTTCTCCTTGGTTCAGGTGGGCCTGAGAAATGGTGTTTGAAAGCAGTAGCAGAATTCAGAATCTCTAAGCAAGAATTTTTGGCACTTGGAAGCAACTTGTGAGGCTGAACAAGGCTGTGTCTGCTCGTAGATTTTCAAGATATCTGTGCTTTGTACTGCAACTGTCAGATGTGGACCATTTTTAGGAACACTGGCATAGCTCTCAGGCTGACAAGAATGACAGCTATTTGGGGCAACCATTTGATGCAACATGCATCCTTGACAGTAATTTTTACAAATTACCTGGATGCTGGTGCTACAAATCTATCTAAGGATCAAGTAAATTGTCAGAGCTGATCCCTACAAAACTACATAACTACAATCACAAATAATGTCTTGAAATCTTTACAATTAGGACACTCCACAACTCCCCACCTCATTGTATTGGGGATAATGCATCATACTTCTTGGTCTCCCATAAAAGAAATATAATTATTGTAATTGACTAATTATTCAACTTGTCATCCCTTTGAAAGAAAATATATTAGCCATGAAAAGCTGATAACACCACAAACTTCAAATGCAATCACAATGAACAATGTGAGATACTCTATGATAAGGAGCTCCCTGACCCTATCCGACAGCACTCCCCCCTAGTGGCCCTTAAAATGAAAGAAAGAAGGAAAGAGAAGCTATTGGATCCCTAGATGAACTGATTAGCATATTCAAGGAGGAGTTAAAGAATTGGACAAAACAAGCTCTCTATTACCGATTAGGACCACTTTGAGCTATTGATAGGACACCTATGCATGGCACGTATATTAGCAAAGTAGCAAAAACTCCCCAAACTTTAGTGAAAAAGGATGAAAGAGAGCAAGCAGACCCATGATGTGCTAACAGTGGGATATTTGAGGTGGAATCCATGATCTGGCTTGGTAGTGCAGATCACAGGTGGATGTCAAACACCAAAAATGATGAATAGATCCGAAAATTCCAGCATAAAATGCCCAAAACAGCAAAAATTATTGGCAATGGGTTAGGTAGGTGCGTTATATTTAATTCAGTGTTTGTAGGGCTTAGATCAGTAGTTTGCAAGGTTTATGAGGCTTTTTTTTGAGTGTGTGTGTGTTGGGGGGGAGGGGGGAAGGTGGCGGAAATGAATTAAAATGCATCAATACAGAGTGAACAATGATTTAATATGTCTTGTTAAATGGGTGCATATTAAAAAATAATAATAATTATTATCTAGATTTGATGGAAAGAAAAATTGGGATTAGCTTGTAGTGGGGAAGACAGCTATAAATCATGTCATTGCTCTCAAATAAGCCAAGGAAAAGACTGAAGACCACAACTTGAATAAGGGGATTGTCTGCATTATATTTGCAGATGGTGGTTAGAGGTGGGTTGACGAAGAACCATTGTGAAAAGCACCCATATGCACTAACTGCAATTAGATTGAGAATTGCATGAATTTGTTGATTCCAGTGACTCTCTAGCAGAATGGGATCCTCTGCAGTATAAGCTTTATATCATAGAGTGTTGTGCACGTTTAGATGGCAGCTACGTGTCCCATCTCGGACATGGACGATCATAGTCCATGCTTGTATGGCACCTAATAAATCTTTCTCTATTTTTTAAATATATCATAGTTGTCTATATCTGAAGTTGAACACATAGCGGCCATCTAAATATGTGAAAAACTCTACGGTACAAAGCTTATATCGCAAAGGATCCATGCCCCTCTCTAGCAGCCACTAATGATATAGATGAAGTCTGCTGATAGTCAAACTGGTCTGCGAGGGCACCTAGTGATTGTTATGCTGTTGGGTTCTAATCTAGTGGCTGGATCTTTAAAGTGGCCTTGCTCTTGTTGGTAAGTCAGTGAAATTTTCAACTGAAGGTCATTAAGTATAATCTGAAATTGGTATCATAAACTTGAGGAGCATGTGTTGGAGCAAATATTTATGTCCAATATACATATATAATATTACATAAAATCACATAGAGCTGACTATCTTTCCACACATAGAGGTGCAGCGTGTGTACTGTATAAGTTAATTATAGATACTCATCTAGTCCATGAATGAACAAAGCGTGCTTCAAGTCGTACTGAGCTGACTATGTTTCGACACATAGGGGTGCAGTGTGTATACTGTTTAAGCTAATTTTAGATACTCATGTAGCCTTTGAATGAACAAAGTATACATCACAGGCAGCATGTTATACGCATGAGTACTTTTATGACTGCTTCTTTTTCCATCTTCTGTAGATTTTTGTAACTTATCAAGGTTTGCACTTTTGTTGTTCATGTAGCCTAGTGAAGGTCAGAATTACATTGGACACTGAACATGCTCTTTCCTCTTCGATAATGGCATATTGATAGCCATCTCCTTCCCTTAGTCAAGGTCTTAATAAATAAGCCTGCCATCAAGATACTGCGACATTAACAAGAAGAAACTTTTATCTAGTTATCAATTATACTCCATTTTGATGTTTGATCATGCTTTTCTTTAAGCATGCAGACTTAATCTAGAAACAATCTAGATATTTTACAAACCATAAGAAACAACATAAATGACTAAAGTACCTGATAGTGTTAGAACTCATATGCGGCCAAATGATTCTAATAAATAAGTCATTTTGCTAAAATTAATGTCACCAAAATACTCGCAACCCGGCTGAAATCATTTGTTGCAGCATAATTGTGTTTCTACATTATTACTTTGAACTGGAGTTGCCAGTTTTTAGCTCAAAAAAGCACTTAGAAGTTTCTTTATACCAGTTCAGTCTGATCCTGCTTCTACTTATGTAAGAAGACATTAACCAAAATTCATTCTCCTCCGCTTGAGCCTGATTTTCTAGATTCAGTCTGTTCACTTTCGAAACTTGACCCTCTTTGTACAATAATCCTGCACTTAGATGCCCTTAGTCCTGCATCACAGGGAACTTGGACTATTAAACCATTATTTTTTTGAGAGAGCGATACAATTTATTTGTGTATTAACTATTGTACTGTCTTGTATGATTCAGCTGCATTACACACACTTATGTATGTGTGTATACTGAGCATCCTTTGTAGTTTTCATCTTTTCTTTTATTGGGCAAGGATAGAGGCCTCTGTAAAACCCTAGATTTTACATGCCAGAGTGTGCTTGTGTTGATGAGGGTCACAAGCCCCTCAGGAGAAAACTATGCCACATGTAATATCTTGTCCATCCTTCCACTTAAAGCAATTCTGCTGGAGTCTGAGCCTCTTGACGTACATTTCTTATTTTAATGTTTTGGTATTGTTCTTTAGAGACATTGTTTTATAAAGAAAATATATGCTTTTCCTCTCTTATTGCAAAGATTTAAAATTTGATGCCTTTGTTAGACTGCTGTTTCATTTCTATTTTTAAGATCTGTCAAATTCTTGCATTGCTATTCCATATTGAGTTGCTACACAACTTGAAATTTTATTAATCAATAATACTGACATTAGAAAAGAATTATATTTATAATGCATTCCAAGTTATTCTTGTAAAGTACTAGTCCTTCATTTGTAATGACCATGCAGAGATTTTACTGCTACCTTTGCTAGTAGGTGGTTTTAAAAATTATAATTTCTTGAAACAGTTCTGATAAAGACGAGCCAGATGCCAGTGAGGTTGAAGCATCAATGTTGGGTTTTCAGAGCTACTGGGATGCTTCTTATGCAGAGGATCTTGCAAATTTTCATGAACATGGCCTTGCTGGAGAAATTTGGTCAGTAGCATTCTTAGATGCTGAATTAAGTGGCAACTTCATAGTTCGAACAATTAACCTTATGATCTTTAGATTTGGGCTGTTCTGTATAATAATCATCTGAATTTACCTGGCTGTTTTTGATTGTTGCTTTCAGACTCTATGGATTACTATGTGAAACTGCCAACTTATGTTATCCTTCCAGTTTACTTTTCCTGTGCAAGATGATTGATTTACTGGTAATATAGGGAGAGAATTCCTATTAGGAAACTAAACTGTATATTAGCTATGGTGATGGTTATTTATAAAACAAGTTATCCCCTAACCTGTTTGTGCATGAAAAATTTAAATTACAGTAATTCGTATATCTGTTAGAATTCTGAATCTAGCAATATTTGTATCTCCATGTTTATGCATTAAGCTAACTGTTGTGGTACTGTGGACTAGTTTCAGCGATATTAATAAAGTAAGATGTTGATATATGTGCCTTAACCTTAACTGTTTGGTTTATATGGACCAAGCAATGCATAAGTTGCTGATGTGTTACTCTGAAAGAGAATGATTGCATGGGGAATATTGCATTCGAGCAGATATAAGCGCCATTTTTCTAAGGTATGTTTGATGATGATGATGATTGTATGAGAGGACCATTGGTGGAAAGTAGTTTTTGGTTTGTGCACTGCATGTGATTGATCTAAAAGGAGGGATATCTGATGGTTGGTTGCAATTCTAACAAGCATATCTGTTTTAAGAAATGGGTTTGACTGATGGAGAGCTGTGGCTCCATTACATGATTTAGGAGGAAAGACAGTAGGCTTTGATCTATCAACCAATTAGCAAGTACGCAGAATGATGCTACTCTAATTCTATCTTCCATCTTTAATTCACCAAGAGGCTTTAGGGGAACATGGCAAAAATAAGAAAAGCAGGAGGTAGTTATGGAGGGCAAAAAAGCGAGGCATGACTCCCTTAGAGAAAAAGAGTGAGGGAGCGATCATATGATTTATAAATTTACAGAACAGATTGTGCTGGATCTATAGCACATTAACTTCTAGCATTGAAGAATATGTAGCTAATCTATATGTAATTTGCTCGTCCATGGTGTTGAACGTGCAATCATGTCATCACTTTTTATTGTATTGACCACCTCCATTTTAATCTGTCCAACAGTTCCCATGCCTGCACCAATCCGTTTAAGGGTCTATTTATTTGGGATCTTACAAGCAACTTATGTGAGAAAAATGTCAGTAAACTTTCACCATAGTATTTTAAAGTTTAAACCAATAAAGCTACAACATTTGGACTTCTTTTCCCCAAGTCGGCTGATTAACCTGTGGTTTGGATCTCACCTTCTCCTAGCATTGGTCATACAAAGAAGATCTTTTTTCAAGCTAACATGCTACAAATTATTGTGTCCTTATATGATAATTTTAATACTGTATCCTATCTCTAAATAATTTTAACACTGTATCCTATCTCTAAATCAAAATGTACTTTAATGTGCTAGCCTTTTTAACTCTCCCATATTTTGTAGCTTGATTTGTTTAAGATTGGTGTAAGACAAATCAAATATACAGTGACAAATTTAATCAAGGACAGAACATAATTTTGCAAACTATAAGTTTCCTGGAAGCATAGATGGCCACTCTCCAACAAGATCAAGATCAAGGATACTCCCAGACCATAGATCAAACCAGGCCCGTTTTTCTATTTGACCACTTGATTATATAGCTGGGGGCCTCTAAATAGTAACATGGGCTTTAGGTATTTTATATTTTAGATTTTCTGGATTATCAAGATAGATGGGCCATGTGCTACTGGTAATGCTTGAATTCAAAATTTCAAGTACTATAAAATATAAATAGAATTGTTGTTCATCTCATCATCCTGTCTCCATGTAAGTATTGAGAATTTGATTCAATTGACTTTCTGTTTCAGGTTTGGTGTTGAGGTCATGAATGCTATTGCAACTTGGACTAAAAACTTGTGTGCCAACATGCCCCAAGGTTGGAATGCAGCGGATGACAGCAATTTTAAAACTGAATCTAGTGAGGCCTTCAAAGACTTGTCACGGTGGAGTGTGCTTGACATCGGAACTGGGAATGGTCTGCTTCTGCAAGAGCTTGCAAAACAAGGGTATTCTTAACTAAATGTTTGCTTCATACTGCTTGATGATTCTATTTTACACGTAGATTTCACATGTTTTCTATGATGTTTCTTTTGTGTTAGTGTAAGAATACGTCTTTCATATATTTTCATTTGGTGCATAAGTTGTGTAGGATGTTATGTCTTGCACTCCTTGGTGTTTGTTGAAGCGGGTACATGTTAGCTATATAATGTTCAAGTGCATTCTAAGAGAAAGATATGGGGTTATTAAATTCAAGTGCATTCTAGGAGAGATATAGAGTTATGTAAAAGGTAATGCTTTTGTGTTCTCACCAATTTTTTGCAATGCTCATTTTGGTTTCATACACAACCTTTCTGCTTTGTTCATTAAATTCTTTATATTCAAAGACAGATCAAGTCATTTATTATGTCTGCTTGCTGGAATTTCACCAGATACACTGTCCATGTAGATGGTTTAGGTCAATAACATTTATGTTTCATTTATATTTTATACTCGCAAAAACTGAGGCAACCGACCAAAATTCTAGAGAGAGAGAGGAAAAAACTTCTGATGGACAATAAAAAAATAGAAATGAATTAGATGCAGTCCATGTAAATTGTTCAGGCATAATCAGTGGCTGCAATGGAAGTAGACACTTTTGGCTTTCTCTTTTTATCGTTGAAGCATTGAGTATCAACTTTATCAATATTTTACATGAAGGTGTTCGGAACCCCATCAGTCTGAAATGCACCCATGTTACTACATGACTATAGACATAAAAAAGATACTAGAATTCTGGATAGGTGACCGGATGGTGGATGCAGTACTGGCATGTAGGCCTTTTCTTAATTGGCCTCAGCAGCTAACATATGTCCATATGTTTTTCCTTCGGACTCTGATATTTCTCTTTTTAAATCACTGCATGGAAGAAATCAAACAGGATATTATGGTCATCAATATTTTTTGGTGTCTTCATGACAACTGTCCTGTACCGCTGAAACCTACCTGGACTCCCTGCAATTTTGTCAACAAATACCTGTTTCAACCAAACAGTATTGGACTGTACAGTTGTTGCTTTGTGTGTTTTAGGATTGAAAAGTTTATGCCATCAAACATGCTAATAGGGACCAATCAATGGATTGGATCTTTAAGTAACAATCAGACTAGGTCATGCTGCACTCTCCTCTTTGAATATGTGCAATATGAAAGAATTAATATTGAGTTGAATTTTCAGGTTTTCTGATTTGATGGGCACTGATTACAGTGAGGGGGCAATCAACCTTGCACGAAACCTTGCTATTCGCAATGGATTTCCCCATATAAACTTCTTGGTATGACATAGTTTCAATAAGTTGCAATGCTGCTGGACTACTGTTCTCATTTCAGGCTATATATAGTCAATCCAATGCATATACTCATAACTACTTGCATACTCACATTGATACATACATTCATACCTTCATGCGTGACAAATAATCTAGGTTTATTATTATCTCTCTCTCTCTCTCTCTCTCTCTCTCTCTCTCTCTCTCTGTGAGTTTCTTATATTCCTTGGTATTGCCAAAAAATGTTGATTTACTGTAGCATTAAAAAGGAACATTTTCCTGTTTGTGTGCGTCTTCTGTTTTCTTTCTTTTAATATTCCATGCCAGGGTCAAAACACCAAATGCGTTTAATTTCAGTTAGGACTGGCTAATTGTAGTCAATTTTATTAGTAATTTGGGAAAAGTGGAAAGAAATTGTATTCTAGGACAGCTTCCCTTCAAACTTTTCTCAGTATCACTAGCAATACACGCAGCTGCACTGTTGCCTTTTTGTAAGATCTTGCTATAGTAAGTTGCTTAAATTTCAAAATCTTTCGGATGGTTATAAAGTAGAAGTCTAGGATCTTATTTCAGTTTATGGCACATTTATATCTGAGGAATGACTGCCTATCTGTGCATGTGGAATATCATTAGACTTGTAAATTTATCAAGTATCATTATCAGCTGTTAAGGTTCACCTTCATGTATGGTTGCATGTTTTGGCTCGAGTCTTATTTGACATACTTTTTGTAGGTTGATGATGTTCTGGAGACAAAACTGGATCGAAAATTCCATGTTGTGATGGACAAAGGCACGTTAGATGCCATTGGATTACATCCAGATGGCCCTGTCAAAAGGTAATATTACTTAAAAAGCTAAATTTAGGTACTTCATTACTGGATATTGCTTTGGTTATGTTTTGATTTCATATTCCATCAAAAATGTTCCATGAGTTTGGAATGCATTAAATTTACCTTATAAAATGCGGGGAAAAAACTGAATGATTATCCTCATACATAAGCAGATAAAGAATATTTGATGAATAATTTGTTCAAGCAATTCAGAACTCTACACATACTAACAATGTCTTATCTAGCTGTTATGGGCTAAGCGATGATTTGAATCGGGTGCCTCTACCCAAGATTTTGATTAATGCTGCTGTCGTTTTTGACAGTAGTTTGATGCATAATTTGGTGTCTATTAGAAGAAAAAATTATCAAACATGGTGGATATGGTATCAATATCATCTGGTGATTCTTAATGAATTATCAGAATTTTATTTGAAGTCGATTCATGGCCCTTTTATATAATTATTTTTTCAGGTTAATGTATTGGGAGTCGGTATCAAACTTGGTAGCGCCTGGTGGGATACTGGTCAGTACTCTCTTACCCTGATTGTTTTTGCTGAGATCTGAATACTCTGTTCCTGCCATGTTCAAGTGACGTGGAAACATCATGCCATGTCCTAGTTTTGCTTCAAATTTCTTCCGTGGTCATCATATTTCTTCTGTTTTTTTACTCTTTTTCATTTTGATGGATTGGAGCATATACATATTTCAGGTCATCACATCATGTAACAACACAAAAGATGAGTTGTTGCAAGAGGTGGAAAAATTCAACAAAAGAAAGCATACCACGCATGACCTGGACCAATATGCAGGCAGTGAACCTGATGTCTTTCGTTACCTTGATCATGTCCGGACGTATCCTACCATTATGTTTGGTGGTGTGGAAGGGTGCCGTGTGTGCACTGTTGCATTTCTTCGAAAATGAATTCGGAAACTGTTTCATTTATGTAGTTTTACAATTATTCGTGGAGCGGTGTTGATTCTAAAACATGCTGTTGACTTGGGAATTCCCTGTACTCATCTAGTCAGGAATGGTTGCCCTTTTTTTTTTTGCAGCTTTTTGCTTTTACATCTTGAAAAGTAGGAGTGGAGGTAACATGATTTAATTTGGGTTGATGATTCGTGATGGTAGTGCAGTTGCCAATATTTACTCCGTTTATATTTTCTCAACTGGCATTGTTTCAAAATATGAAGTGAGATTAAATGCCATGAACATCTGGTGGTGCTTAAACTCACATCTCGAATTTTAAGGAGGAAGAAGAGGAGTCACAAAAAAAAAAAAAAAAAAATAACTCTTCACCTTCTTTTATTTTTGGAAAAATAAATTTTTTGAGCTTTTTTACTTTTTATTTAATTATTATTGAAAGTTCATCGCCCAAAACCGATCCTGTTTAACCCGAAATGGACTCATTCCAGCCGGGCCCCATTGCTTATATCATGAATTCATTCAACAACAATGATTCGTTGATCTCTAATATCTAGAGACTTCTCTTTCTCAAATTTCTCAATCTGGTCTCTTGATATTTTCATACATTTCTCCTTCCATCTCCATACCGGTTGGATGGGAGTTTCACTTTAATCACTGCTTGAATCTCTCTCAATCATAGATTCAATCATTCAGTGACGCAAATCAGAGAATAATGCAGACTTTTTAACTTTCCATCAAGGAATAAAGGTTTGTTAGATTAGAGTTTTGCATATTTTTTATTCAAAAAAAGATTGATAATCACAATAGGTACATAAGGAATTGCGTGAAGGCAAAGAAGCACATGGTGCGAACATAAAATAATGAAGGGGAAACAAAAAACAATATGAAGGCGGATCTTAAAAGTCTCTTAGCTTTTGACGTTTGATCACACTGATGTATCAAAATTATTGCCAGTTCAAATATAAAGCAAAAATTTCAGCTATTCCAGTTTTGGTGTGTTTTTTCGCATTCAATTAAACACGTACAAATTGTGCTATTAGCATATAGAAACAACTGTTTTAACTTTATTTCACAAAATCTATGGCTTTTGTTTCATGAAGAATAACCAGAAAAAAGAGACCTAAATTTTCAGTAAATTAATAACATAAACGATCAGTAAATTATATGTAATTATTACATTCACCTATGATTGATTTTATTTTTTAAACTTCATATTTTTCTGAAAGAAAAGATCTCATGAGTCGTGACTGCAAGGCTGGATCTATCTTTAACATCATCTACTCTGATGGAAGACTGGAGCTATCTTAGCACCTTATTTTTCCAAAGGTGGGGAGAAATATAATCACCAAGAAACGCCTATAAAGACGAAGGAAAGTGTTTAGTTGAAGTTTAGCACAGAAGCCCAATCTAGTCTGTGAAACTTTGTAATTGTCTTATTGAACTTTAAAAACATAAAACAGACCTGTGATTGTCTTAACCAGATATTGAACTTTAAAAACATAAAACAGACCACCGTTCTCTGTTTACGTGGCTTTGCTCCATCTAGAACTTTAGCTCTTAAAGTTGCAATGCCCCCAAAGCTCAAGAGAATAGGTAGCAAGAACTAGTGCCAGATCAGGTCTGTCGGACTGCAATCAACGTGACAACGAACACGGTAAAACAACACAACAAAAGCCAACATCACTGGTGGCTCTTGCTGGCCAGCCACACAGACAAGCGGCTCTTGCAGGCCAGCCACACAGACAAGCGGAGACAACAGTAAATGCACCGTTGAACATTACTCCAAATACCCTGCAACACCACCTTAATGTTCATCACACTAAGTCATGCTTTATTTCGAGTTTGTCACGCGACGAGGAGTAACATTACGAAACCAAAGCAGAGACAAGAAACATGCCACATAATGCCAGAGATACTCTGGCACAGTACTCGTCTAAAACATGCAATTCTAAATTTATTAGATTGGTCTCTCAGACTACTAATGCAAACACAGCATAAGAGCAACACATATGACATGCAAGAATTTAAAGATAACTCTGGCACTGCTTGCCTGTAACATGCAACCACGAACGTATTCAACCGTGTTCTCACTCTTAAGACTACTAATGCAAACATAGCATGGAAGCAAGGAGATTCAAAGGGTATGGGCACATTATATCACTCTTCCTCAGATTCAGACTCGGCATTTTGGAGCCACTCCACAAAGGGCTTCGCATTCTTCAATGCCTGAGAGTTTTTGCCACCTTCCAGCCCTTCCCCATACCACTGGACTATGCTCTCCTCCTCCAGCACATCTCCATCGTAGAGGACCTTTAGAACAAGGGCGACCTCTTTCACAGCATCTACACTACATTTGCTACAGAAAGCTTCAATGGCACGTAGCAAGAGCATTTGGGATCCTTCATCTTGGACAACAGCACCAATGTAATTCCTTTTCTTGCCCACTTCTTTAGCAAATCCTTTCCCAGCACCATCAAAGAGTGCTTCAAACAGGGCTGTCATGACTTCTTGAGGAGATTCAGTGACAGAACCCAGAAAGGTGCAAAGCTGGCCTGGTGTGGATCCCTTGCTCAGGTTGCCCTTGATCTCCTTAAGCAGTGTTTCATAACTATTAGCTTTGACACCATTTTGAGCTGCACCAGGTTTGTCTGCAGCTTTTGCACTTCCATTGGCATGCCCCTCTTTCTTTGCCTTCTGCGAGTTCTCCTGCTCTAGCTCATTAGTTGAGAGCATCACCATCTCAGCAGTCACAGCATTCAATTGTTCTTGGATACGCTGTTTCGCAGCTGCAAGAGATGTATCTGTCTGCCACTGCACATCTTTGTCACCATCATTAACTGTATTATCATCACCATTTTGGCTGCCAGCAGGAGAGGCTGAACGATCTTCATCAGAGCCACCACTAGCTTTCTTCTTTGCAGCAGCTTTTGAAGAAGCTCCGTCCTTCGAAGTGGTGGTCCCTTTCTTCTTTGTGTCCTTCTTCAGCTTCTTCTGCTCCTCATCAGCAGCCTCTCCTTCCTTTAACCGCTCCTTCTCTGCCCTCCTCAAATTCTTCTTGTCTTTTGCTCCCTTCTTCTGTTCAGGAGGGTTCTTCAAGACGAAGGTTGTTAGCTTGTCCCTCATGTCAACATCAGACAGAAAGCCACAGGCTGCACATTTCAGTGTTATCATCTGGTTCTTAGTGATGTTGATCTCAGTCTCAGGGTTGCCACATCCATAGCACTGAACATATTTCTTGATGAAATTCTCCAGAAGTCCAGCCAGCTTGGCAGTGTCATGGGCCCCATTGACCAGAGAAGTCCCTGTTTTTTCATCAAATTTGGACTGTGCCCCAAGTTCACATCCAAAATATTTTGTTGTATAAGACGCCGGCCTGGCCAATGCCTTCGCAATATCCACCATGTTCACAATGTTAGTCTTGATGCCATTTCCACGTCCTTCTATTTTGGTTATCATCTTGGGCATCTTGTACCTATAGAAGGCATCATCGCTGTTTGAGGCGCCAATATTCTGCAAAGCCATCTTTGCTGAATTGATTCCTTACTGATAGAGGGTGTGGTACTATGAGAGGTAGCAAGCACAGGATGAAAAGGTGTTGTCGTTTTCTTCAAAAAAACCAAGCAGATTTTCTGCAATGAGGGGTGGTCCCTGATGCATGCAATGAAACCTCTCCCAGGGGAGCCTGTACCTTTCTTTTGATGTAGGAGAATATTCTCCAAGCAATCCAATTGATCCCAAATAGAGTGAGGCTTGTTCAGACATAAAAGAAGCTTCAATTTTGACACCTTCCACTTTTGCAATGTAATGGTATTATCGATAGTTTGTCCAACTTCCTGAACAAGGTAAACCAAATACCAGGCAGTTAAGCCAAAAGTGTAAAATAAAAAAATCAAAACGATATTAAAAAGAATGTGCAAAAAGTAATACATTAGGGTCAAATGTAATTAGTTTCATGCAGTATTAGATTCTTGCAACTGAAAATTTATTTGCATGATAGAATCTTGCAATGCCAAATTGATTTGACAACAGTCAGATATAACACCAATCTGGCATATAGCTATACTGGAACAGAACTCCAGTTAAAACCTCTCCATTTGGTTGCCATTGACTCATCTTCCTTCCTCAAATCAATAAAAAGCAAGCAAAGAACAAGAAACTAGATTTATATCACTGATCATCTGTTGGGTAAGTCTCTGTTTTGGTATTAGCAGCAAAATAATTCAAAGGAATCTCATTGTAATTGTGTGAGATGTTAACAGTGAAATGTTGCTATGTAACTATCACACATTCTTGTGTGACATCCCAGCTACCACTAGACAATTAAAGCACCTCAAAGAAAAAAAAAAAAAGTAAAAAGGGGATACATATGATTCTCTAATTTGGTCACTTGAGCTTTCAAACAGGCTGATTATCTTTCCATTAGAAATGTAAAGAATCATAAGTATTAAAAGAATCTGCAGCAGAAACTAGACAATTTTTGACAACATGGATTGAAGGGACCCTTTTTTTTTTGAGAGAGAGAGAGACTTCTGTTTAAGATACTGTATCATGATCTGAACACACCACCAATCTTTCAGTCTCTAGCAATTATTTATCAATGGTATGTGTTTATTTTTTTGACATGCACCACCCCATGTAAAACAATAATCTACATCAAGTCAAATCTTTCCAGTCCTAAAGACAACACTACTTATCTGAATCTGTGATCATATAACACTAAGGGCCCATTTGGTTTACTAGAATGATCCTCTAGAATCAAAATTAAAATCACTGATTCCAATTCCAAGCGTTTGTTTTAAAAGATTCACTTGTGATTCCACCTGAAATCTGAATCCTTATTTGGGGAGATATGGAATCCAAACCCTCCACTCAGAATTGAAAATCCATTCCAACAAACTATAACCTAAATCCTACAGACATAAGATTATATTTAATATTATAATATATAATATTGTTACAATAATTATATATATATATATATATATATATATATCAAGATTCAGAGACCATATGCCAACTCCAATTTCTATGCCAATTGAACAGGCAGGGCGAATGAGCAATTCCGATTTCAATTCTAATGAAATTCGATTTTGATTTCAATCCTAACTATGATATCGAACCAAGCGAGTCTTAAATTCCAGATGTCAACCTGGATTTTCAAAAAGATGCCTTCACATACACACTATGGTTACAAATAATTACAAACGATAGCATTCGCCTTTGGAAGATGAACCCTAGATGGCTAGACAGCAATACCAAGAACAAGCTCCTCCGTAAGTTATTTCAGTAAATGAACATCAACACACCAAGACTCTCCAGCAATCAGACATTTATAGCTGCTTCTATCATGAAGTTACCAATAATTTCCTTCAAAACCAAGAAAGTAAAAATGCATATGCAATTTAACAATAAAAAATAGACCAAAGCATCATTCAAGTTTTGCTTGATTGCATGGCAAGGGCGATCAGTTCAGCTCAAGAGCCAACTGAACAAGGTCAATTAATAAGCCAAGGTTGAGGCTTTTTTCCAAAGAAAATGTATATAAGAATTGAATGGCCAATTTCTCAAAGTAATTTTAGATGGCTTGATTAAGTCAACCAAAGAACAGAAGATTATTATCATTTAATTCATCCATAAGAGAACAAGCTGGAAACAAGCATCATGACTTCAACAGCATGGAGAAATTCAGATAACAAGCTACAATTGTTGTTCTGACTTAAACCATAATTTATCTCCTCATGTTTTAGTTCATCCAACCTAAAGATGACAAAAGCTTTTACTTCAGAGTTAAAAACAATCCTAGCCATCATGCTTCCACCTATGGCATGAAAATACAAATCGAAAAGCACCTAGTTCCCATGACTAGTCACCTTAACATTTGGACAAAGAATCTGAATGCTGTAGTTATTAACCATGTTTAGCACCATAATAAAACTTCATATCTATAAAACGCAAGCAGTACTTGTGTTCTCTAAAACTACACATTTGACAGCTATAAAATAAAACCTTCATGTTGATGTTTTATCAAGAGAAATATAGCACAAAATAAGCTACATATGAATAATAATAATAATAATAATAATAATAATAATAATAATAACACTAATACACTACCATCGAGCATTCATGTTTCCAGAAGTACACAAGATCAAAAATTCCAACTGGAGGTACAAAGAAATCAAACAAGGTACAGATCCAAGTGCACTGGCATTTGTTTCTGCCTCGTTGTACAGCCCCCAAACAGGCAACTATAAGAGCCACACATATGAATGAGACCAAAAAAATCAGCAAATTTCAGCCGTCGTAATTTTGGCTTTACAAGTAAAAGCCAGCACCATATCACCCAATGGGTTTCAAAAATTTTAGCCTAGTTACCGAATTTAATAACTGATGTCTAATTCGAACACAAAGAAAATATAGGCAAAACCCCACTGATATCTAATCAAAACGTTTAGATCCTTCTCCAGCAAAGGGTTTCAACCTTGATGATTAACAAACAAAAGTCTCCAAATCCCTTCAAGGAAAAAAAAATTATACTCAAAGAACCGAAAAATATCGCTCAACCCACCGTCAAATTATCCACGAATTCTTCGAACAGATCAAATCCAGTCTCAACAAAATATATGTATATTAAAAAAAAATAAACCAGAAAAAAAAAATAAGACGAAAAACATTTTAAAAAAATCGATGATCAAACCGATGCAGTAGAATTCACCTCAAGATAAATAGATCGGAAGGAATCGACACTCTTGAGAACGATCGGATCAGCACAAAAAGTACAGAAAAAACAGCTCAAAACTTAAAAAAAAACAAAAAAACAAAAAAACGCAAGCGTAAGGAAAAGCGATTGAGATAAGAAAAGCGATTGAGATCGAACCGATCGCTGCCAGATAAGAGGAACAAGAGATCAATGACAAAACGAAAAAGGATTCTTTACCTTGACGAGGCCGCTCCAAGGAATCGCTGGACCCTTCCCTTTGCCTGAACACGGAACGAATTGAGAGGAGAAAGGGGCGAGGGTTGGCCTTTTATAGGATAACCGAGGAACGGAAAACCTAGTGCTCGAAGGATTAGGGCATCGCCGCGGAAGCCTTGTGCCCTTGGCTTTCGTCTGATTTACGAATTCGCCCCTCTCTGAGATTTCGAAGGCGGTAGTTGGTGTGCCGTGGTGGGTCGCATCTTTTCGCTGGGTCCCTTGGCTTCGGCCTGGTCTGTAACTTGATTGGGCCAGCTCACCAAACCAGGGACGATGGAATCGTTTCTGGAAGATGGGCTTGGGTCATCCGCTCATGATATCTATTCCGCCTTCAAGCTTTTACCTCGGAAAAGCACAGATACTTTATGCCTTTGATAGATTGCCTATGATTCAATAATTTTTATTTTCTAAATTAAAAAAAAATATATTTTTAGTACTTAAATTTTCATCCAAAATTTATTTTGATCCTTAAGCTATCAATTATCATAGTTCAAATACTAATATTTTAAAATTAATAGAATGTCTCATCCTGATATAAACATATGATTTTTGGTTGAGAAGATGACATAACGGATATTCCGACCTTATGGTCACGATGATATAATAACTGCTCTATTAATTTGAATTGTTCTTATATAATAGAATATCAGAAATGTTACATTTAAGGCATGGGTGACTTAAAAAAATAAATTTTAAGTAAAAATTTAAGAAATAAAAATATATTTTATCCTAAATTTTATGTCTAAAGATGTATATTTTTATATTAATTTCACTATATTTTTTCATAAGTAGTGTAGTTTAACTAAGCCAATAACCCTCCTTGTTGGATATAAAATTTACTGAGTTGTCATCAATCTAAAACAAGTAGATGATATATCCTTTATTTTGGACAAAGATTAATCAAATTTTATGGTACAAGAATACTAGTCTAGTTGAACTAAATTCACTGGTTGAACTATGGTTATAGTGCATGCAATTGCATACGAATCTCTAAATTATATTAATCTTATCTCCTATGAAAGAATTATTATTATAAATAACATATACTGTAACAAAATATATTTTTATGCCATGTACCCAAATATCTATTGGGTAAACATGAATCATTGAAAAAATATAGGTGGATCGGTAACCATACCATAGGCAATTATTATGGTTCATGATAAGAAATTAAGATATTAAGTGTCTCTTAAGTGGTACTCGATGATACTCCATTTTAACTTACAGCATGGTTTATTAAAATGTCCCAAGTAGTGATATATAGGCTTGTAGGTACTCAAATATATATATATATATATATATATATATATATATATATATATATATATATATATATATATATTAACTTGTTTATATATGAGTTTTTTATACATGGCTAGTCTCAAGCCTGAATAAAGAAGAAAGTTGCTGTAAGTTGATGATTAATGCAAAACTATAATTATACCCTATAAACATAAATTCAATAAAAAAATCGATAAAATTAGGATGTTTTTCAAAAGCAATGCGCTATATCAAACCCTAAATGTAGTGAAAATGGCAATGATAGATATGGCAGTCCCCAAAAGTGATGCTTACCTCAAGGTGTGATGAAAAATAAGTAAGGGTTCCCACACCTTTATGAATGAGTGTGAGTAAAAAAAGTTAGTTCAAAAAAATAAAAATAAAAATAAAAGATAATAAAATAAAATAGAAAAATTAATAGAACCAATAAATACAATGGCTAGAATGAAAATTAACGTAGCTTGCTTGCAAGAAACCAAGTGAATCAATGAAAAGACAAAAGAAGTTGACGGTTTTAAAGTTTGGCATATAGGTGAAGATAGGAATAGAAATGAAGTAAGAATTATTGCAGAAAAAAGTCTAAAATATGAAGCTGTAAATATTAAGAGATAGTAGATAGAATAATTTTAATTAAATTAGTGATAGATGAAGATGAAAGAGTTGTGCCTTAAAAGCCAATCGCAATCTGTATTGCGATAGGGTTTCTTTTATTCTTCCAAATCATGTACATGACATTAAATAAAAGGCATTATGTTTTATCATTTGCTGCTTCTTATAATTATGATGAACTGCATAGATTAGGGCAATAGTTTTAAGGCTATGATGAGATCTAGTGAGACCTAAAACCCTAATCTAAAACATTCCCAGTCATTGGTACATTAAGTCGGGGATCAATGTTATCAGAAAGACTAGCATATCTTATGTATGCTCGATGCAGAGGGTGATTGATCTCACAATCACTTGTGTGAGACACTAATACAAAGATATGGATGCTCATTAGAGGAATGAGTTCACTGAATTGACCTACCAAGAGAACATCTTATGGATGCTTACTTATTTATCAAAAGATGATTCTCTAAGTGGGAGTTGTGCAAGTGATCCTTAGACCTAAGATCACCATAGTATCTTGTGCACATAAATTCATGTTTTGGCTTACACTCATTCACGATATTAAGTAGTGTACGAGGTATTCTGGATATGGTGGATTATGTATGAAAATTGTGAGTAGGTTAATAAGGAATCAATCACTTCTAGTAAGAGAAGACCGCATCCTACTTGCTCTAATCTTGTGATGATTCAGGAAATCTTTGAACAAAGCAAAATGAAAAATTAGAAAGAGTTTCTAATGTTTCATTAATTGAATTATCATTAGAAGATTAAGAGAGACATGAATAAGTAATTGAGTTTGACATTGATCCATACTCATATACTTATTTAGGATGCAGTATGATTGAAGGATTGAATTGCACGGTAACTTGCCACTGAAAAGTATGTTTGGTATATCCATCAAATTTCATATCTTCCAGGTAGACATGATACATTGTTAGACGTCAATCTTGTCTTGTAGGTTTGATTGAATTAAAGAGTTTAATTTGATCAACAATTAGAAAGGATTCTAATTGTTAAGTTTGGGATTGCACTGATTGGACCTATAAGGATTAAAAATGTTCTAATCATGATAGGTCAACTTGCACCCACACCTACTATTGGCTAGATATGGAACCCAATGGGTCACACATAAAAGGAACTGATCAAGGGTCTAATTGAATTAAATCATGTTTGTAGAATAAACATGCTAGCACGTGTTGCAAACCCTAGCTCCTGATTCGAATTGGATTCGAATCTGATTCTTGTATTAGGTTAATCTAATATGATTAAATCATGACCTAATGTCGGTTGGCCAAGAGTTGGAAGCTAATTGGCTTTATTTGGACCATTAGATGGCTCTTTGAATAATGGATCTAAACCATTGATCAGCGACTCGATCTGAACCATTAGATGGCTCCCTGAATGAAGGACATGGACTATTGGTTGTTGCCTGAATCTGGACCATTGATTGGCGCCTGAATCTAGACCATTGGTTGGCGCTTGAATATGGACCATTAGTGATAGCGCCTTGCTTTTGGACCATTGGTGATGGCGCCTTGCTTTTAGACCATTGGATGGCGCCTTAATCTGTACCATTGGATTATCATGAAATAAGTGTGGCGTGAGATTATCAGCTTGAGACGACGATGGCTTATCGGATAAGTTTGTTGAGCGTATACATCTTTTCTTTCTCTCTTAAATACACTCCTCCTCCTAGCGCCTCATCATGATAAGGCATTTGGATGGGATGCTTTCCTTAGTGATACATCCCTCCACCTCTTATAAATAGAGGATGGGATGCTTTCCTTAGTGATACATCCCTCCACCTCTTATAAATAGAAGTGCGTCCTAAGGTTCAAAAAATAAATGAATTTATCTGAAGAGAAATCAATTTCCTCTCTTTCTTATTTTATTTCTGTCTTGTCCTAAACCAAGACAAGGAGGTCTTCTTCAAGACAAGAGGTTGTTTTGTCCTAAACCAAGACAAGAAGGTCTTCTTCATGACAAGATCTAAACCAGGAAAAGGAAGTCTTCTTTAGGACAAGAGGCTGTCTTATCCTAAACCAAGACAAGGAGGTCTTCTTCAGGACAAGACCTAAGGTAAGGAGTCTTCTTTAGGACAAGAGGCTTTGAAGGATTTTTTTTTATAAGAGAAAGAAAAGTAGAAGGGAAAGAAAGCAAGCCAATCAAATCTTTTGGAAGGATTAAGCATTAAGGATCAAAGTTTTGAAAGAGCTAAAGTCTTGAACCCAGTTTCTGTATGGATCAATGTTGGAGGGTGAACACTTGGGTACCTTATGGGTATTCTAACATATTGGATTTAATGTTACAGATACTCTTCTTATCCTACATTTACTATTTATTCATTTGATTGTTACCATTAAAGAGATCTTAGCTCTTAAGGATTTCATGTAAATAGATCTCATTAAAAAATTTATGAAATCTATGCGTTTCCACTGCACTCTTAGGCATGCACAAGAAACCCTAATAGAAGAGTCAATAAATAAATACTATTAGTGCTTATATTCATCAAGTAGGTTTAAGAAATATGGTTGGACTAATTCAAGAGATTCTTACTGAAGAAAAATATTTCTTGGAGGAGATTTGAATAGACATAGCATAATATAGATTTTGAAAGAGTATATAGAAATTATGGGTTTGCAAATAGAAATGATAAAAGAAATGCTATTTTAGAGCTTGCAATGATATATGATTCAGTATTAGTCAATACATATTTTAAAAAGAGGGACTCTTATTTAATAACTTTTAAAAGTTGATATAATTGTGTCAAATAGATTTTTCTTTATTACTAAAAAGATTGATCAAGTATTTTGTAAAAATTGCAAGGTTATACCGAGTGAGGGTCTAACTATATAATATAGATTAATGATTATGGATGTACATATTTAAAAATAGAAGAGAAAGACTACAAGGTATAAGAATCTAAGGAATAGGTGATGGAATTTGAAAGGAGAAAAATTAATAACTTTTAAAGATAGTGATGAAGGAAGAAAAATGGAGTATAGATGGAGAGATTAATACTATATGAGAAGTGATAACTAATAATATTAGAAAAGTAGATATAGAGGCATTAGGAAAGTCAAAAGGAAAACGACCATATGATGAGAAAACTTAGTGGTAGAATAAAAAAATTTAATTAATGGTTAAGGCTAAAAAAGAGTGCTATAGAAAACTATCTAAATGTAAGAATAGAGAAGTATATGAAAACTATAAGATAGTTAAGAAATAAGTTAAAAAAAAGGTACGGAAGGCTAAATATAGGGCATATAAGGAATTATATCACAAGCTATAAACTAAAAATGAATAAAATGACATATATAGAATTAAAAAAGTAAGAGAAAAAAATTAGAGAAAGAGATAGAAAAATTAGAGATATGTTTTAGGTTAAATGTATTAAAGATAATCAAAAAGTTTTGATTAAGAAGAAAGAGATTAAAAAAAGATGGAGAAGTTATTTTAATAAATTATTAAATAAAAATCATGTAGATAATTAGGATGCCCTATTAGCTGCATTGAGGATAACGTTATGATATATACTCGTAAAATTAGGACATTTGAAGTAAATGAGGCTATTAAAAAAATAAAGGTAGGAAAGCTAAGGGATCTGATAAGAATCTTATAGAAGTTTGGAAATGTTTAGATGATGCTGCATGACAAATTTATTTAATAGGATTTTAGAAACTAAAAAGATACTTAATAAATGGAAGAAGAGCATTATAGTACCAATTTATAAGAATAAAAGAGATATTCAAAACTACTCTACTTATCATGGTATCAAACTCATGAGTCATATTATAAAATCTAGGAGAGAGAAATTGAACATAAATTGAGATGTCTTATAAAAATATTAGAGAATCAATTTAGTTTTATGCAAAGAAGGTCGACCATACAAGCTATTTTCATTCTTAGAAGGTTAATGGAGATGTATAGAATAAAGAAACAAGATCTTTATATGATTTTTTTTATTTAGAGAAAGCATATGATAGGGTCTCTAGAAAAATTTTATGATGGATGTTAGAAAAGAAATGAGTACTTGTTAGGTATATTAATATAATAAAATATATGTATGGTAGGATAGTTACTAATATAAAACCTATTGGTGGTAATATTAGCGAATTTCCTATTATAGTAGGTTTACATTAGGGATCTACTTTTATTCTCTATTCTTTTGCTTTAGCTATAAATAAGCTTATTAAACATATTCAGAATGATATTTCATGGTATATATTATTTGTAGATAATATAATACTAGTAGATGAAACTAAGGTTGGAATTAATCGTAAATTAGAATTATGACAAAATGCATTAAAATCTAAAGGTTTTATGTTAAGTAGAATAAAGATAGAATACATAGAATGCAATTTCAGTATAATTAAAAATGAAGATGAATGTAGAGTACAAAATAGGGACCATAAAGTTACTAAAATTGATCATTTTTGATATTTAGGATCAATTATTCATAAGGAAGAAGAGATTGGGGATGATGTTGTTCATAAGATTAAAGCACATTGGATAAAATGGAAAAGTGCAATTGAAGTATTATGTGATCGTAGAGTACCTGCTAAGTTAAAGAAAAAGTTTTATAGGATAGTTATAAAACCATTTATACTTTATAGCACGAAATGTTGGACAGTTAAAAAAAATATAGACATAGGCGAAAATAGAATATTAAGATAGATGTGTAGTAACACAATGAAAATAAAATAAGAAATGAAATTATTCATAAAAAGATAGAGATAGCTTCAATCGAGGATAAATTAAGGGAAGAACGACATGTACAATGTAAACTTAGAGATGAACTTATGCAAAAGAGTAATGTGATATATGTAAAGGAAAAAAGGTAAAGGTATACTAAAAATTACATGGGAAGAAGTAAGAAAGAAAAATTTAGAATTTTTGCATCTCACAAAAAATATAACTTAGAACAAAGTTGAACGGAGAAAAAAGATTTATGTAGCCAATCCCAATTAGTTTAGGATTAAGGCTTTGTTGTTGTTATTGTAATGATATATATATGCTTGCATACAAAGTCTTATAATTGATTCATCTCTAGATTTGCAAATCTTGGTAAGCACTTGCTAAAAAAGTAAGATCGAATCAATCTATGAATAACATAAAGTTGCACCTCTTTTCATGTGATGTTAAACAATTCTTGTAAGAAGGCCTTTCATCATCCAACTAACACATATAGTCTAGTCCCAATCAAAATAAAAGTAAATAATTAAAAGTTTTATTATGCTTAGTAATCTTTATTAACTGCTTTTTTTTATTATTAAAAATATTTGTTTCTAAAATAAATTGTAGGTAACCAATGAAATTGGATGGCTCAATCAAAACTTGTTATATGCAAATCAAATCATGCCGCATTTAAGTTGTGAGCCTATCATGTTATAATCTTACAAGGTAAGAAGATGACCTGCCTTAGTGATATTACTATATTATCATACAATTAAAAGATAAATCATTTATAGATAAAACCAATTTTCTATTGGACCTTTATACTTGTCCTATATGGCATGATGTCCACTAGTTTAACATTCTATCTTTGGCATGATCATTTTGCATTCAAAGAGTATAATTAATTAAATTTTTATTTATTTTTAAACCAAAATCAAGCTTCATGACATCATGTATAGAGAATTAGAAAATATAATAATTCAGAAATATCATCTTATACTAGAGCTGTATCACTCAACCGTGCAAGTAGAGTGATTTATCAATATCGTTTACCATTATACACTAAATTACAAGAACTTTGCTTGGATTAAAGAAAAAACAACGTTGCTTTTGGCCTCTCTCTAAGTAGAGTTTTTTTTTTTTTTTTTTTTTGAACTAATTCACATTGTTGGTTAGAGTCTCATACCTCAGGCCATCATAAATTGGATATATACGAGAAGAATGGCTTTGAAATGTGGTATCTTAGAGCTGTGGACTACATCGATGTAAAAATAAAATCAAATATTTTATATAATTAAAGTGTAACCTCCGGCGGATAAAGCGAAATCGTCCGCGCCACGTTATCTCGGACAAAGCTAAACCTATGCTTCCTCGTCAAGCACGTTTCCGAACACCTACCGGAGACTACGAGTCCAGTCCTGCAAACCTAAACGCGTCTCTCTTGAAGCCCTAAATCCACCTTCCTTTTTCATTCCTTTTTCCCTTTTCCTTCGAGAGATCGATCCCAGATATTCTGATCTCATCGTTCCTGTCTCGAATGTCTCCTTCCACTGCCTCGTCTCTTCTTGCCCTCCTCTTTTTCGTCTTCTTGATTTCGGGTTTCGAAGCTTCCGCTGGGCCTCAACGGTCCCTCCTCCGATCCCTTGGAGATGCTCCCGATCTCCCCGACGCCGCCGTGGACCTCAACAGCTCCAATTTCGATCGCGTCCTGAAGGAATCTCCATCGGCCTTTGCCGTCGTCGAGTTCTTTGCTCATTGGTATGCCAGCTCTTTTCTTTCTTTTTCTCCGCCGATGATTCGTGGGTTATTCCTCTATGTGTTTCACGTGACACTGAAGTTGACCGGGGCATTTCTTGATTACTGTAAAGTTCTTTTTGTTGAAAAAATAAAATTTCGTGAAAGATTTTTTTCCATCAGTTTCCGTCTCTGTATAGAGTAAATTTGATCAAAAATAATCTTTTTGAATTGAAATCGGTCTATGCGATTTCATAAAAATTGTCTTTTTATCCCTTCCTTCTTTAAATATTTTTGGATCTGATGCTAGGTTTGCAAAATTGTTATAACCAAGGAACCAATCATCTTGTGGAGAACCAAAACCATCTTATGATGCGAAGTTCAGAATTCAGTAGATCCTTATGTGAGAAAACGCCTAAAACGGCCAAGATTCAAATCCTAATGACTTATCCAACAAAACCTATTCCATGGTTGAACTCTTGCACACCAACCTACTTAAACCACGTTTGTCAGAACACTTTTAAACTTATCAAAATGAAATATTTAAAACACAATAAAATCAGAAAGTGAATTAGATTTCTGATTTTTCCTTCTCCATCAGATTCACATGGATAGAGATTCCTCATTGCACCTTTTGGTTTGCTAAAGGTTAATCTTGTTTCAAATGCTGGAAGTCTGACGGTCAGATTTGGTTTAAATTTTAGGTTGAATTTCAAGTGGTATTTTACTGCCTTGGTGTTACAATAAAGGTTGCTCATGTAAAACCTTATTCTTTTTTAACTTCTTCCAATTGATAAGTTGCCATATTGTATGTGTAATCTTGTTATTTTGTTAATGTGACTCTTTTCTATTTGTATGTTCTAATTCTGGATCATGTTTTGTTCTACAGGTGTCCTGCTTGTAGAAATTATAAGGTATATGAGTTTAACATTTGAGGATTCTTGCCTGGAATTTGTCAGATGCTAACTTTCGGTATTTCTTGAGCAACAATTACACAGCCACACTACGAGAAGGTTGCGAGGCTTTTCAATGGGCCAGATGCACCACATCCTGGGATTATTATCATGACAAGGGTTGACTGTGCAGTGAAGGTACAGTAGCTCTTAATTAGGATGAATTTTCTGTTCTACATGTTAATCAGTCATAGGATCTTCCTAAATCCTATATCTTGGGTTTGTGTCTTTGGTGTGCTCTTGAAAATTTGGATATCTCAAGTTCTTTTTTTTTTAATAGTAATTTTAGTTATAAACATGATAGTCAATTGAGGAAACTAATGCAAGAATAATGCTGCTCATTGGTATCACTAAATACATTATAGGGCATTAATGGTAGTGGTACCACCCTTAGTATTGTATGAACACTTTTCATTCTTAAGCTATTAGATATTGTGCTAGTAGTTGAAGAAAAACTATTTGTGGAGATACAAGCAAAACACGGTGCAAAGTTTTCCTTCTTTATAAATGTGATTGTGGTAAACAACTTTATAAACCTATGAAGACTTGCAACTATCATCATATGTTCCAACTTCCAACAAAAGAATGTCGAATAACATCAAGATTTGTTGAAGTTGTGCAATGAAATCATTCCACACTTACCATGCTTTGTAGGCTGTGGTTTGTGACTTTTTAACATATTTTTCTCCACATCATATTTTCCAATCATACCTAAGAGATGAACCCAGATATGCATCATGGTATGTACTTTGTGAAGAACATCTACATCTTTTCTCTAATTTAACGTATTTCATTGGATCATTCTTAGATAGCTGCTTTAATTTTGTTTCCCCTTTCCCTTATTTCCTAAACGTGTCCTACATCAGCCCATTCCCACAGCAACACAGGTTTCACATCCTTTAATTTCAAAAATCTGCACTCTCAATTATAATAATTTAAAGTGCATGGTTGCAGTTCTATTGCAACATACTTACCATTCATCTGTCTTAATTTTTCTTCAACATCAAGAATGAATCAAAGCACACTGAGGCAAATTCTGTTTTGGGGTTTTGTAATATTTTTGTTTTTTGTCTAAACCTGCATCAGTTTGAAAATATTAAATTGCATATACATACATGAATATATGTATATGTATATAGAAGTCCGGACATTGAACCTTGTATTTTGAGGATCTACTAGTAACAAAATGACACTTGAGCTTATAATTAGAAGCAACAAAAATTATATTTGCACAATCTTATTCTGCATCTATCTCCTTTACATCATATGTATATACCGAACTCTAAGTGAGCTCTTCTTCACGCAGAATTGTTGGCATTCTAGGAAAAATAGTTCAACCTCAAGAATAAGTGGTGCCACTTTTAGTAGGTATAATTAACATTAAAATACATCTGCCAGTAAATGGCCCATGACTTCTTAAAATTGAGGATACAATTTTTTCTCTAGCATGTGGCACATTTTTGCTCCATGTGTTGAATGGCTAGGTGATGCAAAACAAACATAAGATGGAAATAAAATGGGGGATATGCAGCGCAGTTAATTCTTAGAAAATTATATGTAATCTAAGATGGTAAGATTTGCAAAGAGAAAGTGGAATGCTATGTGCAATCTAAGAGTTACATGGTATGTCCTCATATGTTTTGAAAAACTTAGGAAAAGCTGAGATTGTATTGTGAATATGCCAGCAAATCAAGCTTATAATTCTTGCAACAAATATTTTATTGAGTCCAACCATAAATTTCCTTTAAATAGGTGCATTCATATCCTTTGTGGCTTTCCTCCAAACACTCAAAAGCCACTTTGATGCAAAAAACCAAGTAGCAGTGGTCTTTGTCCACAGAATAATATCCTCTTGATGCATCATGATTAACTCTGGTGAATTTAGAAAGGAATGATTCTTGTCAGAAAGCAAGAGCTACATAGATGTTTTATCCGTCAACCTTCATCAACCAAGCCCTAGTCTACCTACCTTATAGGTATGTATGTATGTAATTCACAACTATGATATTTCTTAACATGATATATGCAAGAGCATTACAACAAACTAGTTGGTAATGCCTTAGGATGATCTTAGATATGACTTAGAAATGCATGCATGATTGTGCCTAACCTGATTGCACAAACCAGTGCTGCCAAGCTAGGCTTGATCTAAAGCCAAAAAATGAAATGTTTATCACAAGAGAGCATTATGACAAACTTCAAAACAATCAATATAAGAAGGTAGCAAGCAATTTCTAGTTTTCAATAACAATTTCCTGTCTCTTGTGTACTTAGAAGAGAGATATGGAACAAATCTATTGATTTGTTGTGAACTATAATAATGCACTAATGATGGAAAGAATCTTGGAGGAGGTGAAGACTTCTGACCTTAAAAATAATATTTTTCATAGTAGTTTTATGCCTTTCTTGCTTCCCATAAATGTTACAGCTGAGCACAATGGTGCTTCTTAAGAAAGGCTTAAGTCCATAGCTAATGGGTTCCTTTGCACTGAGGTTTAGACTAACATGTCTGATCATGTAAATCATCTATTTGATTTTGTCCTAGCACATGGGAATTGGTACTTCAGAAATCTGAGACTTTAGGAAAGCAGATCTGAAAGGAGATGGGATCATGGGAATAATCCAACAGTCAGTGGTTTACGCTGCTGGTTTCTTCATTCAGTTGAGCCATGTTATGGATTTTTGAGAGTTGTGATTCTTTTTAATTCTTTTAAGATTGTATTCTGGCAGTGATTCATGATCCATTGCATGGCATTTAGAGTATTGATTTAAACCAGTAAAGTGGATTGGCCATTTGAGGAGGCCTCTATATTGCCTCTATGATAGGTAGGGTTCGTAACAATCATATCTCACTATTTTTCTTGAAGGAGATGTGGAGTGGAATGTTTTATTATTGTGGGGTATTTGTATACGCTGACTATACTTCAACTGCAACTAAGATTGATTACCATAATGATCATACTAGAGTCCGAAGATGGAAAGCTAATGATAACTTCTGTGAAAAAGTTACATAAATTTTTCAAAACAATAGACACTTAGGTATACGAAGATGGTTTGAAGCTTTAATTGCCTCATACTGTTAATGCTTTAGGAGAGGCCTCGCCGCACTAGTGGCCCAACTAGGAGTGTTTGAATCCCTTGGAAAAAAGACATTTATCTGATGGCTAAAGATGTGGAATCTTGGCTTTGTTCTTCATGTGAACCTTTGCTAATAAGACAGATCGTGAGATTGAGAATTATTGCTCTTATTGTTGTTGGAGATTTGGAAAAGTGAGATACAATAATTGTTCAAATAGAACTTTGGACAGTTGGGTTGCAAAGGAACACTAATTTATCTTTCCTTTCCCTTTTTTTGGGTGGAAGAAAGCATTGTGATGCAGGACAGGCTTGAGCATGAGAGCCAGCCTTAGGATGCCTTTTATAGGTCTTTAAAAGCTGCTGCCAATGTCCTCCTTCACATTGTTCTTTGTTTTTCATAAGTTTATGCGCCCATCAGCATGGCACAACATGATATGTGCAATCTTCCTACATCATTGGCACATGGTACCAGTTGCGTGCCAATGTTAGGCATGCGGCCTTGCTTGTGTGTCAAGTGTGCTGAGCATTGTTATGAAGCAATATGGCAAAGTGCATTTTGTGCCATTGCCATGCTAGCATACCACTAGCAGGTGAATTTGTGTGTGTGTGTGTGTGATGGCTGTTTTCTTCTTGATCAGCTCTTTGATGAATTTAACAAGCTACTTGTATTGTCTTGTTTAATTTTTTGAATTGATTGATTGAAATGAGAAGAAAAGGTATCGAAGAAAACAAAGGAGATATATTTAGATTTTTTTCCCTTTTTGTAAAATGCATTCTACCTACTCATTCACTTGCATTACAATGTATGTGATAGATTATTTTCAAGGTTCACCATACTGAGAACCGGTACCGTTTTAGTATCAGACTGGTATGGTTCGGTACGAGGTGCATTGTACCGAATTGGTGGTGTATCGATTAGGTGGAACAGGGAGCCCCAAGCCATGAACGATCCCAAATCGAGATGAACCTTTCGGTTTAGTGTGGTTAGTAATCCCCTTTATCGAACTGAAAGGCCGAACCATCCCGGTTTCGGACCGAGTCAGTTTAGTTCGGTTCAGTTCACCCTGAACCACTTGATTTAGATAGTTTGCCATGCAATGATTATTTTTAATTGGGTGAATATTTTGAGGAAAGGTGAGCGGTCTCACCATGGCTGTTATAAAACAAAATGAAGATGGAGCACCTAAACATAAGGTGATCTTTTAGTTACTCTTAATTACTTCAAATTATTGCAGTATTTAAGCAATTCTATTAGGAGATATTATTATAAAAGTTGTTTCATGAAGACTCGGAGCTATGAGGATCAGTTTTATTGCCAGATGCTAGTCTGCATAAAGGGAATATGTTTAGGGAATTTCTCTAACTTACGTGGGGGTATCTTTGTGCTTAGTATGGATCATGATATTTTCCATTAAAATTGATTTTGTAGACTGTTGAGGTGTATGGTTCATTTGTTATTTCTGAGTTTCATATTCCAAGGTAATATCACTATTGTGCCTAATAGTAATTTGTGCCAATTGTTTAGATGCTCTAGTTTCAAGTTTTCTTTCTTTCTTTTTCCCCTCCCACTTGGTCTTTTGCAATAGTTTGAGCGATTCAAATACACGGAGTAGCACAGATTAATGATTGGTCCTTTCTTGTGTTTGGATGTTTGGCAGCACAGATGAATACAAAACTTTGTGATAGGTTCTCAGTTGGCCATTATCCCATGTTATTATGGGGTCCACCACCAAAATTTGCATACGGTCGATGGGATCCTAAGCAAGGGAAAAGTGAGATACAATCAATTGATGATGGAAGGACAGCAGATCGTTTGCTCAGTTGGATAAATAAGCAAACTGGCAGGCAAGTTGTTGTGTATCATTTTTTTTATAAAATGTTTTCATGAATCAGGAATTAGCATAAAATAGCTGTTGCTGTGTATTAATGTGTGTGATATTTTGATTTTAATGTATAGAAATTTGATATTTCGATATTACTGTATGAAGTTTAAAAATTATATTAAGGCTTGTAAACTTGATATTAGTTCTTGTAATGGTAAAGCTTGCCAGCCTGCAGTGCTACCATACCGAGACATGGTATAGTAGTTTGCCAGCACCTCCTTTTTCTTTCTTTTTTTTCTTTTCTTTTTGTGTGTATTGTGAGCTGCTTTTTATTTTTTATTTTTTATTTATTTTGTGGGGCGGGGGGGGTTGCCAGTATGAAGGGCATCTGGAGTAGTGGTCATTCATTGGTCCAATATTGTATGGCCAACATAGATCGGTATGATGCTGCACTTTAATCCTTGGGTGAGACATGCTAAACAGTAAACATTTACTTTGATCATCATATATTTATTAGTATAATTGCACCACACAAGACACATTCTTTTACTGGCTTCAAAAAAGAGATATAAATGAAATGCATGTGTCATTAAATCATGACTTCACCTATTAGAAAGTACAAATGATTTGGGAAAGATGATATACTTGTAAGCAAAGCTTGCCGTCTTGGTACCTAACCTATCGGTACCACATTGATGCAATGTTGGTACGCTCGGGTTGTGGGTCAGATTGGTGTATTAAGAGTTGATATGCATCGATATTGAATCTTGATTCAATATCAGTATGGTACGATACGCTCCAAGTACAAGACAGTATGCATCAATAGGTATGCCATACTTGTAGGGTTATATAATACTCTCATTTTCCCCTTCTTAAAGTATGCAAGATTTCTCGATTGACTTAAAAATAGATAGATTATTTCATCTGCATCACTAATACTAGGAGTATAATTGTCACTAAGCTAATGGTTGGCTTGATAAGATAAAAGAGTGGCATAGCTGTAATGACTCAAAATCTTACCCTAAAGGCTACCTAGAAGATATTATTTGAGTTTCTTGGCTTTAAACATATCCAAGATCTTTGTAGCACATAACTAATATGAGAATAAACATATGCTCGCATGGGTTCTCACATGCTCTTTTTGTTTAAGTCCTGGCATCCTTTCCAAGTTAATGGTTGAAATCCAACCAAAGCGATTCATAAACGCAAATAATTGTAACCACAAACTCCATGATCAGCTTGTGGTCAGCTCCAAAAAGGTATATGCCGCAGTGCTTCATAGTCCACGTGAGCCATGAGTTAGGTCCACTTTGATATCATTTGTAATGACCTAGGATCATACCAAAATGGTTAGTCAGATGATATTACTTGGATTCCTTAGCCTTATATAAGGATCTCTCCAGTATGTATTTATTGTGAGGCTAAACACATGTGGGACTAAACACATGGCCACAAGGCTCCTCACAATCTTGCAGCCAAGTGGAGTAAGATGCTAAGATATTCATTTGGCTTTTGACCTTTTATGACAGTTGCTATAAATTCGATTGAGAATATCTCGAGTCTGTCAATGTTATCATTACACAGGACTGTCCTAATTATTCAGGTGCAATATCTAATTTTGATCAATAATTGTTAGTTCGTTACAGATTTTCATCTGACATGCAATGAACTCACTGAGGATTCAATTCCATATCTGAGCATTATTTTCACTATAACATGGCAATCCAACCTATATAGGATTTCTACAGGCAGCTTAAAAGTTGCAAGCAGATGTTTATATTTGTTATTAAAAGATGCTGCATCGATGTGGTACTTCTTTTTATGTGCATTATATGATGATAGTTGCATAACTTGTATTACCTTATGTATTATTATATTAATTCAACTCTCCTGAAAAGTATTCTTGATCAAAAAAAGTGGACACCCTGTATGGATAAGATTCGTGCAAAAGATAGTTTTCGGATTAATGTGGCAACTATATGTTGTGACATAGGATTAGAAGAATGTCATCCCTGCGAAAGCCTAAATTCTGTTTTGCAGAATGTCTTAACATAATGAAACCCAATAAGTATCTGTTGGTTTCTTGTTAAAGGTGCCAGATTTTTTAAATTGAATATAATGATGAAAATTGCTAGAAATATTGAAAGACTATATAAATAACCAAGAAATAATATGAAAAGCGAATCTTTAACTTAAAATAAAAGAAGCAGCTTATGACCAGGACCTTAACAAATGTCTGAAATCAGAAGATGAAGAATAAAGAACATGAAGATCATGTCCTCAAGAGTGAATGCGGGTGCCTCAACATCTAGCAAGGCTCATAAGGGAGAAATTCCTGGTCCCTAGTCTATTATCACTGGCAGCCATTTAGTTTGGTGATCATTCCATTTTCTGTCTTCTTAGATTCTGAATTTGCTGCTTGTTTGTTGGGAAGCAGAAGGTCCCAAGCTGTGAGGACAATCTTTATGGTCCAGTTAAAAATCACAATTTGCTGAAAACACAAGTGCTATGTTTCTACATTTTTCTGAGGATGCCTACAATAGAGGAAAAATTTTGTTCTGCATTGCAGAAAATAATGCGGTATAATGTCTTTGGAGCAAAGCATGGAAATATTCTAAAGGCACATGCCTTCGATGTCTGACTCATCCTGTTCGCTTTGATGCTGCTTTTTGTGTTTCTTTCTTTTGATTTTAATTATACAAGATTTGATTATTTATATGATAACAATTTTAAAACCATTTCAGCTTATTGTTTTTGAACATGCTTGTTACAAACATTCTCTGATACATTTGAAAACTAACATCATGAGCAAATCTAGGAAAGAGAAATTGCATGTTGAAAATGCCATGTTTTTGCCATCATTTATTTGTTGAATATCATGGAAGTTGTTTAAAATTTCCTTTCATCCGGTGTCTTTGTAATAAGTGACCAAAGAATATTCTAAAAACTGCTTGAACAAGATAGGAAATGACTAGCAATTTTACTACTTCGACGCTTGGCTTGGCTATATGATCTCGGGTCTCTTCATTTTCCCTGGTTTGTATGCCTTTATGCAATTGTAGTTTGTAAATTTGTAACTTGTCAATGTGACTCTCCAACCTTATGTGGTAGAATTGGTACGTTGGGCTAGACCCCATTCGGCATTGTTGTATTTAGTCAAGCTTTTGTTTCTAGAGATTTGTGTTGTAGTGCTTTTAATAAAATACTAATTACTGTTTGGTAACTACATTTCTGAAGTGCTAGAAAACTTTTACATTTGTTTGCTAGCCAAACGAAGAAAGTGCTTTTACTAACAAGTGACAAAAAGAAAGGATATCGAAGAATACTTTCAATTGTCTATCTGTATAAAAAAAAAAGTTATTATAATGGATTCTTAATTTATAAATTATTTATTTTGATATTTTAATCGAAATAGTATAAAAATAATAATTCATCCTTAAAATATATTTTGCGATATCATAATATTATAATAATGTTATACAAAATTATATTATTATAATATAGTAATATTATATTTATATTATATTATAATACTATATAATATTATATTATGTTACATCATTATATTATTTTTGTAATAATATTATATTATTATACTCTTTTTATTATAATAATACCATAATAATATTTTTCATGTAACATTTATTATAATCATATTATAATATTATAATATAAAATATGGCTTTGCTTGTGTTTTGAGCCCGTGTCCTCCAAGTCATATAGGAATAGCTTTTCAACACATTGCAAGTAGAGTTTTTACCCAAGTTCCAAATTAAAGCTTTTCCTAAATAGACTTTTTTTTGGGCTCGTGGAGGAGCGAAGAAGCTGTTTCAAAATTTTTACTAAACATTTCAGAGTCACCCAATGAAAATTGCTTTTTAGCCCTTCAAAAGCAATGATAAATGGAGCCTTAGTCTTTTTGTACATTTATCTTTAAAAATCCATTGTAAATTGTTATTGTTAAACGCCAGATAAGTTCTAATCTTGATATGTTGTCATGTTTCTGATATGTGCAGCTCATTCAATTTAGATGATGAAAAATATGAGAATGAAAATGCACTTCCATTGAATGCCTCTGATCCTGAACAGGTATTTTATGATTAGGAAATCATAATGCTGTATGCCACTGCATGCTTTATTGTTATTCTGCTCGAGTTGAATTTTCTTTTACCCGTGCACTTTTCTTTCAATCATGCAAGACTAAATTAACTATTATTATATTCTCATTTCATAAGATTGCTCGAGCTATTTATGATGTTGAGGAAGCAACAGCTGGTGCATTTGACATAATATTGGAACACAAGGTTTTCTCTTCTTGGATTAAATTTATAAGTTATTCTTTTTTTCTTTTGAGAAATTGCACTCATACTGTTCTTGTACAATCTGCAGATGATCAAGTCAGATACTCAAGCCTCACTTATAAAGTTCTTCCAGCTTTTGGTCACTCATCATCCTTCTAAAAGGTCAAATATCAAACTTTTATGCATCTAGGACATTGAATTTGTAGTTTCTTATTCTGGTGTTTGATTATTAGGTGTCGAAGGGGAAGTGCTGAGATACTTGTAAGCTTTGATGATCTGTTGTCTCCAGATATTTTTTCAGTCGGTTCTCAAGAGACCACCATATTACAGGAAGGGGACAAACTAAAAGGTTACTCGATCTGTGGCAAGGAAGTCCCTCATGGAAATTGGGTGAGCATCCTCCTTTGGACCATTCAAGTCTCTAGTATACTGATTTCTTTTTGTAATTGTTTCATTACTAAATATTAATGTTTGGGATATGTGGGTAAGCCTTATCTCGGTTCATTCAGTTTGCCTTAGAAATGAATCGCACAATTAACATGGAGAATGCCCTTTCTCCATCTCTCTCGCTCTCTCCCTAAAAAATAAAAAAAATAAAAAAATAAAAAAAAGAAGAAATCCCTTAGAACATGTCCTACTTTAGAAAAAATTCTTCTACAACTTTTAGATGAAGAAAGATTTATTAGGAAAAATGTGATTGGAAATGCCTGACAAAAAGTGCTTCTAGGAGTGGAAAGCTGTGGCTTAAAACAGCTTTTTCAGGGGCAGGAAAGATGTGGTTTTTGCCAAGAAATTAGAAAATTTAGGTCCTGTTAGTCTGGCTTATTCTTATTTCAGGTAACCCAGTTGCTTCTTAGAAAGAAAATGAGTTTTCTTTGCTTAAAGAGAAAGGTGGCTTATATGGATTAGGTGAACTAAAATTCAATTCCCCTCATCACAGGTCAAGTTGAACCTAGTATCTGAACTGTGGGTTCAATCTTAATCATTTATCTAGAATCAAACCTCAACCGAATTTCATTCGGGCCCATGAATTTTAGATCCAGCTTACAAAGACTGAAGAAACTTGATTTGATACTGATTTATGTTCTCAACTTCTGAACCAGACATCTAATATAAACCCAACCTAAGCTGAACTTGCCTCAGGTAAATGTATCTAAAATGTAGAACCTAAATCCATTTCAAATCTAGGTTTGGTTTATTTTGTGACTTCATTTTAGATGCAAATCCTACCTGGGGATTTTTTTCTGCTAATGCTTTGGACCTCTTTTTCCCTTTAGTCACTCAAAATTGTTTTTTAGTTATATGTTTACTGAACAACCAAAAAAAAGAAAAAAAAAAAACATTGTTTGGTAAGATGGTTTCACGCATAGGCAACTGAAGTGACTAGACTAAGAGATTGAATTGATTCAACAACTTTACTCACCAAAAGTCTGAAACTTACATAGACGACCTTTAAAGCTTAAAGTTTGCATAAATGGATTTACTGTTAGATATCATCCTTCTTTGCTTTCATGCATTTTTTTCTGAAAGTTACCTTTTTTCTTTTATAGGTACTGCAGATCATTATCAGTTTAATCTATAATCTTTCTTCCATTACTAATGGAAGCATTCTTAAAGATCTAATTCTCGATAGTTAGCTAGGTTGCAACTGGTGGATGGATCCAACTGGATCATCTTACCAAGCTTTGCTGAGGTGACGATGACATGAGCCCAATGAAATTTGAAACACCAACTTCCTTGGTCTTCTAAGTAATGCAACCATTAAAGGATTATTTTGAGCTGTACCTTTGGGAGGACTAATCCAATGATTGATGTAATTAAATTATACAACTATCTAAATTTAAGTAAAAGTTTGGATGGTTTCAATTTATCAATGATACTGTTATGCTGGTTTGTGACAATCTAAATGATCTAAGCAAAATATCAAGTCTAAATGAGAGTCTATCTTTACGGTAAAATGAGGTCCCAATATTTTGTCTCATTCATCGGTTTTGTAATTTTCCCAGGAACACCATCACCATCTAGCTTGAAATCTCATTGTCTTTTTAGGCATGGTTCCTATAAACTGCATCCTGGGCAAGTTTATCTAGTAATCCTTTCTTCAAAAAGGCAAGTTGGACTCACCTGATCCACTGAGAGTGCATTTGGATCATTGATGGGATTGGGGTGGGATGGGATTGGCAATCTTATTCCATTGGATTCGGAAACAGGGGGGTGGGATGGGATTAGCAATCCTATATTTTTTTGGCTTGGGATACCGGTGAAATGGTGGGGCTTACGATTAAATGATTGTTTGCCAATCCTGTCTTTCTAATCCCATTGGTGAACCAAACATGCCCTGACATAACAAAAGAGGATGGATACAAGGATCAAGTTACAGAAGAAAGCAAGAGAATATGAACAACAAGTCTCTTTTAGCTCCATTCCATGTCTCCTTCGTAGGAATACCATGAAAAATTCCTCACTTGATCTCTAAAGTGGCCCTTGAAGTTGTGCTATATAATGAACAGATCAATGCTTGGTCATTTAGGATTTTTTTTTTAATACTTCGCTCACCATGGCCATTGCCATTACTGAATGTGGTAACAAAGCATCATGAATCCTTGGAAGTTACATCTTTCTATTTGCTGTAATATGAGAAATAACTGTCATTCCTCATGTCATTGGGTGCTACATTTGAATGTTTTACCTATCTAGCACATGCTACATTATTTAGAAGTTTTATGTGACCTGCTTATTCATGAAGCAATTTCTTTTCCATACTCATTTTTATAAAATCACATTGCAGATGTTTTGTCGCGGCAGCAAAAATGATACTAGAGGCTTTAGGTATTGAATTCTTCTTAGCTTTTCAATAATACTCCATCCTTTCTTTTTTTATTCTTAATTATGTGGTAGTTGGAGAATTTGACCACAATGGTGTTTATTAGAAGATATTATCAAGGGCATAACTACCTATACCTTTTGGATCAAATTAAGATTTTAGATCCGTGTTTCAAAAGAAATTTATTGTAATCGGTACCTTAGTAATTGCATACACTAAGAGTGCGTTTGGCACACCGGATTAGAAGGGGATTAGGATTTTTTTAGCCTTGTCCCATGTTTGTTTTTCTTTAGGACAGGACAAAATTTTATCCCACAAGATAGCTAATTTCGTTAGAAGAGGGATAGCTTATGCTATCAAAAGAGACATTTTTATTTTTATCTTGTCAGGCTACTACTTTTTTTTCTTCTTTTAATCCTTATCCTCAGTAATAACTGTTATTTTTTTTAAGGGTATAATTGTTATATCTGCTTTGTTATCCTATCCTTCATCAAACATGACATAGGATAATTTTTATTATATCCTGTTCTTTATCCTGTCTTATCCTTTCTTTTATCCTATCCTGTCCTATGTACCAAATGCAGCCTAACTCCTAAAAATCAGATTAAACAGGTCTTCTAATTATGTTTGCAATTCAAAATGATATTTTAACTCTAGAATGCCCTTTGTTAATTATAAGCAATGTAGAGCTACTTCTAGATTTTGGAAGATTTTACCAATGAACCTAGGCTTTTCAAAAATCGAGAATATTGGTAATATTCTTGGGAGCAACTGTTCCAGGCCTTTTAGTATGATAAATTTACTGGTTCCTTGAACATCACAGTATCACAAATTATAGAACTCAATTGTCTGATGTCTTCATGATCAAGCTTCGGAAATACCACCTGACAAACCTTGTTGAATACCTTATTTGCTGAGTCATCTATTATTGATTCACAGATTTAATCCTTAGAAGTTCTCATCTTTGCACGTTTTTTTTTAAATAAAAAAATTCGGTAGGGGTGTGAATGAACAAGGTCTGCCAAACTAAACTGGCACCTTGTATCGGCCGGTGATTGGTTCGGTATGTTACCATTACGTATCATATTGACTGCGGTGGATCAAGGAAAGAAAGAAAGAAGGAGAAAGAGAGGAGAGAAAGGAAGAAATAGAGAGAGAAGAGGAAGAATGGGAAGAGGAGACTTACCTTCGGTGACTGGTGATTGGCGAATACGTTTGCTGGAGATGGAGATGAAAGTCGATGGCAAGAACTTCGACAAGAGAGCGCGGACGGCTAGTTTCCTTTTTCGAGAGCATCGACGGCTAGCGAGAGAGAAGGCTGAGAATTTCTTTGGGAGAGAGAAGAGGAGCGGCTAAGTTTTTTTTGAGAGAGAGGAGAGAAGCGTAGACGGCTAGGGTTTTCAAGAGAAGATCGCGACTTCAGAGAAAGCGGCCTTTTTATATTGTTTAGATAGGTCGGATCGAATCTGAATTTAAACCAATCATCAAACAGCAAACCCGTTAGTTAAATCTTCCATTTTGAAGCACTGGTTCTCAGTCAGCTCAGTTTGGTTCACCTCGAATTGGCCGGTTTGGTACGGTTTGGAGGATCGTGGAATGAATCAAGTTACAAATTACATGCTTGGGTTTGAAACTTCAAGCCCAACCTAGCCTACCTAAACCAAGCCTGAGGATCTCATGCCCAATCACCAGCATGAACCAGGCTTATCATGCCTGAGTTCAACCCATCCACTAGTGCCATGTTGGCCTGGGCTGGGCTCAGTTCAGGTACCTAATCATTTTAGGCCAACATCTAAGACTAGGCCCATCTCAAAAACTTTCAGGCTTCTCAAGTTTTGGGATTAAAAAAATTCCCAGCCTGGGACATGTTTATTTTTTTGGGTCCAGGTCCTCAGGCCACTCATGTCAGTTGGCTCAGTGACAGCACCATATGTAGTTGCTTGCATCATGACTCCCTTTCTATTTCTGTTCCATCTGAAGATTCTAATACATGTCGCCTTAAAAAGATAGTTGTCAAAGGAGTTATCTTGCAAGGATTTGAACCAAGTAAACGTAGATCATATTCCAAACACTGTCTAAAGGACTAGGTTGCCTCTGGGTGAAGATGAACTAGGTCCCAACTCAATGTTTTTTGAAGTTTAATAGGTTAGTTTTTTCGCAAGGATACTGTGTAACCTTAGGCTAGCAGCATTTGATTTGTCTTCATAAAAATCTTGTAGCTTTCTTTGTTGTTTCATATGGGCTGAGCGTAAACAAAAATTGCGTGAGGCTTAGTCTACTACTATGCACCATTTTGAGGGAGGCTAATCTTAGCTAAAGAATTCCACACCCAAAAAATAAGAGGGAACTTTTAAGCCAAAGAAACCTGCCAAAATACGAGCTCGAAAGTCTCTATCTCTAAGCTTTCCTTTTATCTCCGAATTGCTGCCTACTATCCTCAACTTAAGGAGAGTGCCTACTGAAGTTGTTTTTTTATGTAGTCATCCTCTGTTGCTTTAGTTTGATACCCAGACTGGGGGACATCTGCAAGAACCTTGGGAATATTTACTTTAGTCAAGTATGAATTTGTTCTAAATTGGAAGCAGAGGTCATAAAAAATTAGGGGTTTGGAACACCCTTTTGAAATATCTAACATGGAATGGATGTTACAACTAAAAAATCCTAGTAATTAATTGCTGTATCATATGGGATTGAAATTCTGGAGCTGCTACACTGCTCTGTTTGGAAGATTCCAAGTACCAAGGCCTTGATTGAACAAGTTGTGTGAATATTTGCAATAAAATAGATAAATTTGTTACTAGTGTGGCAAGTTATTTTTTTTTCTAGGGCATTGATGTTAATATAAAGTGCACCCAGTTTAAGCAATGTCAGCTATTCATGATTTATTGGTACCTTGTCTGTGTGATGATATTAGAAAGGATACAGATCCATCTTGCTCACATAAATTGATAGAATGATTGTTGCTGATGTAGTTCTCTTCTAATATACATGGCTGCTTGTAACAATTTTTAATCAGTGCTGCTTGGGAGCTTCATCTGGCAGACTAGTACTATATATAAATAGAACTTTTGGGTGTCCAACTTGATGTTCAGTGGTCTCGTACTCTCATGTGATTTCACATGAGGAATGAAAGCAGGAGGATGATAAAAAAAAAATAAAAAAAAAACCACAGTTGTTGGCAAATCGAGAGTCCCAGCATCATTTGGTTCCATCTTTTCCCTTCAAATGAAAATAAATTATGCACCTCAGCTGCCTCTGTTTCCTCTGTTTTCTCCCTTTGATCAATTAGTTCAGCAATCTCATCTGTTCTTTCTACATCTCATGTTTGTTGTATGTGTCAGGATATAGTATTGGGAAATATAACCATGTCTACTTGATACGTCACATCAAATATGTTACATGTCTTTTACCTGGTGTATTCAAATGAATACATTACTTACAGAATGTGATCAAAAATGATATTTTTGCTTATGCGATGATTATTATTTTCAGCTGTGGCCTCTGGGTCTTGTTACATTCTCTGTCTGTAAGAGTAGTCGATGGAGAGAGCCATTTGGCTTTCACAGCAATCTGTGATTTCATCCATAATTTCTTCATCTGTGAAGAATGTCGCAGGCATTTTTATGACATGTGCTCAAGGTATGAAAGATAACTTGCAAACGTTTGTTTCAGTGTCCTGTCTATACATCTCATTATGAGACTTTTGCTTGCAGTGCTTCAGTCCCTTTTAAGACAACTCGCGACCTAAGCCTTTGGCTGTGGAGCACGCATAACAAAGTCAATGAGAGGCTGATGAAAGAAGAGAAAACATTAAAAACTGGTGACCCAAGGTTCCCCAAGGTTATATGGCCTCCAAAGCAACTTTGCCCATCATGCCATCTTTCTTCTATCACTCAAAAATCTGACACAACTCAAGTAGATTGGAACGAGGATGAAGTATTCAAGTTTTTAGTTCAGTATTACGGGAAAACTCTCGTGTCTTCTTCTTACAAGGATGCAAGCCTCGGCAGAAACAGAGAGAACGAATCAGTGACAGATGATATCACCACCTCAACAAATGCGGTTGCTGTACCGCTTGGAGCTGCCCTGGCCGTTGCTTTTGCCAGCTGTGCATTTGGGGCTCTAGCTTGTTTTTGGCGGACACAGCAGAAGAATCGGAAGTACATACACCAACTACACCCTTTAAAGAACATATGATAAGTAGGAGGGTAATCAACAGTATTGTTGGCTATGTTAGGTAACACGAGTAGTGCTTGTGGAGCTGACTAATTTTTTTTTTTTTTTTAAATTATACTATTTCAGGCAAAGAAAGAATCGGGGCTGAGATGATGTCTTGAGGATCACCCAGTCGGGCTCTCGTGAAATGGTTGTCTAGTTCTTTGTCCTGCCCTGGAATGTGTATTATTTCATAGCTGCAATTTTTGAAAGCAATATACCGAGCACATATAAACTGGAAAAAGAAAAATGATGTGCAGGTGAGGAATTTAGAATTCTTTTTTTTTTCTTCTTTTTTGTTTTCTTTTTTTTTAACATCTAGGTTAAGATATTCTGATTGTTACAACTTACAAGGCTGTAGACAGATGATTATTGAATCCATTTGAGCGTGGGTTCTGAAGAGCTCCTGATTCCATCCATTCTATTGGTGGGTGGTGGTGTTTTATCTTGACATTGGTTGACTCAATATTAATGGCGTCGATATGGTCGTTGCACTTCTCTTTCTTTTCTCTACGTTGGAGTATGAACATGGATGTGGTGAATTGGTCATCAGAGAACTTCACAAGCCCATAATGATAGGGTCTACCAGAAATCCCATCAAAGTAGAAGGTTAATGGTGAAGAAATCCCCATCTATTACAGTTACCTAACATAAAACACTCAGTAAACGGTATCTCGAAATTTTCAAATACGAACACACGTTTGCAAACTCAGCGAGCAAGAGCTCCAAAATTTCAGCCCAGAGCCTGCTCCCAGGGGAGCCGGAGTCCCATAAACGCATCTTGAATCCAACAGTGTTACATGCTTTAGGGGCCCTTAGAGAGTGATTTTCATCCAGAACGCGCAAGGGAAGTTTCAGTTAAAGGTGCCACAAAGCTCGTGCGTTTTGATATTCCAGTCGCCATCTATTCAAGCAACAACTTGGTAAATAGCCCAAGGTTTTGATTGATTCTTTGTAGGGATGAAATTCCTTTCAACTCATCTCTTTTCTTCCTCTCTAAATTGTTGCTTTCTACTCATAGAAGCCAATTTACACGGACCTTGAGGCCTGTCATTAGCCGTTGCTGTAGATCATGGAATATTTTTGAAGACGATGACAAATCTATAACCAAATACCGAAAGCACTATAATTTAAGCTAATGTTCAGTTTCTTAGACTTGACTGTTTGCACTTACACAGACAGCCTAAAATTTAGATAAATGACAGCTACCACTTCATGGCACTTGAATTATGGTGCCATGCATTAATATTATTTTCATTCCTCCGGTTACTTAAAAAACCTACAATTTTTTTTTTTTTTTTTTGGGCACAAAAGAATATAAAGGTTGTCGTGCTGGAGATTAAACGTATTTGAGCACCACAAAATGGTTTTCCTACCAGACTTGAAATTTAAGCGCTGATGTAAAGGGGCAGCTAGCTTGACTTGAATACTATGAGCTTTGCTTGGGAAACTAACAGATACGTACATTTGATATGACACCATCTTTTTTATAAAAGGGTCATCGGCAGCATTCACGGAAAACAACACTTTAAACAGATGGAAGAGATTGATAAAAGACTTCGTACACCATTTTTTTTTTAATTTTTGAGAAAAAAATTAGTACGACATATGAAAATCCATGGGACCTGCACAAAATCCAATTAGGAAGTGTTCGGTTGCTAAGTGATAATTAGTGGTGGTGAAGATTATTAATTATAAGCCGCAGCATTATCTTCTCCCTCTTACTCACTTTTTTTTTTTTTTTTTTTCAACCTTCAGACAAATAGGAGATGATATTTATTCAGTGACGAGTGATTAGAGAGGGCCACTGGGAGTCAAAAGTGTCGACCCTGGTTAGCTATCCACCATTCGAACACCACTCTACTGCCTACAAAACACCAATGCTTAAAATTGACGAATGAGCAGTAAAACTCCGCTTTTGGATGCAAAAACCGTGAAGGATGAGAGCATTGCATACTCTAAATCACCACCTACAGAATATTAAGCACAGCAGGCATCAAGGATTGCTCCACCTGAGTGAGAGAGACCAAACGTATAAAAAGCTCAGAAAAGTTCCATATTAGTTAGTAAGGGAAAATGAGGTTCAAGTATTCACTTCTCAGAACTTCGAATTGAGAGTAGCGAGCATTCGAGGGAGCCAAGAAGCAAAGTTCCCAAAGGATTCGTAGGAAGGTAGGTAGGTAGATAGATATAGGGGGAGTAATAAATGACAATTTCTCTAATCTTTACAAGGACATGATATAGGATTTGGAAAGGAAAAATGAAAGAGCATTACATTGTTGAACTATGAGTGATGTTGATAAAAATAAAGCTGCCAACTAAGGATGCTTTGTGTTCAAAAGTGATCTTAGTATCAGAAAGTGGATGCCAGAATAAGAGGGAGATTTGCAAGGTGCATGCGACAATGATTCACATATCTTCTCTCAAAGGCTAGTATCTTCCATGTCCAGCCAATTCTTTTGTGCAGATACTCCGCTGATGGCTCCACTTTTTTGTCTAATCATTGTGGCTCTAACCCAAGAAAGCACTTAAATCTTCTCTATTAAAATCAAGTTACCTCCTAGTCTTGTTTCCTAAAGTTTCCTCAAGCTCTTAAATCTTCTGTCCTCCACTTTAATCTCTAAAGAGGCACTTGTTGCATGGTATGGTACCTTGCATCAATGTGCTGGCAGACATTTTATAACACTTGAATGGGAGTAAGTGTGCCTTCTTCAATTAATTGAAGATGTACACACTCCTTAAAGTTCTTCCAAGGTCTTAAATTGTCTGTCTACACTTCTTTTAAGTTTTTCCAAGGTCTTAAATTCTGTCCCACACTTCTATCTCACTTCATTCAGAAAAGAGGAACTTGTTGCACAGTACAGTACCTTCTATCAATGTGCTGCCATTCATTCGACAAACACTTGAATGGGTGTGAATAATTGTGCCTGCTGTAATTAATCGAAAATGAATATACACTTCATCTTCAGGTATCTGAAGAGAGTGGGCATCCCTTGGAATGTTAAAACTACCACAACATATTTATATACGGATGGTCAATATGATGGGCTTTTATGAAGCTTACGTTGGCTCAAAAAACAAGCTCCACAAATTCCATTTTGTTCGTTGCAGATATCATGGTGCCAGCTGATCTGTATTCAGCTCTCCCTAGTAGACACGAATGATGTGTGGTTGAGGATGCACAGGTTGCAATGGCTGCGGACGCCTATTCTCACTTTCAGATGCTGAAGCGGAAGCTTCATCTATCTCCTAGAAGTTTAACAAATACTCGATAAAAGGTTTCTATTTCAGGAAGAGGGGAAGATCACTGAAAGAAAAAAAGAAAAGATAGATGTTTTCAAATAATCTCCAGTCACCAGGGAAAGGAAACAAGACATACCTGTTGCCGGCGCCGGTGGTGAAATGTGATCACAGCTCTCAACATTATATAGAGAGGTAAGGCAATTCCAGCAGTCCTCAAAAGCAACAACTAATTCAGAGTACAGATCATCAATTAAAGAAGTGAATTTCTGTAAGCTACTCTAATAAGTGCTAAAGGAATGGATGTAATACTAACCGTGAGACTTACTACAAGCACTGGGAAAGAATACTGCTCAGCTCCACTCATAATAATAGGAAGGGTATGGTGAAATATCAAAAGAACCATGAACTGGAAAGAAGGTTTGAAAATTGCAAATTATTTTAGATATGTCTGCGCGCCAGAATGGAAATTTTACATAACTTTGTGAGCAAGACTTACAATTATGGTGACTAAGCGACAGTACATAATGCTTCTTGTGTTTGAAGCTGAATAATCACTGTAATCAGGACCTGCAATGTCACGGTCTGATGGAGTCATCGTTATATATCGATGATTGTGGATGTCACGCTGAGAAACCTCCCAATTTCCCCTGATATAAATAACATAAAGTTGCATTAATGATGGTTACTCTTTTTTGGTTTTCTTTTTTTTTTTTTTTTTGTTGGGGAGGGAAGGGGGGGGGGGGGGGTGCGGCAAGGATGTGTGGTGCCTCATGCCATCCTTCATGTACTTAGAAGATGCAAAAGTACCTGAAGTTCATTGGGATACTCCCATATAGAAACAACTTTGGGGGGGCAGTGTAACCTGGCTTGAATTGCTGGAATCCACATAGATAATATGAGATCTTGAGTCAGTGTGTTATCCTAAAAGTAAAGTTGCAGAATATACACTATAACTGCATAAGGAGAAAAGGATTAAGAAAAGAAGATAAGATTTTTTGATTAAAAAAAAAAGAGAGAGATGTGGATAGATAAGTATCACCTGTAGGCATATCTCACACATGGTGTCACCCTTCTCATTACACCACCTTTGAACACATCTGCGGTGAGCATACTAAAAGATACAAGGAAAAGTTACAACTCCAATGAGATAAATCTCTCATGAAAGGGAACTTCTAGTTCCCCAGAACAGTAAGACAAAAGGATTCTTAATGAAAAGTAAACAATGTAGGCCAAATACTTCAGAATATTTCATGAACCTATAACCCAGCTTTGTGAATAAGGAAAGGAGCATCACAAGTAAGACACCAGTCTTTTAACTTTTGGAGATCAAAATATCTCCAAATATGATAGGGGATAAAATATTTGTAGTGCTGCTGAAAAGGAATTGCAAATCAAGGCAAGCCAAACCATCCTGAACTATCCGGTTTGATGTGTATCGAACCGTACCAGTAGAAAACAAGGATGGTTTGCTGTTTCAAAATAGTACGAGATTTGTATCATCCGTACCATCTTAAAACAGTATCAAAAAAGTATAATATGCTTCATACCATACCGTACCAAGTCGGTAACGAAATGGTATTAGTTCCCGGTATGACAAATCTCGTTGTAAATAACAAAGCTCAGTCAAATTCTAAGAGAAGCCGAAAAAGGCCTAATTTATCAGAATTACAGGAAAGCTTTCTGAACATTATTTAAACTAATGCTCAAAGACATTGACTTTCCAATTTGTTAAATCCTTGGATATGTGATGATTTCTATTTGGATCTGCAATGTGGAGCACTGGAAATCAACTCTCCAAGCAAAACACCCCAAAATTACCTGGGTAATTATTCTTCATAAGCTGGAATTTTAATAACGTGTTTCTTGACAAGCATTTGGTACAGTGAAAGGTGACGAATTGGCCTCTTAAAAGTTTCTGCTTATAAATAATTTGCATTATTAATTTCCTAAGATCTTTTCTAGCTGTTTTAAAACTTTTAAGATTCTTTGTACTTTACATAACTCTTCTCAGTCTTTCCACATATTGTTAAATAAGCATTGATGCCTTGATGCCAAATCAAAAATCCAATGCATTCTGTATGGAGATAATGCTAACTACAGCACTGAGCTCCGCAAGTTTTCACATACTTTATCAAATAAAACCCAACCGCCCACCTCTTCCCATTTTTGTAAGCACAGGTTTTCATTTAAAATTAAAGCTAGATCAGATATTCTTATAGCATCCAAATGATTACTGTTGAGTGTTTTTTTTCAAAAATTCTCCAACCAAATTACTTTATGCTTGACCTAATAAAAATTGCATTGCATCGTGAAAACTGTTTTTTTGATTCAAGAAAATAAGTTCAATTGTACCAGCTAGATATGGAATAACCTCATTAGACACTAAGAGGACTTCTCTTCCCATGTTTACACTATTAGCTGAGTCGTCTATGGCTAATCTCTTTCGTACAAAAACTATAATTAAGCGATTGTCCAAAGATCGAAGCTGAAATAGAAAGCCTTTATAAAAGAGAACCTGAACATCAACTGCAAATTCCAATCTAAGAGGCTCATCTAATCTAGAACATATGATATACTTATAACTGAAAAGATTTTAAATTTAAGGCAGGATTCCCTTTACCTTTAAGCTTCCACAGCAGGAGCAGGGGATCTCCATGTTGGAGTCCTCATCCTCGTCGTGGCAAATTCGGCACTGCACCAGCTTACCGGCCGATGTCCCATACCTGACATTCTTCTTTGGCGAAAGGTCAGTCTCCAGGTCCACCGTTGGAGCTGAATTGGGTGACCCGACTGTGACCTGGTTTCTGCTTCCGATGGCAGCTTCCAGCGTTGACTCGGTGAGCAAGCGGTCCACCAACAACACAAAATGGTCCCCCATCGCTTCACGGTTACAGAGGAAGAACAGTCAATTAAAAGCTGAAACAATAGTCTTACACCTATTCATAAATAGCAAAAACAAAGATCCAACAACTAAGTTTTAGTGGTCCACGCACTAATGTTAGAAGAATTATGAGAAATAATTATTGAGCTAATGATACAGAGCAAGAAGATACGTTAACAAGAAGGGAATACTGATTAATTGCAAAGAAAAAAATATCAAAAGATCATCAGAAGAACGCCAACAACCATCAAAACAGAGATGTGGAAGATGATGATATGAACTGAATGAATACAAACAGGAATAGTATCGTAGAAATGAACACCCAAAGAAACGATGATGGAAATTATAAGGGAGCAAAGAGAAAAACCTGGGAAAGAAGCCATCTCTGCAGCAAAGAAGAGGTGAGAAATTTATATAGCGCACCAGAAATCAAAGATGAAGCCCTTTTTTTAAAAAAAAAAAAAAAAGTAAGAAAACATAGCAAGAAGAAGAAAACGAACTGACAAAAATCCGATGACATCTTTAGTGGATGAAAAAAGAACCAATTTAAGATCCCAATCAAAGATTGCAAACATCAAAATGAAGGAAATTGAGCATCCAGAAAACCAAAAAGGAGACAAACTTTGAAAATTTTCACAAAGGCGGCGCCTTTATGGATAGAAACAGAGAAGACCTATCAAAAACCATAAAGAAAGACATAAAAGAACGAACCCCATGAAAAGGAAGCAAGTAAACGGCCATGAAAGGAAGAAGTACCCACCTGAAGAGATAAGAAAGCGCGCGACAAAAAAGGCGGCAACTTTTCTACGGTTCCAAAGCAAAGCTCTTTCCTTTTCTCCTATAGAGAAAGCCCAGCCAAAGCTCTTTCCTTTTCTCCTATGGAGAAAGCCCAGCCAAAGAAAACGATCAGGAGGAGGAGGAGGAGGAGGAGAGAAGAAGACTTAGAAAGTGGGATTCGGGTATCATAAAGGGAAGAAAGGAAGGGAGAGAGGGAGAGGATAGAGAGGAAGAGAGGAGGAAGGAGGGAATTGTAGTGGAAAGAAGGGGGTTTGAGAAGGAAGCAAGATAATGGAGTGCGGGCTTGTGTCATCACTAGGAACTCAAAGCCAAAGCGTCTTCTTTACTTCAGCTTCCCTTCGCAACCATGCGTAGAATACCCTCCAACGCTTGCAATCTGTATGCTATCCCGATAATATTAATACTTCAGTCGTTCCCCTTCCAAGTTTCATGTGCCACTCTGCAATCTTACATTGACCGAAATAGCCTTCTCTTTTTTTTATTTTTTAATTTGACTTAATTAACGCCCAACCGTCGCTGGACCGAATTTAATCCTTTACCCTCTTGTTCACCACCCAATTAAAATTCGATTCATGATACCAAGTTTCAACTATATTTCTTGATAAAATAATTATGTTTAATAGAAAGATCACCATAATCGGAAGAACTAAATATTATATGAATAGTTCATAAGAATTAATTATTAAAGTATAATATTCATTGAAGGATAAAACATCAGGTTGCTTTATTTATTTTATATCACTTCCACTTTCTTCGCTCAGAAACTCCCATGCTATCCCTCCCTCACTCTTCCCTCCCAATATTTTTTCACCTTGATATCTTTATTGGGATTTGGAACAAAATGAATGGCCTATGAAGTATCTTGTCTGGCAATCCGGTGTGATTTCTAAATTTGTTGGTCCTTTGGCATATAAAGTGTCTTGGACCCTTAAAAAATAGGAGATAGGTATATTAAGGTAATTTTCTTAATGATCTACTAAACTGATAAATGAGACTAGAAAAATAAGATTATGATTGAATTAAATGATAGATTGTGATTATTGTGGTCCTTTTTTAAGCAAGAATCATTCCATAAGTCTAGCTATTTGGAAAGGATAAAATTCAAACATTAGTTTAGATAAATGTTTAGGTTTGATGAACCTACTTCATTAGTAGTCATGTAAATATGTCTAGCGACAATATTTTTCTATTATGTTAATTCAAGGATAAATCCAGATGATTTTGTCTAAGCAACATGCTTTTCCAATGATTATCAAGCACAATCCTTCTCCATTTTCTTCAACATTCTAAGTCAAATCATAATAATTTAATTACTTTGGGATAATTAGCTTGCATTAAATTATATTGAAGACCATCATGACCATGAAAGCTAAGAGGGCTACAAAATTGGGACACTCGAGGATTTCCTTGCAGGCGTTAAGGGTGCCTCACTTTCTAGTGCCAAATCCACATGCTGGTGGAGTGAGCAACAAATCCTCATTATTGCTAGTGGATGCAGCACAGGAATGGTTTGAGATTATTTCACCCAACTTCTGTGGATGATGTCAATCAATACATACCCGAATGTTGCACTGCTCTTCCATTAAAATATTACTTTGTCGTATGTGTTATTAACTATTCTCTGATGTCAAATATTTTCCATCTCCTTTTCAATGCAGAAATTCCTCTTTGAAGGCTTCTGTTCTTTCCATTAACTCGGTCATCTTTGCTACAAATTGTTGATAAAGTTCTCTTTCAGCTCCTTAAATATTAAGCAGTTTTCCTTCGAGTTTTGGACTAGCTATCTCCATTGAATAACGAAGAGACAATTGGCATTAGTTGCATACAAAAGACAATCATTCTGGTTGATTCTAGACATGTAGCTGAGATCACCAAACACTGATGACTATACTGTGGCCTCTTTCTCAGATTCTTGTTCTCCTGCCATTATTGAAATCAAAAAGTTTGTTAGGTGAATTGGATTGGTCAATGAAGCTGATACAAGCCGACCCAAGAGAGAAAGAGATTACCATTTGAATATGAGTGAAGTTGTGGTTGGCAAACCTCCCTCAGCTAATGATGCAAACACTAACCCAATCCCTACAGAGAGCTTTGATGACAATGGCCCACCCCAGGATCTCAGGTGATGGTGTCATATTTTGTGTTGAACAACCTGCCACCTCCCAATCCACAGGCCATCCCAAGCCTGGTCACTGTCAGCCGACATGTGGGCCCACTCTAGAAGGTGGACTTACGCATAAGGTTGCATTGATGTGAAGAGATGGGCCTAAACTTCTCATTGGATAAGATTGAATGGAGACTTGTACACTTACTTGTCTCATTCACCACAGGGCAGACCATCTAAGGCCAAATCCATTAGCAGCAGTGGCGGAGGGGAGGGGGTAGCTCCCAAATTTTTTTTTTTGAGGCAGGGCAATTGCCATGAGGAGTTCAAAAAACAATTAAACTTCTAAAAGATTTTCTAAAGTTTGAGAGGAAGTTTTGGCCACGTTACTCGCACGTACAGCCCTGAATTCTGAGAGAAAATGAATCCAGAAATAGCTCAAGCTTAATATATTTAATTATGAATAATTGGATTGCTTGAATGACTGGTTAATCTATAATTGACCTCTCCATTAGCTAATAGCACTGGTTTAGTTTTGACAGTTGGATTCCTTTAAATTTCTATATATATATATATATATAATATTAAAAAAAAAGAAATTCTAGGTTGTGGATCTCAAAAGATATTCATAATGTCAATGGACATAACAATAATTCTAGGTCCGGTCAAGGAAATTGCATCACTTGGAAGAGTTTATTCATAAATTTGTGTTTATATAATCACCTGTAAAAAGTTATGCAACAGTGCTGATGCTTTTCCCTTGTTAGTTAGTAAAGATATGATCACATTGATGGCAGACGAATTGGGTTGCAAATCAGCTCGAGGCTACAGTGAGTCTTCCAACTTGCATAGTTCGTTCAACTAATATTATATGCCAAGAACCTACGTCAGTATGGATGTTTCTCCAATGGAAACCTATAATATATATATATATATAAAATGTTAACTATCATGCACTACACTGAACCCATAGAATATAAAGTTTGTATTCATGAAAATGCCTTGATCATTGCCATCCTACCGAACCCTGAATACAAGTCATGCAAAGAGGACCAATTTCTTCTCCTCTTTTTTTTTTTTTTAACCTCCTTCAAACTTTGGGATGAAACAAACTAATTTTATATGATTTTCTACATGTTGGGGCTGATAGATTTTGAGATGAGATGGCTACATAGAGCAACAACTGTTGTTATATATGAAAGCAAATCCCACTGCAATGTGGTCAACGGTAACAAAGGTGTCTGTTGTTAGAAGGAACCGCCACTATTTATGGATGACATTTCTGCTAAGGCCATTTTGTGGCTCAAATGAAAATTGAGTTTCTGCTACAGCCATGGATGATAAGTACAACTGAAAGCTCATAGGCCGTAGCTAAGGCTGCTGAATCTGAGGCTAGGGCAATTTCTAAAGTTATTGTTATTTTAAACATTTGATTCATATAAAGTAGTATTAAAGGGCATTCATGCAACAAAAACCAGTACTTTCATTGCTAAAAGATGGAGGAGCGTTAAGGGGAAGTGCGAAGGCAACAAGAACGCCGATCCTTAGCCACACATGATAAAAGATTGCAGTGTAAAGTAGAAATAGAAGGAAAGATTTGATCTAGACGGGGTTGGATTTTAGTCACTTGGAAAAAAAAAAAAAAAAAGAAAGAGAAGGAAAGTAGTGATAAAAAAAAAATAAAAAAAGTGATAGGAGGGTACGCACAAGAGTGAGAGAGTGATGGAGAAAGAACAAGCTATGGTTAAAGTTTCATTTGGGTTTCACTTCGCGCCAAAGTCCAAGGAGTTGGTAGAACACTACCTGCTGCATCAACTTCTTTCATGGCAAATTATTAAAAAAAAAAAAAAAAACATTTATAATTTCCATCTGAGGAATCTTTTTGGTTTGTTCTTTATCTTTTTTTCTTAATTTTTTTTAAAGAATAATTATAATTATGGCTAGCTGTTTATGATAGAACTTTAATTAATTGACTCTATTTAGAGCATGTAGTACTTGAGGAGAAAAAAAATATTTAATTCTTGAAAGTTATTTACCGTTGATATTTTTTTTCTATTAAATTTATGAAATTAGGTAATAATACAATGTATGTTGGAATTTAAGGAAAAAAAAATCCATATACGATGTAAAAGAATTCCCGTAATTTTTTAGAGGTATTTATTATATATTTTATTTATCCAAAATATTTAGACTAGACAGGAATATTATCCAAAAAAAAAAAAAAGAAGAAGAAGAATCAAGATTTTATACACCCAAAAATATGATCATTAGCTTCGAAGCCCAACGTTCTACCAACTCTGTCATACACCCGATTTTATATCATGAGACTAATAAAGAAACTACTCTATATTGTTTTTAAAAAAAAAGTTTGGCGCATTCACCACGCACGTGCATGTGATATTATATTTAACCATATTAAAGAAAATAAAAATAAAATACATTACGCACAAGAGAAACAACAATAATAATAAAATATTTTTTGAATAAATAACATCAATAATAATAATAATAATAACAATAACAACTGCAATAGCTGCTGCTTATTATTTAGTGCTGAATACCATCAGCAACGGCATAATATATTGAACCAAATCCATCCAACTATTAATTTGTACATGTTACAAGGGCCCATGTAAGAGTGGGCTGCATACTGGGCCACATTATGCTAATTGTACCACATATGATAAATGTAGCATGGCAGTAAGATGGTAACCTCATACTAAATCACTGCCACTCTACTTCTTAAATACAACTTGGACCCCAGCTTTGAGCACACAAACAAAAGCTATGATTCCAAATGTTTTTGCCTCCGAGAAGACATATGATTCTCAAAAGAAAATTTAGCTAGTTAGCGACCGCTATCCAGAAAAAAATCTTCATGGAAAATGATGCAAAAACTACCATCGTTTCATTGCTGATAACTCCATCCAGTAAGCAACGTCCACACACAAAGCATATAGGCTTTTAGTTAATCAAACTAAAACAGGTTGCTAAAGTTGGTAGATACATTAAACCTGATATAATCCGCAATGATATTATTAATACATAAATGAGATATAAATAAATAAATAAATAATAATGAAAAGTCTTAGCTCTTTTGTGAAGTTAGACCTAATTTCATATCTCATCATGACACTTGAGCTAAGAATATTGCAGGATGAGTCCATTGAGATACTTAGATGATCATGGAACAGTTCCATCTCAGCGTTTGGAATGGTGGATCATCCAAGCATCACATTTGGTGTCCAACTAAGGAAAAGAAATGCATGGTTAGAATAACTATTATAGTTGTTATTTGTCAAAACAATAGAAAAGAAAAGAAACAAGAATTAAATCAATAAAAAGTTGATATAAAAATTGCTCCTAATTGTCCTAAAAAGATATATATTATGTGGTAGTTTTCCTTTATTTCCTTTTATACAAGTAATTTTGAGCTATAAGATATGTCAATGGAAGTAGTTGTAATCTTGATTTTTTAGTATGCTGGAATATAAAATTGTACAATTAATGCATATAAGCTTTTTATTATATTTCATTGTGTCTAAATATACTATGCAATATTTTTGAAAAAAAAAGATATAGAGTGTGGCTCAAACATGCATACATGTAATTTTTTTCTATAAAAAACTACATAAAGTTCGTAACTTTAACTTTGTAGTTAGTAATCACTTAATATATATTTAAAATTTTTTAATAAAAATAAATATATAATATATTTAAACAAATAATAATCAAGGGGAGGAGATTTATATTTTCTGTTTTCTCATCAAAGATTGGAGATAAAAGAGTAAGAATAGAAACTCTAATTAGAACGTGTGTGTAATCCGGTTTTCTTTCAAAGATAAAAGAATTTAAAGAAAGGTAGACCTGATGCACAAAACTATGGCATGTTTAAAAAGAAAGAAAAAAAAATGTTTATCTTATATAATCAATCACAAAGTTAGCTATCACATCTACTAAATGTTAAAATATGAGTGTTTTAATTATAATAAGAATATTGTGCTTTTTACAGGTGATATACTCTTTGGCGAGCATCTGTATTTCTTCACTTCAACATAAAAAATACATTCTAATGGAACAAGAATTGCTCACACTGCAGTTGGAGGATATTGGAAAGCCTCAACTATAGATAAAATCATTAAAAATAAATATAGAAAGAAGATTGGCTATAAGAAATTTTTGGTCTTCTAGAAAGAAATACAACCTAAGGGAGTAAGAAGAGGTTGGCTAATGCACGAGTATGCAATTAAGAAATGTTGGTTTTCTATGGAACACAGTGAGGATGACGCAAAGCTATTGAAAGCCCCCATGCAACTCTTTATACAAAGATAAGATGGTGATTAGCTAATGGAATTTCATGGTGTATATATGTTTAGAAAATGCTAATGTTAATACATATGAATGTAGAGTTTATATCACCATGTTGATAAATATTTTATTTCTAAGATCATCAATTAGTTTATAGTAGAATTTGTAGATGAATTCATTGTGCACTAATAAGAAAACGATGCTTTTTATATCATTAGAAAAATCATAAAAGAGATAATTAGATTTTTTTTTTCAAAATTTATTATTTTTCTTTTAATGACCCATATGCTAGGTTAACCATAATTATGTAAATTAGCAACATTGTATTTTAAACATACTAACTAGCATCTATAGTAATAAATTAGTTGTATGTTTTTGACGGATGACCAGCTTAGGTGATAAACAAATATAAACTCTCAATAAGTGTTATTCTTATGAAATAAGTTACAAGATAAATATTTTGAGAGATGCTAAATCTAAAAAAAAAAAAAAAAAATAAAGATGCTAAAAGGAATATATTTCGACAATCAAGGATGTTCATGAAAAAATTTCAACACTCCCATTTATTAAAACATAAGTGCCTTTTTCTTAATTAAAAATAGTGTTAGGTTTTTAAATAATACGTATTCATCTAAAATAAAATTATATTAGTTATCTCCTTGACCTTTTCTTGGCGATTACAATAAAATAAGAAATCTACAATGATGAGAACATAATAAATCCTTTATCCATAGTTAGTTCCTTTCTTATTAGAGTTTTGTCCATATTAGGCACGATCTAGATGGCATATGATCCTTTATTTCTGTCATGAATAACTCAAATAGTTTACTATTATACTACATCAAATTATTTAATATCATACCATTTTACTTCATTTTATTTTTATGAAGAAAATAGAATATGGAATGATAAATTATCTTTTATTGCAGCTTGGCACTTTGACATTATGCGAAATATAACAAAAATCATATCTAAGATGATCAAAAGATGGTGAGTATCAAGTAGAGGAAAAAAAGGAAGAAGGACCAACATGTCATTCTTTGGTCAATAAATAATGCATAGAGAATAAAATGCCTACTAACTGTCGAGCTCAACCACATCCAACTCCTTGCAATTATGACAACAAATGAGCAAAGTCTCCATCCGATCTAGTAATGGACACCTATTATACTCTCTTCTATCAAGAATCACTACCATGATGGAGAAGCCTGGATCCTCTTTGTCATTCACTGCTTATAATATACAAGGAAGTCGATGCCCATTCCCTTATCTAGCTTCACGTTAAGGGATTCTCATGATAGAGACTATGATAGTCATCAGGTTGGACCACTGCATCCTAATTGTCAATCTAATTATAAAGCTTATTTATTGGGTTTCAATAGCACTAACGGTCTTCTACAACCTCAGACTTTGACCCTTCTTGATAAGAACATGATGTATATGTCCCAATGCAACATGACATCTTAGAAAATTTGCCAAATTTAGCGTCAATTCCTTCATTAGCATTTGAGAATTTCATTAATATACAGTTGATTAGCTTCAAGCCAATAAATTCTCATGATATGGACGACCTCCTCGTGGATGTTCTCATCTGTGGGGCAACGATTCTTGAAGGACTGGGGCTCGGCTTCCAAAGCTCGAATTTTGGAGGAAGAGGGATTTGGAAGGCAATGGTTTTAAGGTGATCATATGAGACGTGAAAGAGGTAGAGCGATGTTAGTGCAAGGCGGTGGAAGATAGGGAGGAGAAAAAGGCTGCAGAGGCTATGGTAGAGGATAAGGAAGGAGAGCATAACGAATAAAATAATTCGCGGTGACTGATTTGGAGAAAGAAGAAAACTGAAACTCACCAATAGACTCGATGATAATAATATTTATACTATGTTCTAAGTAAAACTCAAGGATATTTTTGAATCCATATCAAAAATTAAGGGGATAGTTTTATGATTTATAAAAGGCTAGAATTCAATCAAATTAAGTATGAAATCAAATCAAAAGTATAATTATTTTTTATTTATATGTCAATGCAATATTTAAAATCAAATTAAATTAGCATTTTGTTATGATTAACATTTTGTTGTTTTATAGCTTGTAGCTAGGTATAAATATCTTTCACGAGTGTGTACAGATAAATTCATAAAATGCATTATAATTTTCTTCTAATCTTTCCTTATATTTTCTCTTGTTATCAAAAGGGTTGGCGTAATTGTAGTATTCGTTACCAACTATGGGTTTGATTAACCATAGAATTGTCAAATTAAAGCTATGTGCTCAACAAAATTTTTTTGAGCTCAAAGCATTTTTTCACTGGTCCATGATCCAATCAATTGCTAAGGAATTAACCCAGTTTTTAAAAGCCTATTTGAATGCAAAACGAAAGCTATTCAGGTACAAGGAAAGAAGATAGAGGGTATCCAGCAGCACTTGAGTCTAAAATCCTGCATCTTAGTTACAAGCTAAATCATCATAAAATTAGTAGTCTAAAAATATCAGGGGATGGAGGGCCGGAACCCGCTGAAATCTCTCCTGCTATCCACGTTTTTTTTTTTTTAAAAAAAAGAAAGAAAGAAAAAAAAAAAAAGTGACGTTGCCTCCCCCTTACGCTCGAAGCTCCGGTTTTCCACGCAGCGTCAGCCGGATTGCGGCGTCCGACGTTTGGACAGGGCATAATAGACGGTTTTATCCTCGCATTAGTATCCATTGATATTTTCATTCGAGGGTATTATCGTAAATCGCAAATCATAAAAGTAATAGCGGCAATTAAAAGTCTCTGAAATCCCTAGTCCCTCTACCGATCGCTTTTCTGGTCTTCTTCGTCTCCGCTGCCTTTCCTTCGATCAAGCGGCGACGCCGTCGATGACGATGGAGTAGGACGCCGGCCGGCCGAGCCCTTCCTCTCGGCGTCGGCGGTAATCTTTCTCCTCCTATCGCTAAGTCCGATGTTGCCTTTCCCTCTATCCCCCTCTCGACCTCTCATTCCACTGGTCGCTTCTCTCTCTCTCTCTCTCTCTCTCTCTCTCTCTCTGACCAACTAATCTTCTCCCCCGTATCCAATCCCAGCTCCATCTACTTTTGGTTTACTCACCCACCCGCCATTCAGGCATTGTCCAGATTAATTTTTAAGAAATTTTTGGAAAAAATGGAAGAATGATTGTGCTTTGGTTTTTTAATCCAGCTCTGTTTTAGGATGTTTGTTCTACTTATTTGATTGAAAATTAGCTTTATTTTTCTCAATTGTTTTAGAGTAGTTCTCCTGTTGAAATCTATAAAAATTTTAGAATACTTTTAGTCCATTGAATCTGCCTATTCGAGATCAGCTGCTTTCCTTATCTAATTTTTTTTATCAAGCTGTTTGATATTGCATTTTGTAAAATATAACCTATCACTCTTCCAAATTGCACTTCCACATTTTGCGACTAGCATCAGTGCCAAACTCCATTCCAGCTTAATGACTTGTAATTGATATTTAGAAACCTAATCTTCTGTGGTCTTGTTTGGTTGCAGAATTAAAATACTCCATAATAGCAGAAAATGAGGAATAAGTTCGGTTGAAAATGGAGGCATAACAAGGAATAAATATATTCTAGCATTTCCTTAACATATCTTTATTTCAATTTTGAGGAATAAGTAAATGGAAAATTCTTTTTACAAATCTTGAGAGTGTCCCTGCAGCAGCCTTTTTAATTCCTGGATAGAGTTATGGTGTTTGACAGGATAACATGAAATGACTTCAGAAGGTTACCCCACTTTATTCTGCAACCAAATGTGACCTATAGGTCCTCTATCACAATTATTTTAAGGGCCATCAATCTAAATTAAAATAGATCTTATTGGATTGTTCATATCAGTATAAATTTTTTGACTTCTGTTCTAATGTCACAAATGGGATATAAAACAACATAAAACCATTAAAAATATTCTGAACTATGTATTAAAGGTATAGAATGTAAGAGATGGATCATTGCACCTTCAAGGTCATCCGGTGCTAAGGGAAGTTCCCACTGATCATCATGCAAGCTTAGGCAAACCCACTCCATTATAAGGCAAGAAAAATCCATAAATGTGCTTTTGCAAGTTAGTTCGATTAGAACACCGGTGTTGGATAAGTCAAGATACCTTTGATTTTGGCTTTGCATAACGTAAAGAAGTAATTGGCGACCCTTAGAACTTCAAGAAATGGAGCATCTCGATGGTCTTTATTGAGCCTGGCATGGTTTTGATCCAAACAACAGATGAAGTCCTTTATGACCCCTCATAATTGGCCTGCTTTAGGATGGGCTTTATTTGCTATTGAATAAACGTTGATTGTATGAAAAGTCTTGCTTAAACTTTGCAATTTAAGGAGGAAAAAAAGTAACGTAAGAATATGCTAGATTAAAAGCAGAACAAGGTCTTGTAAACATTTTAATATGTCAATATTCATATTAAAAAGCCATATACAGTTGCAATGTCTAGGAATAATGAAACTTCATACTCCATTTGAGAAACATGTTCATGAATAGATGCATCATATATATATAGATCCATTTTGTGAAATGTTCAAAGATAGGGAAATGCACCCGCTTATATTACAGGAATCTGTTAAATGAGTCAGATTACCTGTGTCAAATAAGGTTAACAGGTCATCACTGACTTGACATGGTCTGATTTGTTTGTTATATGAGTTATGCACTGTGTTATGTTACCTGTTTAGTAGAAAGACTAAGTTTGGGTTCTGATTTGTAACCTATTTAATAAAAGGATGGAGTTTAGGCAGACAGTTTTTTTCTTAGTACATATGCTTCAATCTGACATCGACCCAACAGATTGCAAACCCAAAGGATAGCCTAGAACTTTGTACTTCATAAAGTCAAGATGCAGATGGTGCTAAAGCTCCCTTTTAAGTGGTAGGAGGTGAATGGTGCAACTTTAAGTGGTTGCCAACATAAAGTTCCTATAACCAATTTCGTTGTTAAAAGTTAGATGAATTGTGGAGAGTTCCTAATGGTTGGTTGCATTATTTCTTGACATTTGAATCTGAAATGTGATGTCTGAGTCTAGTAATATGGTATATGTCTAGATTCTTGTAATTAATCTAATTATTGGGTGCATTCTCTTCTCATCCAATGTTTATTATTTTTGACGTAACTGATTTCTTACTTGGGTTTGTATAATAACTAATGTTGACATATATGCATTCATGATGCATGTGTTTTTGATGTTCTTCTTAAGCTGAGCATGAAGTTTCACTCCTCCTAGATCATGCAATGGTATTTGGTATATTATTTGACATCAATATGTTTATACAAGTGTTTGTAAATCCATATCTTATAGGCGTTTGTGGATGTTGCATGATCTTTTGGGTTCAATAAGATCTTCTTGGCAATTTTACAATTCCATTAGAGTGGATTTTTGAAAGAGATTTAATACAGCCGCTGATTGCTACTCCGTATTTTTTAGGCATAATGCAAATCATCCTGGAAAAGGGATTGAAATATCCGCTAAAATCAGGTTGAAGAACAGAATGGTAATTGATGTTCAACATCCATTTGTTTATCTCTTTGAATGGAAACCCTCTTCTCTCTCATCAACCTTTATCACCCAGAGGTTTCAACATCCAGAGAGGCACTATATGTCTTCCATATGTTATTTTTCTTAGATTAAGCTATTTTCTTTTCCCTTTTAAAGTGTCTTTATTTAAGCTGAACCCTTTATTTTCAGAAGAAACCCATCCAAGCAAGCTGATCCTGGAGGGCCATAAAGAACTTAATTATGTAGTTGAATCAAAACCATACCAAGCTTGATAGAGATTGTTGAAATCAGCAATTTTTTTTTTTTTTTTAAAAAAAAAGGAGTCTTAAGAAGTTACATTGTTAGGTAATGTAAAACCAAAAACAGAAGTGAGTTGAGCTTTCCAATGCTAGCATCATTGCTCAAATCTGTTTATTTTTTCTGAAAGAATTACTCAAACCAAGTTGAAAGAACATTTATGGAACTTTATCATATTATGGGGTAGTTTTGCCTAACCCTTGTTTAATGAGGAACAAGTGCTTCCTAATTTACTCGAGACTTAGCACTTAATTTGGAATACATTGAATGGTTTCTATTGCCATTTACTCGTATTCCCAACTTATTTCACAGTCTGAAATACTTTATACCAATATGGATTGTTGAAGAAAGTCATTTTTAGTCAGATTTATGTCTCTGCACGCAATGTTGAAAGAGGACTCATAAAAAAATAAGGTTCCAATAGAAAATTAGGTTTCTCAATATTGACTACTTGCTTATTGACTTGAAATGGAGTTTGATATTGATGCCTTAGTTGTAGAAAAATTCTACTCAGGGTAACAATCCTTTTGGAAAGATGGAAACTCTTCAAAAACTCGAACTCTTGCTTCTCAAGCATTTCTTAAGTGTTTTTAGAATATCTGTTTCCTGGACCCACTGCCACACCTACTTCCAGTTTGGGTAACTGAGATTGATGCTAGTGCCAAACTTGTGGAAATACCATTTTGTAGAGTGGCAACTTTCTGTTGGAAAACATACATTTAGAATGCCTACAATGATGTCTTGAGCAAATGAAGTCACTACTATGCATCAGTGTGCTGAAGCAATCATAAAGATCTTGCCACTTTTATCTCACATGTGACTTTTTGAGCTAGTTGTCATGTTCCCTTCAACAAGGCTTTATCTTGGTCCAACATGTCGTGAAAAATCTGTTAGCACATGCATTATAATCCACAAAGTTGAAGGAGAAGGGAATATTTCATCTCATTTCTGCTTTCTGTAGGCTTAATTGTTAGACAGCTGTGGCACATCTAGGAATGTAAGGAGATCACATGGATTTATTGTGTGAAAGATAAAGTCAAACGGATAATATTTTAACCACTAGGATCACATCTTATGTAGTTAGGATGTATATGTTTGATGGGTCCTACCACTTGTCAAGTTTTGATTTGATTAAATATTATCTATTATTACCTATCGCACATATGTGGGATATGTGTGCAAGGCAACCTGATTTGGACCATGTCTGGGTGTGGTATGTGGTATGCAATCTCTTGTTCTTATGGACTGAAGTATAGCCTAAACAATTTTGCAACTTGGGGCTGAAATGCAACACCTTTCAAGAGTACTTCTGTCAGAACACCAGCATATATTTATTAAAGAGCAAGAATAATGCATTTGGAATGTTTCAAATTATCGGAAGGTAAAGTTTGAAATGACATTTGAAAGGTTGATAAATGATATAGGAAGAAAATACAAGTCTTTGGGGCCTCAATTTTTCTAGAGAAAGTAAAAGCATGGTCTAAATTGACAATGCCCAGATCGCCACATCCATATAGTGTGGACAAAAGATTGAGTCGAATGTTAATTTGGTCAAGATTGCTTATGAACTTCTTATGGAGAAACTCGACATACTAGATATTGCATTTTAATTGAACTCCAAACTTAAATTGAATGCACACCTTCTTATTTCAGAACCATGCCTTTCTGTTCTAAAGGTATAGCACATGTTTGGAATTTGTAAGAAATTGTTTTTAAACAATCTACTTAGCAAGGCTACAGTTTTTCCAAGTATAATGCAAGAGCAAAATTTAAAATACTTGGATATTGCATATTCAAGTGATATTCACTGGATTAAATGTTTTGGCTCTCAAGTGTACCATCATAAGATAGGGTCATTTTAGATTTATATCCTTCTTTGACTTTTGGTATGGTAGGATATGGTCAATCATCACCTACTACAAACTATGGGGTTGCAAAGTTGTCAAAATAGTGTAGATTTATAATTTTTCGTAATTGACCTTTGGTATGATGGGATATATCCAATCATAACCTACTCCAAACTATGGGATTACAGTGATTTCAAAACAAATTAGATTTATATCCTTCTTGTTTGACTTTTGTTACAGTATAATGTGACCATTCATCGCCTACTACAAACCATGGGGTTACAAAGTTGTCAAAATGTCTTATGTACAACCCATTATTTATAACAGTGTGCATGCCTAAAAGGTTCTTAAAAATAGGATTACTTATGCTGTTCTGGGAACAAGATGTTATATGATTGGAACAAAAAATTGAAACTCAGTAGGAGATAACCAATAAAACAGCCTGAGTTTTTGAAAAACTTTTAGTGAGCTAATGTATGCAGTGAGTTCTTAATGACAATGTATTGTTTATATATCAATAACTTAATAAAGGTTACAGAATCCCTGGGCTAGCAGGTTAGAAAATTATTGATATAATGTGTCTGACCGTGTTGATCTATAAGCAATGTATTGAAACATCTTAAGACTTGTGAATGTGATTATAATATACAGTTACTCTCATTCCTAAAAGATTCTTAAAATAGGATTACTTATGCTGTTCTGCGAACAAGATGTTATATGATTGGAACAACAAAATTGAAACTCAACAAGAGATAACCAATAAAACAGCCTGAGTTTTTGAAAAACTTTTAGCGATTTAATGTATCCACTGAGTTCTAAATGACAACGTATTGTTTATATATCAATAACTTAATAAAGGTTACAGAATCCCTGGGATAGCAGTTTAGAAAATTATTGATATAATGTGTCTGACCATGTTGATGTATAAGCAATGTATTGAAACATCATAAGACTTCTGAATGTGATTATACAGTTACTCTCATTCCCTCCTGCCATTAGTACCACTGTTACCCTTAAGAAGTCTTTTGATTGCCAGTGGAAATAATACCGAGATGTCCATTGCTTCATAGACCTTTTTGTTATAATATAGAACAAAGATCTGGCATTCCAGAAAGCTTTTTTGTGTAGCATTATATTTCAAAGTTAAATTTATAATACCAGTGTGCTCACTTTTTAGTATCTATTGCTTTACCATTTAACTGGAAGGATAGTTCTGTTTACTCTTAACCATCTCTGTTATGTACTAGAAGTTTATCTATTCTGAATTTTATTAGGCATATTGTCTGATAGGAGGCCTGTATATTTTTCTCCTTTTTGCAGTGTACTCTTAAAATCTACTAAGCTGTGGAGTCGCTCTGTTCTAGCTTCAACAGTACTCTGTCATAAAGCTATTTACCATGCCTCACTTTCTCTATTCCATTTAAAATATCTTCTGATAGATTTAAACAACAGCTGCTGAAACCACAACTCTGCAGAAGCTCATTTCCTGTTTTATGGTCCCTGCACGAGGGGATTCTTCCCTTCTGGAATGTTGGTAAAATGGAGAGAAATCAATAAGAGTTGGTGGACTATTTGAAGAACTCCTGATAGTTGCACTGTGATCCAATGGAATCTGGAAAAGGAGTTGGCCCTGCAAGCCAAAGATTTACACAAGGTTCCTCAGGCTCTGCTAACACCAATGCTAGGCCTCTGGAGTTTAATTTATCAGGTGGTGCCAGACCTGTACTAAATTACTCAATTCAAACAGGTGAAGAGTTTGCTCTTGAATTTATGCGAGAACGGGCAATGCCCAAGAAACCCTCTGTGCCAAATACATCAGGAGATCAAAATGTTGCCACTTGTTACATGGACTCAAGGGGCATGTTAGGTGTTTCTCACACAGGTTCTGAAAGTGGATCAGATATTTCGGTGCTTGTGACTGGAGAGAGTCAACAGTTAAAACAGATGGAAAAAACAAGCTTCTCTGGAATGGAAAAAAAGAATCAGTATGCATCATCAAGGTCAATGCCACAAGTCTCATCAGGTGAAGGGAGCAGTCGAGGAATTTCTCACGGGTATGCTTCTTCAGAGTCTTCTGATGTTGCATCAAAAAAGATGAAATGCCTTTGCAGCTTTGGTGGCAAGATTTTGCCTCGACCAAGTGATGGAAAACTCAGGTATGTAGGAGGTGATACACACATTATTCGAATAAGCAGGGACATATCCTGGCAAGAACTCATGCAAAAGACAATGGCAATATATAACCAACCACATACTGTTAAATATCAGCTGCCAGGGGAGGATCTTGATGCTCTGGTGTCAGTTTCCTGTGATGAAGATCTGCAAAATATGATGGAGGAATGCAGTATCCTAGAAGGTGGTGAGAGATCACAGAAACTTAGGATGTTTCTATTTTCTTCAGGTGATTTTGATGACACGCATTTTAGCCTGGGCAGTACGGAGGGGGATTCTGAAATTCAGTATGTTGCTGCTGTCAATAGCATGGGTGCAGGAGCTGGAAAGACATCCAGTGGGCATGGCTTGGCAAGCACATCAGAAAGTGACTTGGATCAGTTTTTCAATTTTAATGTTCAATCTGACAGAGCCAATGCAACCAGAGTTTCTACTGCACCTTTGGTGCCTGCCACTTCTTCATCTATGCCAATGCAGCCAAGTTTGTCTAGCAACTATGATACCTATTTGCATTCTTATCAGGACCATGGCATACATTATGAGGAAGGCGACCAGTATGCATACTCTGCCAACCACCCTTCTGACATATTTCACAATATGGATAGCAGAATTTCCATCCCTCTATCTGTGCCATCTGACTATGAATATAATTCTCAGTGCACACACATCACTGGAACTTCTGGTCCAATGCCAGTCCATGATCTTCCATCTCTCCGTCAAGGCATGAAAGAAGGGGTATACAGTGGCATTAGTTCACATGATCAAGAAGCATCAATTAAAGGGTCAAAGTTGACAGTAGACAGTTTGTTTCAGAAAAAAAATGAAGGTGAGAATCTCCAATCTCTGGAAAATGAACTTAGTGCACCCATGCAACAATATGATGTTTCAGTTTCAAATCATATGCAAGTCAAAGTACCCTATGTTGCTTCTCCCCTAGAGCATTCAACGGCTGTGCCACCTGCAAAACATAATGGGAAGCACCTGGAGCCTGCACCAGTTTCATCATCAGCTGATGCTGTGAGTGCTTGTCAGGGTTCTGATTTCAATGAAGATGAGCGCTGCTCATCTGGGGGAGCTTTTACATCCGGGTTTTCTGATTATGAGGCTGATATGACTGATCTAGGCTACAATGATCCCCCTTCACGTCCTTTCCGAGTCTACCAGTCTGAGAAGATCCCTAGAGAGCAAGCAGAGTTCCTGAATCGCTTGTCAAAATCGGATGATTCAATTGGTTCTCAATTTCTAATACTTCACTCATGTTCTGGTGTGGCCCAGGAATCTATTGCTGAAGCTCTTGATCCTTCGCATGAAGGAAATCTTTTATCTCAGACTGAGAAGTCTTCCTCAGCCATGAGACCACCACTAGAAGATAGCCTAATGCAGTTTGAAAAATATAAAGAGCTGACAGATGCAAGCACTCAAAAGAATCAATTTGAACCCATCTCAGCTCCTGAAGGATTAGAAATTGCAAAATTTCCTCGTCAACCTATTGGTGGTAATGAGCCCTTGACCAATCGGGCTTGGCATGAGCCAGAAGCGCATGCGGTGTCAGACCAAACTGAGGTGATGAGTGGTGAACAGATCCCTAAAACAGCAAGGATGATTCAAAAATCTGAATCGCATCATGCACCTGTGGCCTCTGTTGATGATAAAATCACTGTCAACGAAGATGGATTCTCGTGCGAATTGAATGCAGCCAGACATGTAGAAAAAATTACAACTATTGGTGAAAAGAATTTGGCCAAAAGCAATTTCAATGAACCAGCTGTTGATGGAACTGCCATTAAGCAGCTAGATAGTTCTGCTGCTGATACAAACTCGACTGATGCTACAGATTATGCCTCAGCTTTCCCCTGGACAGGGAGCAGCACTGGTGTTGTTTCTCAAGAGGAAGCTTCTGTTCCTCCACCAGAACGGAGAGAGATTTATATTGATATCAACGATCGTTTCCCTCCAGATCTACTATCTGATATCTTTTCAAAGGCTCAGATTGATGAGGATTCATCTAGTTTAGGTCCCCTGCGCAAAGATGATACTGGCCTCAGCTTGAACATGCAAAACCATCAACCTCAGCGGTGGTCTTTCTTCAGAAATCTGGCCCCGGATGAGTTTGCACGGAATGATGTTTCACTTATGGATCAAGACCACATTAGTTATGCACCTCTGCTTACAAAGGTTGAAGAGGGGCTTTCTAGGCCATATAAATTTGCACCTCTAAGAGAGGGAGTTGATTTAAGTCACATGGAATCCCAAATTGATTTTGATGGGGAAGTGCAACAAGGAGCATCCAGCACCATTATAGAGGATGCTAGCATCTTGAACCCAAGTTTTATTTCATCACAGATTGTTCATCCTCATGTAATGGACAAGAGTGAAGGTTTGCAAGTTGAGAATCCTTTCTCAAAATTGGGAGAGAACTTAAGAATGAATGTTTCAGAGTATGAGGTATCGATTGTTTTTAGTTGCAGCCTAACTAGTGGATATGTTTTCATTAAATTGATAACATGCATGCAAGATTTCCTTTTTGTTTTCAGGAATTGAAATTTGAAGTTGAGGAAGTTGCTGGGCCAGTTATAGATACTTCTATGGGTGATTTTGATCTCAGCAATTTGCAGGTTTGATGCTTGGACATATTTGTCAAAGCTACAGCATATTTGCATTGTCAATGATTCTGTGATCTAGTGTTCAAATCATTGAATTAGGTTTTTTTTATAAAAAAATGTTTATTATGCCCTAGCTTGAAGTATGCAGTCATTCCACACTTACACTACATGATTTTAACTTGCATGATAGGCTACACGAGCTCAACTTGCATGAGCATTAGATCTTAGCTAATGGAAAATGGGTCGACAGTTAACATTTAGCTGGTGTAATGAGTTGCCTTTATCAACAGAAGCTGTCATCCTATCACACATTTTTTCCTTTGTCTATTAATGTTTGACCTCTCTGACAATGGTTTCTGCTTTTGGTATTCCTCAAGCAAATGTAATCCACTTTCCACTTTTGTTAGCCTCGAGCCTCTTCTGGACTGTGTTAATGGACTGTCCTGGCTATCCTTGTGTTGCCATGACCATTGTTAGTGAACAATTGCTACACTGTCATCAAATATATGTTGTTGCTACACTCATCAGATATATGTGCTCAAAAGTTGCAAACTTTCATGGTTAGCTGGTTAGAATGCTCCTCATTCGGAGAGGGTGAGAGAAAGTCATCTTATGTGACATTTGGATTTGAATTAACTAAATCAGGGAGTCAGATAACAGAAAAGCATAAGAAGTTGGTTTCTCTGAAACAGATTGTTTCCAGAGGCAAATCACTAACAGAAGGGTAATTTAACTTGGAAGCAGCAATATACATGACGTAAATATGATTCTGTATGTGTATACATATTTACGCGTCATTGCATTTTATGCAAAGGGAGTTGGTTGTTATGCCTTGTGGAAAGACTGTGAACTAGAATGCATCCAATATCTATATTGCATGCAGAAGTACTAAAAAACAGGATGAAAGGCACTAATATAAAACTAATTGAGCAAACCCTGCTAGTTGCCTTATTATTGTTAATGTTCTTGGATCTTGTTTTACATGCTTTATGAATTTGGTGAGTGTTCTTACAAAGAGGCATTGGCAGATTATAAAGAACGAGGACCTTGAAGAACTGAAAGAACTAGGTTCTGGCACATTTGGGACCGTGTACCATGGAAAATGGAGGGGCACTGATGTGGCCATAAAGCGAATAAAGAAGAGCTGCTTTACGGGCCGATCATCTGAGCAAGAGAGACTGGTGAGCACTCCAATTATATTAGACTAATTAAATTATTTTTTTCTTATATTTCCTAACCTGGATGTTTAGGCTTAGAAATAGTCACCATATGGTCCCAATCTTTTGTGCAAACTTTTGTCCAACCAATTAATCATCTGAGTGGAAGTACTGAGTTGAGTGGTATTATTTTTTGATATTTATGAATGATAAACGACAACATTCTCAGACCCTGGAGTTTTGGCGGGAAGCTGAAATTCTTTCAAAGCTTCACCATCCAAATGTGGTGGCTTTTTATGGGGTTGTGCAAGATGGTCCAGGAGGTACCTTGGCAACTGTCACAGAATTCATGGTTAATGGTTCCCTTAGGCATGTTCTACTACGGAAAGACAAGTAAATATTCTATACTATCCCCCTTCCGATGCTATTCTGTTGCTCTCATTGAACTGACACTATCGAATAATGAAACTAACAGATATCTTGATCGTCGAAAACGGCTTATAATCGCAATGGATGCAGCTTTTGGGATGGAATATTTGCATTCTAAAAATATTGTACATTTTGATTTGAAATGTGATAACTTGCTTGTCAATCTTAAAGACCAATCACGTCCCATTTGCAAGGTAAGTTACTGTTTTCCATTTTGATAATTAGTGATTTAGTTTGTGCTAAAATAGGCACTGCATTCAGGATTTTTACTCAAGCATCACTTCCAAATAAACTAAAGTTTCATGATGAACCTCATCTAGGTTGGTGATTTTGGCTTATCAAAAATTAAACGAAATACCTTGGTTTCTGGTGGTGTGAGAGGAACGCTACCGTGGATGGCTCCGGAATTACTAAATGGAAGCAGCAATAAGGTGTCTGAAAAGGTAAATTTTGATTTATACAGGTTCTTTTTGTTTATTTATTTTATTTTTTGCTGGACAAATAAAAATAGGAGTAGGTGCAGTTCTCTCATGACCTCAAACACTGCTCAGAAATTTATAGAAGTTCAACCTTTATTCTTCCATTTTCTATTTTCAATAATATTCACTAATATTGATTGGTTTTCAAAATAAAAGGCATTATGATTCCTAGCCTAAATATTCACTAATATTGAGCACCATGTTATTTTAATGCAGGTTGATGTGTTCTCCTTTGGCATTGTCATGTGGGAAATTCTTACAGGCGAGGAGCCTTATGCCAATATGCATTATGGGGCAATCATAGGTATGTTTGAACGGGTTCATTTATTTTTGATTTTTTTTACTTGTGACTTTAAAAGGTGTGCCTCCCAATAGGGACAAGATGGCAAGTTTCTTTGATTAATCATTCTGCAGAGGTGACAATTATAGGATTCAGATGCAGAAAAAAACCATAAAACTGAGTTAAAGCGTGGACTCTAGTAGTCTTTACTGTTTTGTTTCTGTATGCTGTGCGTGAGCATGAGTGACTTTATTCAAGAGTTTGAAATAGCATAACTATATCATTTCTTCTTTCACACCATCATGTTTCTCTTCATGCCTTTCCATCTCCCTCTAGATCTCTCGAGCAGGCTCCAACCGTCTCTCTTACCAAGATGTTTATTGAATGCCTGCCTCAAGCTATCCCGTAGACCAACAATTATGGAAATTGGGTATTTTTGCAGCTCTGTTTTATTAGTTTTGTAAACCCTATGCAGGAGGTATTGTGAACAATACATTGAGGCCACCTGTGCCAGCTACCTGCGACCCAGAATGGAGAAGGCTAATGGAGCAGTGCTGGGCCCCTGATCCAGTACAGCGACCGTCCTTCACCCAAATTGCCAGCCGGTTGCGTGCTATGTCTGTGGCCAGTCAAACAAAACCAGCTAAATGATGATAAAACGGTGCAACAAATATATGGTGCCTGTGTTGTTATTGTTGTCATCATCTGCTAGACATTATAATCTCATAAATACTGTAAGCTATGTGTGCAATATGTATTGTTTTGATGAGAGGCATGGATGTGTACCATTAATATTTTGAGTTTGTGTGGGTAAGACTATTCTTCTTTTTTTTTTTTGGCTTTTTTCTTTTTGCTTTTTTTTTTTTTTGTATGAGTTGTTTGTTTGTATCCATATTGTATAAAAAGGAGTAAAGAAATCCGTGTAATAAGAATGGCTTTATTATTACTGGATAAACTATCAAATATTATGTGACTTCTTTCTGCGTGGTCTTGGGAATAGATCTGTTCCTGACCAGAATTGAAACTGATTATCTTGATCTAATAAACACTGTTAATATGCAAACGAAGTAAGTATCCGAATCTGGTTTTACCTGAATGGCAGACGAATCTGTATTTATACGGACTTGATCATGTTAAATCTGCGCTTAAAATGAACAAGATTATGGCTGTGTTCTTGAGTTGTGGTTTGTTGGTTACGACCATCTAAAGTTGAAGTTCCATAAAAGAGCAGTTTCAGGGGGCAAAACTGGAGGAATTCACGGAGCTGATCCTGAGGGCGGCACGCATGCCAAGTGGTTGGGATAAACTGCTATGATTCTGCGAGGGCGACATTAATTACTTCAAAAGCTTCGGCTGCATGAAGCCAGAAATGTGCAGATCTACAATGTGTGAGTTTGAGTTCTTGTGATCTGGTGTGCCTCTATTAGTTGAAGCATTGCATAGAGTTGCCCTTTGAACCACTAAGCCAGGAAGTGGCAAACTATGCCATCATGCGCTGCAAGCTGGCTGGACGCACGCGCAGTAACGCCCTTACGGATGGGTCCCCTCTCAAAGTAAAATGTATCTGTGACTCCCTGGTAAGTAGTGATGGAAACGCCACCATGTCGATGGTATTCGATGCTTCGTGGGGTTCTCTCTGTGGGCACCTACCGAGGCCTCCGGGAGGTGATCATCTTGGAGATCCCGTTTCCAAATGATTTTCTGGTGAAGTGCCGGCGTTATTCTTGGCTAACTTGAAGGGCTGCATCACTTGCCCATTAACCTGCCACGGAAACAGGCACGACAGGGATGGAGGCCCATGGATTATCGGACTTATTGAATATTCTCAAAAGAAAACTTTATAACACTCTGTTACATTTGCTATGCTTAATTGTACTGCTATAATGATTTGTTAATGGGTAAACAGTCTCGAGCTGTTCTGAATCAATTCCGTACCGATCCTGAACATATCGAATCATGCCATACTGTCGTTTAATTTGGTTCGGTGTCAGGGCATGACTATTGTATAAATGCAAAATAATAATAATAATAATAATAATAATAATAATACATAATAGGACAACCATTTTTTTCTTGTGGTCGCGCTTACATTTCGTCCATCACCAGAACAATACTCTTGTTGTTTACATCTAAGCCGCATTGAAGAAGCGGTCAGCATGGCATATAGATTATTAGAAAAATAAACCCTCAAAGCAGACACCGCTCTCAACCCGTCCAAGTTGTTGCAGTTCCACATCCAACCAAACTGAAGGAAAGGTCTATTCCAAAATAGAAAGAGCAGATTCAAGGAATAAAGAGGCAATCAGTTAAGGGGAGCTTTCACAAACCTCACCACCAACCCAACTTCGGCCCTAGAAAGCGATCCTTGACAGGTCTATGGCGGAAAATCTGGCACACACTCTTGCCCTGTTCAAACACCATCCAATCTTATCATACTTCCCATTCCGCTGCAGTGCCATTTCCTGCACCACAGTAAATAAACTATAATCATTGGACAATGGGCCGCACAAGCTCACACTTTGCATGCCTTTTATCGCCGAGTACTAATCATGGTTGAGATAATATGCACCATAGGCTTCGCCTCACAAAGGATAGTTTTATACTTAGGCAGATTTTAAACTTGGACTGATTTTATGCGAAAACAAAAAGAAAAAGCATAAGAGGGGCTGGAACTGCTTAGCTAAAGAAATAAAGAGATCGAAAGTAAATCTTATAGCCTTTCAATTCTAAAACAATAGAACTAGTGCCAGGTTTTAAAGCTTGTTAAGCAAGATGTAGAGAAGAGAGAGAAAGGAGAAAAGAGAAGAGAAAAGAAATCTTTTTCACCTTCGAATGAAGTTTCTTCTTATGGATAAGCTCTGGTACCGATGCTGAAGGTTGTCTCTATAGCTTATTATGATGGAATGTCTTATTACAATGATAAGATTGGTCAGTGATGAAACTGCTCCACTACCTATAAACAGTATTTCTAACATAGGGATGTGCATAAGAGGGGTAGTCGTTCAAAATTTTACCAAACAGAATGGCCAAAGGCTTAGTTTTCCTTTTAACATCGTCCGATCACTATATGTGGTGATGACATTGCCGAAAAATCATGTACTTTTGTGATAAAAGACCAACTTGATACTGGCTTAATTTGACTCTATCACATACCTTCTACTCTCGAGGCTAAGGTAGCCTACTCATGTGAGAAAGTAGGTCTGAGTGCAAGGGTGAACATTAACGGAGTCTGGGAGGCCAGTGGCCCTCCTCTTCCTTAAAAAAATTTTGAAAATTCTTTTTGTCACATACAATGTTCATGATATATATATAATCCCAAAATAAAGTTTATGATATAATCCTAAAACAAAGTTCACCATTTTAGTTTGACCACTCCAAAAAAAGGTTCCATGGTCCGCTACCATTTGAGTAAGCATTAAATTTGTCTAGAATAGGGTCAACCCCTTTTTATTGAAGTGAGCTCCTGAGCCCTTTACCATGCTTTAAGTGTTGGGCTTGCAAACCCTTCATTGGGATACAAAGGAGAGCCTCGATGAGCTCACTCTTACCTTCTGTAGGGAAGAATTATTCCAAGCTACTAGTTATGCTCTATCTCTCACCTTGAGCTGGTATAAGGGCATTCATCAAGCCTAAGTGCCAGCAACCAAACTTGTCCAATAGGAAGCTTAGAAGCATTCCCTTGACATCTAGTGGTAATGAGGATACATTAAATGTGGAGGTTGCATGTTATCTTTTGGGTCTTTCTAACATGCTTAAGCTTTGTGTTTCTTTCTTTTTCTTTGAGGTGGCAAGATAAATGTTGTGACCATAATTTCAAGATAGGATCAGCAATTGACAGGTGATGGTTCTCTTATACCTTTAAGAATAGTTGTTTTAGCTCTTTAATTGCCTTTCTGTTATACTTTCTCTTAGCGCTTATGAAACTTTTGGGTTTTTTTTGTTTCTTTGATTCCTTTAACTTTTTACACTTTGTTTGCACATTTCTTCTTAGATTTTTCTTTAGCATGGGCTTTCCCTTCTTTTTCTTTACTCAGACAATAATATTAACTTTTGGATTTTCTACTTTGTTAAGAATGGATCATCCGTAAATTTTACTAGCACAAATTTAAGATTATGCCACCAGGACGAAATGGCTGAAGGAGCCTAATGAAGAGAAACCAACTAGTAAAGGTATAGTGTCCACCTTCATTGCCTAAGAAAATGGTGCTTGCTTGGAAGGGCCGCTCCCTGCCTTATTAGGAGTCATCTCTGCTATTATAGCTCCTTCCGCTCCATCACTTGAGCATCAAGGTCCACTCCTTCTACAAGTCTTCAAGCTCTCATAGGTTTGAGCCTAGCTTCTTTGCTCGCGAGTGAGGCATCCCCTCCCTATCTTTTGGCGGACCTAATCCTAGCTTGAGCAAGCCTACACCTAATGCTTTACCTAGGCATTTCAGTGCTAGTCTATAGTACTACTCCATCTAATTTTTCTAAAGAGACTACGTAATGGCTCGTATCGTAATCTTGGGAGTGATGCTTTGGTGAACTATAAATACTTAGGAGCTCTCTCAAATCAAAAGTTGGCAAATATCACTTTTTCTATCTGTGTACTTTCTATCAGTGCATGCTTACTCTCTTCGAGCAGAATTACTAAGTGGAGGTTTCCTCACTAGAGGTCAAGGAGATGAAAAGGTTATATTATATTATATATATTATAATAATATAATATAAATATAATAAAAATAATTTTGGTATTTCATGGTTAATAATTTCGGATTAGAATGGTATACCAAATATGGTGATATTAAATCATTAGTAATCCTTGGATACTGTGATCTACCATACCGAACACAGTGATCTTTAATCACTAAAGATCATATTACCTTAGAATCAAGTTCACAAGATGATACTAAAATGATCACCGAACACACCCTTAGGTTGGCATTGGAGAAGGATATTACCTTCTCTGTCTTCTATCTCTTCGACGCCTTAGCTTTATACTATTGGACATACTCCTTCCTAGCTAAAGAACTTTCTTCATCGGTTGCAAATTCTTCAAAGATTATGCAAACTCCTAATGGTAAGTTGAAACTACTAGAAGCTAGCGTTGCTAAAGGAGCCAAAGTTTCCGATTTGCTTGGATGACTCTCATGACCCCAAGTATACTTCATGGAGCAAGACAGGGCAACCTTGGGGTGCTCATCTAGAACTTCGAGCCATTATTTTAGGTCAGGGTCCCCCAATTTCCTCCCCCTAAAGGTGAGTGAGGGCTCCACAGTGCATATCCTACTTATGAGCTAGCTCGCTCCTTTTCTAACCCCTATACTAAGGGCACCAACGAGACATTCACCTTGAGGGTGTAGCTATAGCAAATCAATAATCCTTGCTTTCAAGTGGACCAAGGAAAGGTTCTAATACCCGACCTGTCTCGAACAATGCCAGAGTTATTAATGAGAGTCACTTCAAGGGCTCAGATGGCATGACCTTCACTTCACTTCCCATGGATGGCGTCACTGTAATGGTGCTAAAATCCAACTGAGAGACCCTAGGCACCAACAAGGATGATGAACTAGGAGATGAGGTAGAGCTTGATCCACCTAGCTGAAGGACCGGATTGATGGATAAGATGGGTTCTCATACTATCAGTATCTTTTAGCGGAAGAAATGAATTTAAAATTTTATAATTGGGTAAATAAGTTTTAAATCTCATCTAAAACTTATTTACTCAGTTATAGCATGATCAAATATTAGATCTAATATGAAAAATTTAAAATATAAATGTTTACCTTGTCAAATTGAAATATGCAACTGTAATTTATCTTGTCAGATCACTAGGTCTCGAACTAGAGCCGTTCACACGTTCGGCCTCTATGAATATCCACACAGGGATGAAAACTCCTCAAAATGGATGAATCACCGGGTGCTAGTGCCTTGCAGATCCTTTTGATGAAAATGGTGCAGCAAACTCTTTGCTGAATCAGCCTTCTTATGCCTGATCTCCTTAATAGGAACTTATCACTTGTTTTTGCCCAACTAGATTTAATATAAGATGGAAGAATAGAACAACAAAGACTTCTCTAAGCCTAATAGACTTTCAAGAGTAACCCAAAAGTCTTCTCTCTTCATGAAGACCATTAATACTACAATTAATTCTTTCTTAGTCCAAAAGTCTTTCATTATAATAGCTATTAATGCTACTATTAATTCTTCCTTAGTCCAAAAGTCTTCCATCATAATAGCTATTAATGCTACTATTAATTCTTTCTTAGTTCAAAAGTTTTCCATCATAATAGCTATTAATGCTACAATTAATTCCAAATAGTTTAAAAGTCTTCCATCATTATGAAGACTATTAATGATAATTATTATTTTGGAATTTAAAGAGTCAAAACCCTTTACATATTCTCACATTTAATGAATCGATGAGTTTTCTATCATCTCTATACATTAGATGAGAGAGAGAATTTAATATACATTAATCACTTCAGGAAGACCAAGAATCTTAATCCACTAACACTCTACATCCAGGATCAAATTTAAATCCAATTGGAATGGATTTCGAGTCTGACTTGAATCTCATCACATGAGACTCAAACTAAAGTTCTAATTGAGTCTTAGACAACTCACATCAACCCTAAATGTATTTGGTCAAAGCTAATTGGACAATCTAAGGAGATAGAAAACAATTCGATCTAGTCGAATTGGGTTAGCAGTGATGCTATCAGGCCTGGTTGCTAACAGTTAGCAATCCATCTTCAAAGAACTTGATCCAAAATACTAATCAAATTAATATAAGGATCAAAGTGAGGAATTCAGCCCCTATTGCGTGTGACCCTATAGGTTCCAACCTGTCTGGTAGTAAGATTAATCCCTAATCAGCATTAGGGTTGCACCGAAACTCCTTCAGTGGGTCAAAATTATTTCGGCTTAACTCATAACTTGGAATCGACGATCCTAATCGATTCCAAGTGAGCTTCTCATAATCCACTAGTGACACCTAGCAGTATGTAGTGGCAAGCCAGCAAGTTAGAAAATAACTCAAAATGCAGTTACCGTGTAGTATAATCCTTTTATCAAGAGTCCTAATAGGGTGCTAGGTCAAGGATAACTTGTCAAACCCTAAGCACCGGTCATATACAATATTTATTTGACTCGAGTTCAACTTATGATTCCAATAAAAACTTCTTTCCATTATCACTTGTTGTGGCCACGGGCTCATGAACTCAGTCTCCTAAATAGCATAGGACTTCTCCCTATCTACTAGGGCTGATAGATTCCTCATGAATACTCCTTACTCCTACATTGCGACCACTGCAGCCAACATACATAACAAAGTCCTTGATGCCTAAGAGGATCAAGGTAATATGCAGTCAAACTACAATGACCCTAGTATGAGTAACCGAAGTACTATAGGTTAAGGACCACTTACACTACTACATTACCGAGAAGTCATTAACGAGTGAGTAGTCATCCTACTGATTTCTCGTATGATCACGCTCGGTACCGATGTCAAACATCTACCAGCATTCTTGCCTTGGTATCACATACCTCATACTAGAGACTCGTATCAAGGCGATCCATGCTTCAATCTGATCGGATCGATCACCGTCCTCGTGATTGATCAATTGATTGGGAGTGTTTTAGGAGTTAATCTATTATGACATGTGTCTCAAATTTTTAACTTTTGAAAATACATGTCATTGTCCATCAACCCCAAGGACGATACATGACACATTAACATGTATGAAAAAATGCCCAATTTTATTAATATAAACATGATCATGTACAACGAAAGTTCTGGAACAATATATAATGTGTATGCTAATAATTGGCTTTTCAGAACACACATCTAACGCTAGCCTCGTAAAGCAGTCACCAAAAGGGATGATGAGATGAATGATGAGTTGAGAGCTAAGGTGGAGCTCGATCCTCGTAGCTTTGCAAAGGAGACACTATACCTAGGCTGATCTTTTGCAAGGACAAAAGGTGGACGTGAGGGGTTCTAGGGGCTACCTAGCTTAGGCCCTCCTATACTCAAGTCAGTGGGAGAGGAGTTGAAAAAAGGTTAAAAGTAGACCTTGTAGCCTCCTAGTTTCGAGAACACGGAATAGTGTGAAGTTTTGGAGATTACAGTTGAGCAAGGTCCAACTAGAAGGGAGAGATGTAGGAAAGGAGAAAAGGAAAGGAATCCTCTTTATTTGAGTGAGGTTTCTTCTTATAGGTGAGCTCTATTTTGGATGCTATCCTTATTGTAATGGCATATCTTATTATGATTGTAAGATTGGTCAATGATTAGACTATTCTACCTACAATGGATCATACTTTTTGAGACATAAATGTGCATGGAAGTGGTCATTATCTAGTCTTGTTTATAGTTATGCTAGACAAAATGGCTAGGGGCTTTGTTGGTTTTGTTTTTCTAACATTGTCCAGACACTATAAGTCCAATGGTCACATGGCTTGAAGATCATGTACCTCTATGATAATTGTCAGCTTGGCCTTAATTCAACTCTATCAATATATATATATATAAAGACACACTAATTTTCGTACTATAGTATAAATTTAAGAAATATTTTTTGTGTAACTTACTAGGCTAGCTGCAGAGTTAAATAATCATAATGGATTCTATCTAAGAATATATAGAGATGTAAATTTTGCATTGCTAGGGATACAGTGAATGCTCTATAACTTGGGCTCACCTTCAGAATTTAGATTTTAGGCTTAGCCTAAGCATTGAAGACAAGCAGCATGTTAGGATAACTCAAAAACTTATATTATTTCAATTTGATATAGTCAAATTAGCTTGGTTATAAGTGCCAATAGAATTGATTCTAAGTTCAAAATCTTAGAATCGGCTTCTTTTAAGTTAATTCTGTGTTAGTTCCTTAGTTCCAATTTAAGAGCTATTTATCCCTTCTTTTTAGCAGAATTAAAAAAAATTAAAATTCACTTAATGATCAAACCTACGATAATAAATATACCTTACCATCGTTTACTATTTTTATTAAAAAAATTTAACTATTAAATTAATTAACAAATATCATATATATAAATAGATTTGATTATCTTTTTCATTCTTAAATGAACACAGTTCATGAATTTTAAATATAAAAAAGATAAAAAGAATAAAATAACTTAAAAATTTATATAAATTTAAGAATTATATATATATATATATATATATATATATATATATATGATTATTAAATATAAAATATATATTAAATATAAAAAAATTATCTTAAACTCAATTCGGAATCGAATCAATTTGACAAGGTTTATTTTAAGACAGTTGCGGTCTCCATCTCGTTGAGCATGTTAAAATGTTAACGATACGTTCCCAAATCCATCAGGAAGACGACACGAGAGAGTCATCTCCTTGCAGCCTTAAAAAAGAGAACGTCATTTCCTTGCTATCCAAATGTTCGTTCCATGCTCTCATATCAGCAGAAAAATGAAAATGAGAAAATAAAAAAAATCACGCCATTTGTGACAAGAGCTTAGATGCCTAAAGATAAGTTTGTCGCAGATTTTATCTACAGAATGACCCCAAAAAAAAAAAAAAAAAAAAAGCCCAGGCGACGGGCCAGCGGCCAAGGTCAGGCAAGAATTGCCGCTCTCCTCCCTGAAACCGTATCCAATCTAAGATCTTTTTATCGGAGCGGACGGCTCGGAACGAAAGACGGACGTCGCGTCAGGCGTACTTGCTGCCCACCAGACCGGCACCGAATAATGGACCGAACGGTACCGACGTATGGGACCCTTGTTGGCTTGCCATCGAAGAAGAGGAGATCTAGCGTTGGATTCGCTCTAGGGCGCGCGCTGGTCGACGGACACTCTCGCATAAAGTTTAAGTACCGAAGATTTTGGTCAATCGTATGTATAAGAGGATGGGATGGGCTCCACAAAGAAAGTTCGAACGGTTGTTAGGATCCCGCATAGAATTTTCTAAGCAGGCATTCGGTAGAGAGATTTGTCCTTGGCCTGTCAACCAGCAAGTCGCTTCACTTTTACATCTTTTCATAGTATTAAAAACGTAGATTAGTAAATAAAGAGATTATTATTTATTCCCTTCCGTTCATCTGCTCCACTCATCACACGCTTCTAAATTCTTCCCCGCTTGAGACCCCATCATAACTCGAGGACTGCAAGAATTTTATACTATATATATATATATATATATATTGCCTTTCTTTCTCTTGTTTTTCACCATCACCTATTTCATGCTTAGATCGGTTACAGCAGATTTCTCTAAACGATATCAATTGCAGACTAAATATGACCCACAGAAATGACATAGGCTCCTTGAGCTTGTTTGCTTGTTTGATGAGGATATTCCTTAGAACACGTTGTTTTAGCATGCTAGCAAAACTTTTATAATAGATTTGATATAATCTAAAGAATGTGGTTATAAGGTTGAAATTAAAGACGGCCGACCAGTTGGCACAGCATTTGCTTCCGGTGAAGAGAACAAAAATTACGTACAGTCTTTCAAGGCATAATTGATTGCATAATTATGCTTGGCCGTGCGTTATATATATATATATATATATATATATATATACACACACACACACATACGGATCCATCCCTAATTGCTGTGTCAATCTACCTTTTGGGTGCCATCTTCACTTCTTGATTATGAGAGTTTACTCTTATTCTTCATTTGAATTTTTTTTGGTTTCTATACATCTTTGTTTTTCTAAAAGGGATCCGCAATACTTAATAAGAAAAATCAAAATTTTAATGTCCAAATGATCATTAAACCTTAAGCCATCCAAAAATTAAAAATAAAAAATAAAAAAATCTAGAAAAAAAAAGAAGGAAAGGCAAGAGGTCCACAGATTTCTTTTGAAAAAAAACAGCAGGAAAAAAAAAAAAAAAAGTAGAAGCCCTAATTAAAAATTAAAATCGCATCTTTATTCTGCTTCTTTCCTTTAGAGCTAAAATTAAAGGATAATTTTAATATTATAATAAAGATTGGGTAACATATGATCATCATATGCTAATACCTCATAATGAGGTATTGGCATAAAGAATTTCTGTGTAACGAAATGAGAGTTTTGAGGTTTTTGAATAATAAAAAAAATATTATGAACAACATATAAATTAACCAAAGTTGAGAAGGTTTCACTATTATTTAATTTTTTAAAAAAATTAAAATTAGTTAATAAATAACTTTTTGATTTTGAAATCAGATCTAATAATAATGAGGATAGTGATTAAATTTGAGCTAAGCTACGTGCGAATGTAACCAAATCTCTCTACGTATAAAAATAAAAATATGATAAATAATGCCTTATCTTGAGAAAAAGATTATGTAGCATATATATATATATATATTAATAAGTTATTTGATGCAGCAAAATTATGATGTCACGCCAACCATTGTTTTAACAAGGTAAAATCAACATGTAAGAGAAAATAAATTTTATAGTAATTAAACTTCCATAAAAGCAATTTAAATACCATAAAACCATAATACATAAGATATTTAATTGCAATTATAATTTAAACTTGGGATGTAAAAACAGCGTTACTACTAAGATAATTTAAGATAATTCAGAGGAGTGCTGGCGTCGGTTTCACTTGTTTGTGACACGATGAACACTGCGTTGCCAGACAAGATAATCCAATTCCTCAAGGCTAGCTTGATATATAAAACTGCCACGATGTCAGATTAAACGATACATTCACGGTTTAGCAAAGAGTATATTGGATCTGTTACTGTTAAGCCATGTAACCAACCAATTGGTGTGGAGGGGAGTTATTTGCTTGATCTTTTTTGAATGTAGGCGGAGGGAGTAACTTTCCCCAAATTATTCATTACAGATTAAGTATTTATATTAGAAGAGGGAAGATACAAGAAAGAGAAATGTTTGAAGAAAGGTACACCACGATCTAACAGAACTCGTTTGCAGTAATGGAGATAGAGTGGTCCAGAGCATTTTATAACTCTCAACAGACATTTTGGAGCACAAGTTCTCTCGAACTTTGGATATCTGAACGATCTTGTAGGGGCGTAAAATACAAAATCTTTTCTTAAGAAGATTCATGAGGTCCTCTCAGACCAAACCAACTGATAAAGCATAATCACAAGTTGATTCCAAACACTTTTCAAGGACAATCGAACTTTCTTCTTCATTTTGAAGGTCCGCAAAGACTGAAAATTAGATGATCAGACTCAACTTGGGATGCAATTTAAGCGAAAACCAAATGCTCATGGTAAAGAGGTAAGTAATAAAAAAAAGAAAAGTTGCCTCAACGCTCAAACCACATGATGGACACTCGTTACTCGACATTCAATCTTTAGCCCTCAAACTTTTGCTCAAAATTATCTTAGTCCCTAACCCTTTAATTGGTACAATTCAATTGCTCAAAGTTGCATTTCTAATACCTTATTGTATGAATTAATTAAAATCTAAAAATTATATTTTAAATATTTTTATTTTATAAATTAATTAAAATTAATAAAATAATTAATATATTATTTTATTAATCAATGCATACGTTGATGTCAAGATGGTATAACAGTTATTTTATTAATTTTATCTGATCCAATGCCATACAGCATTGAGGGAATAGACGGCAACATCTGAAAGTTTGATGAACAAAAGTTTGAGGATCAAAAGTATATTTTAACCTAAAACTTGTTATCATCAAGACAACTCAAATAAGCATCTCGGCCTTCTTAGAAACTGCAACATTCCAAATAACTTCGTAAGAATATCACCTTCGGGAAGGGACCGCTGGAAGAGAGCTTTTAAACTGGGAGTTATTTGCTTGATCACCCCCAAGGAGAAGCCCCTTCAGCCATCACGAATACCACCGCTACGAAGAAGCCCTGCAAGCGTTCAACTCCTGGATCGGATGAAGTAAGTCGATCACCTGTTAAGGAGTTCTTTCTGCAGATAAAAAATCTCAATCAGGTATGCGTAGGTGCATGCAAAGCCTCTATGTCTTGATGGAATCTTGAGAGCTGGTGTCATGTTCCACGGGTAATATGGTTGGAGGGAACCCTGAAAGATGATGGCATGGTGTAAAATAGATTCTAGTTTGGTCTGGAAAGTTACTTTCCAGACGAGGATGATGAGACATTCTCCAATCTATTATCACAAATATATTCTTTCAAGTCACGACTTAAAGTGAAAAAAATAAAAATAAAAATAAAAATAAAAATAAAAATAAACAAGAATAGAAGGGACCACGGATTCTCTTTCACGCACCGGCCCTCCAAGGCCTCCTGCTCTCAATTTTAGTTTCTTAATGAAGATGCAACCATTTTATAGTTGAAAAAGTGGCGCCCAACGTGCTCTCTTTCTATCGCACGCTGGATTCCAGTGCATCTAAATTATTTTCCCACAGAGCCAAGGGCTTCCAGGTTTTTTTTTTTGGCGAAAAAAAAGAACTTTTTAAAGCTTGCCATGATTTTTTTCAAAAAAAAAATCAAAAGTCTAAACTTGGATAACGGCAAGCTAGCGTCACCTTCACGAATAGCGTATTGTAACTTTGATAGCGCCCATAAGTTGAATCATCGTAAAGAAATTATGATAAAATAAAAGATATGATCGGATATCAAGAGGAAGCTTCCTGTCCTTCCTCAGTTCCTTGCCATGTATGGCACGCGGGATGCCCGGTCGTGCAAAATATTCGGTTACCACCGGTGGTACAATCGCTTTCTTGTAGAGCTAAGGTCTTGGAAAGCTCTTAAACAAATAATTTCTTCTGATCAAAGTCTAAACAAGCTGCGATTCAAAAAAATTTAAGTTCTAAACAACCCAGTGTCACCTTCCCAGTATTGTGACAGTATAATTTAGTGCAAATAAGCTGAATTACCACAAAAAAAATATTAGGGTCAAGAAAGAAGGCTAGATGGAAACTTCTTTTACCCACCCTTGGACTGTCCCGAGCTCCTAACTTGCATCCATTATCCTTATCCAACAAGCCTGCCCACCTAACTACAGCAAAGAATAGTTTTAAACTTTAGATTAAGAACAGTATAGACAAATGGATGGACTAACACGATAACGTTACAAGTACGTATGCGGATGCCAACTAGTTGTGTCCACAGATATTTTATCTATTTTATTTTCTGAGGGCCAGCTACAGTGATTAATTGATGGATGATCAGAAGGGAAGGGGAGGCGGTGGGAATCCACCAAGGCATGTGAAGGGGCCAGAGAGGCATCTATTCAGTCCGTTTTCCAAGGCTCTTCAAGATTTGAGCCAGTCATTAAATAAGGAAAGAGGGGATGACAGGGCCCTAGCCGACCCTCCACCCTAACCTTCTCACCTTCCCTATAAAACCAAGCCTTCATCCCCCACCAGTTGTCATTTCCGACCTCCCCACCCCCCAGCCTTGAGAGTTTCCAGGCATGGGGCTAGGCGAGGCATGGTGTGTTTAGGGCTGTGGGTTTGGCTTTGTTTCTTTTTAAGCGTTGTCAGTTGTTTAAAGTTGGCATCTTGTTGATATTTATAATTCTGTGGGGGCTTCGCTGTCGTTTTTGGAGGCCGTGGATTCTAAATTAAATGGTTTTTGTGTGTGAGTGTAACTGCTTTTTTTTGGTTCTTTTTCCAACCCCCCTTTGTCTTTTTAAGATCTCTCTTCTTCCTCCATGGTTCACTCGACTGGGTTGGTGGTTTGAAGGTTTTGGGGGTGGAGCTCCTTGAAGTCCAAATGAGGGCCTTGGCGGGGTACATAGAGCTGCTGGTTTATGGATTCCACTGACCTATTCCATGATCTTGCCGATGATGCATATTATTAACAGTGGAAGCAGTGATCCGAGATGGAGTTTCGTGGCCGATTCTTTTGGGATAGGCTTGTGGTTTGCGTAACCCAGGAGCTGCATTAGCCCTGCCTGACCCTTGTTTGGATTGAAGGGAGCTCTACACCTTCTTCCTCTTCTCCAGACCCTTCTCTCTCTCTCTCTCTCTCTCTCTCTCTCTCTCTCTTCTCATATAAGGGGGTCGTGGGAGGAGATGATTCCACCGTGGGTGGCAACTTACAAATTTTTTTTTTTTCCTTTTTTGATATCTCTCTCTCTCTCTCTCTCTCTCTCTCTCTCTCTCTTCTCATATAAGGGGGTCGTGGGAGGAGTTGATTCCACCGCGGGTGGCAACTTACAATTTTTTTTTTCCTTTTTTGATATAAAGAGTAGATCCGATATTAGATTTTCATTGTGTAGTATGTCTTGCTGTCTACTACTTTTGGTCGTTAATGGTAGCTGTTCTTTCTATGATCTTTTTTGCAGAGATTCATGGTGTCTTGTTGGTTTCTTATGGCTTTAGACGTTTTTATGCATGTTAGATTTATATATATATATATATATATATTTGATCCAACTCTCCCTTTTGTTCTTCTATTTTTAATTTTTTTTATACAAATAGGTACGACTCTTCGCTGGGCTTGTTTTCTCGTTCTCCTGCTGCGTTGCAAGATGAGGAAGGATATGTTCGGAAATTAAAGGGCCAGCATGGGGCTTTTTTTAAAGCTTCGCTTAGTTTATCATCGCATCTCCTTTCTTTTTGCTTTCCCCCTACAGGTGGTATCGCCACGCAATGCTGAAAGGAATCGGTGTTATGGGTCATGAATCGTGGCCCGTTATCAAGTTCGCACTACTAAAACTCAATCAAATGAGATTAGATCCTCTCGCCTCTCTTTCTTCTCTTTTCATCCATTTAATCTTGTATGGGGAACGCCAGTGGTATTCTTATCGGATATACGAAGGGATTTAAGCTCTTTGTTCCAAAGCTTTTTATATCTACGGTTAGAATATGCTGACAACCAAATCCAGCTTTTTGGCAACTTGAGGGTGCTATGTTCCCAATTGACCCTTTTTTTTTTTTTTTTTTAATTGTTATGATCACCACTGATTTGTGAGAGCATGTAAACGGTACTGCAAGTCGGTTTATAAGGGATGTTCCCACTCTCGTCAGATTAGATGTGCAAGGGGAACATGGAAGGATGGGGGGGGTATGGCTTAGAGTTTTGATGGGTTTCTACATGATGCTACTGCACTCTTGCTTTATAGGGGAACCATCACGAAAGTTGCCAGCTTTCAGCCTTGCAGAGTGATTGTTATGGCAGGGTAGAGGCAATGGGCTCCTGGTCTCCATCTGTCAGCTATTTTGAGTACGGGATTGCTTGGGGTTTTCGAGCATATGGATTAGAGTTTCTTGTTTAGTCTGGGAGCATTTAAAGAACATAGTTTAGGGCTGTAGTGATAGTTTTGGCCATTATCAGTGTAAATAGGCGAACAAATGAGAGCAGCAAGACAAAGACAATGTATCGATTGAAATCTTTCCAATCTAACAAAATCTTTGTGTTAAATTTGGTGTAGCCTTGTTGGACCGGATTTGATTGTTTGGTTTGCGTCAGTTTATATCTAATATTTGGCTGCTTCGTTTTACTGGGTTATGGGGATGATGTATTACCCTGATTACGGGTTAATAAACTAGCTTCTGTTTCTGTAAACTAATATGATAAGGTTAAACATTTATTTGGACGGATGCTTCAAGCTTTGGCGATCACGGAGTTTTATTTGTTACGATGGCTCATGATTCCAGAAGGCCATGCCCGTTCCTAATGCGCCCTCTTATGAATGTGAAGGGACCGGCTCGCTAGCCTCCTGTATTGTTTCATTCAAACTGTAGATCCTGTAACCAGACGTAGCTCATTGGCATCCTAAATTATGGTAGGTAGAACATGCTGGTGTCTGTTATTCAGCACCAGCTTCTCAAGTGAAATTTGGTTTTGATCTTCAGACGGAGTTGCGCCCCCTTTTTTAAATTTGTGAAATGGATGTCGATCATATACCGACTTGCAGGAGTTTTGAGATATTTCTATGATATTTCCAAGAGGCCAAAGGGCAACCCAGCATGTTTGAGAGCAGGAAATCTTTTGAGATACTGGTTTGTCGCTAGTTGTCTTTCCCTTTATCTTACTGTGACTGCTTTACGTGCCTTTAAACTCATCCCGGGACCGTAAAAGAAGCCTTTCAGGACTGCCTCGCTGCTAAAGTTTGGCTGTCTCCAACTTTGAGCCTACTGTTTCGCATGCTAGCCTCGCAAACAGCATGATCTCATGTGACTCATGAGAGTTGTAGATTGTGCTAGTTGCTTATCATGGATCGCTACTCCATAAACATTGTCAACCGACGAACTTTGTGATAATGGAAGTGAACCAATAGTAAGGGAGTCGGATTCCTTTTTCATCCCTGCTAGTGCTAATATTTTGCAGTTTATTCATCCATGTTTCACATGGCCGTTATCGCTGTCATCAATTTAACAAAAATTCTATTATTCCAAACATCAATTAAAGAAAAAAAATTGGATATCTCTGGATATAGATGGGTTGGACGGCAGTGAAAAGATGAAAACCAAAGGTGCCTCTTGTGGAGGCATCTTTCTTTTTCTTTTCAGCGTTGCTAGTTTCATGTCTGGCATGAAACTTCCTTTCTAACATAAATACTAAATAAGGGATCGCTAACCTCAGTTTCGTTTCTAGCATTTCATTTGCAAATATAAATATGGGTAGTAAAATATATGATGTTCCTATCCCTTGAGAATTAAGAGTGTGTCCCAAATCCGACCCATTTTAAAGGCTATCTACCATCATGCGTCATGCTGTATCCCGGGGTGCGTGAGAGAGAGAGAGAGAGAGAGAGAGAGAGAGTGAGTTAAGTATTGTCACACATTGTGTGTATGTGTGTGTATATATATATATATATATTTCAACGTATTTTATTCGTATAAATTTTTAATAATGACCAATAGCTAGTAGCCTAGCTGCTCCACATCGTCTTCTGTTGTCCAAGCGAGGGAAAAGCCGTCTCTCGAAGGAGCGATGGTGAATAACCATGCATGCTACATCACTGATTTTTGCACCGTGGTGTCCTTCCGTGCACTTTGACCATGCACATGGTTGAAGTGGATTTTAAATTTCTCTGAAGCGTATCTTCCTACCGGCACTCATATCTCGTTAACGTACAGCTCTGAATACTTTGATTTGATTAAAAACTTTATTATTAAATGATTCGTTGAATTCCAATATCAATATCAGTGTCGGATGGAATATCTAATATGTTATTAACATTTAAGATGTTAAGAGTGCGATCTAACAACCATGGTGAACTCCCTTCAAAAAAAAAAAAAAGGAAAAATCACCAGGGCACCTTGGCTTTCACTCGAGCCTCCGGAAGGGTGGCCTCTCCTCGGCTCCAAGTTACTTGAGATGAGCTTGACTTTGTTAAGGACGAATTATGAGCGAGCTTGCGCTCGGCTCACGAACACCCCTAACCACCACATCCTTTGAAGGGCAAGACTTTGAACCCTAGCAATCACCAAGAGTTGCTGTTACTAAACTGGTTAGCTGATACGTTCGTTCTATCATTTGATTGCAAGGATTTGAGTATTGTTTATGATAGTTTGCTTTTGATTAGGTCTGTCTAGATTAGGCCTGTCCCACCTCGCCTGATCCGCCTGGTCCCGTTGTGGTGCAACGGGGCAGGACTCGTTGGGTCAGGCTGGGCCTCTTTGAGGTCTGATTCGGCTTTCATCCTGCACTTCATGCAAAATTTTATTAGCTTGAAGAAATATATCATAATATCATCAGTTCATATGCAAAATAATATCATATAATCCTATTTCAAATGGCAACTCGAAATGTTAACTTTAGAGTCAGAGAGACCTACAGAAATCTGAGGTGGTGACGAAAGAGGTACAGAGCAAGACAAATGAGCAAGGTTAGACGGCAACCAAGAATCAATAATAACAGCAAAGGGGCATCAAAAACAACGGCAAGCAGCGGCCAAGAAAAGAACGAACCACAACAAAACTACATGGCTGTCCAGATGCACCGAGAAGCTCTCACAACAAAACCAGGATTATTTTGGAGACCGATGGTTTCTAGGAGTGAACAAGAGTGAACAATTAGACAGATTCAGGATCCACAATGCATTCACGCATGCAAACTAGAAAGCATCAAGGAATACCCTTTATAATGGCACAACATCTAAGCCAATAGTGAGAGCAACGGGCAAAAGAATTTGCTATAACACAGTTTTAACATACAGAAGTCACTGATCAACTGCCTCTTTTCTTCACTGTTGGGATGTCCACCGCTCTGACGTGCAAAAAAACCGAGCTCTGTAAATGAATTTCCAGAATTCTATGGATGGCAATGTATACTGGTTACATTTCGATTGGAGAAACTCACGATGGTGTGGGAATGTTTGCATATAGAAGGGTGTAAAACAGTTCAACCTCTGGCAAGCTCCGAATGGTCTGAATGAACTTGTTGCTGCTAGGTTCCTCGAGCAGTGGCAGGCTAAGTTGTGTTACCCGTGGCAAGAGCTTAGCCAAGGGAACTCCTGAGGGCTGACTCATCTCCACAAGCTGCGTGCCAATATCGTCTACTAGCACATCAACTACCTTCTTCAATGATAGCTCCACAATATTTCCAAAATCAGGGCTACAAGCAAATATTGCTAACATAAGAATTGAGAAGGCTATTCTATTTAAATAGATGTATGTTCAAGAATTCAATACACTAAAAAATTAAAAGCTCTTCTGTCTGAGAACAAACCAATGTTGCTTAATGGTCTCCATTTCTGCTGGATAAATATTATAAAATTGACTAGCGACAAATTATTTGATATTCAAATTATGTTACTTTGTCTCTAGCAGAAACATTGTTTGAGTGGAATTGACAGACATTAGGCAGTGTCCATGTACCAAGCCTGGTACAAGATATAGTCTATAAATGCACATCTGGCCAATAACCATCATGCAGAAACTCAATACACATATTAAAGGGTGCTGATGTTTACTGCTTGCAACCGACAGATGGCCTTGCTTTTAAATTCAAAAGAATCCATATCATATGGAAAAGCAGAGGTCTCCTCATTTCAGAATTCTCAATTATTTTCTAAAAAAATATCTAAGGATGTGCAGGATAGTTAGATATTCCAACTCCCTTCTAAAAAGATTCAAATCCTTATTGGCCAGCAGCTATGCAGGGCACCTTTTAAGGAGCCACAAATTATTTCCATGGTAGTCTGGAGTCCTTATAATTTAGATTATATGCATCTCCCTGTGCATCTTTATATGTAGAAGCAATTGGTTTCTGAACAAAATTTTATCACAAATGGAGGATTCATTCCACTTTTCTAGATCAAGTATGAATTTTCACCAACATCAACTGAGAATTCAAATTAGAGCCTCCAAAAAGAACTTGGTTGACAGGCCACCACCTGAACTCAATTCCACTACCAGTTGCAAAAGTTATTATTATATTTCAATTATCTCCTTCCTAAGTCTTAGTATTACTTTGAATGGTTAACTTTATCGCTTATAATATTACATTAATGATTCTGTTTATTCTTGAAAGACTTGCATGGCCCAGGATCCCAGGCCTGGATCGCCATCACTCATGCTTGAGGGAACACTGGTAGAAGAAGGTTCAGCTTTCTCCCTCATGGCCCGCATGGAAGGATCTACATTCCATTAGGCTAAGGGAACATGCACTACAAGCAGCCGTAACCATACCAGGAATGAATGACAAAACCCAACTAAAAATGCTAATCTCAAATAAGTGGATGGACCTGATCATTGCCGTTACTTAATAAAGCTAAAAAGGTGTGGCTTGAAAAAGATTTTAAAACATTCTTGATTGGATTAATGGGGCATAGGAAGGCAACTACCATCTATAACCCCTTGCAGCTTGATATCTGGTCAATGGTCTCTATACAGCTTTTCCAAGCGACTGCAATCAACTTACCGACTTGTTAGCCAGCTATGGAGCTTCTCATGCTGTTTTCCAAAAACAGCAGTGATCTACCGCTTCTGCATCAGCTTTGTCTTTATTTACTGAATGCAGACATTTCTGAATGTGTCTAACTAGGGAAGGATCAATGGGGTTTGCCTCCTTTTCGTCTTTTCCACCCTCCCCACAAGAAAAAAAAAAAAAGGCTTCAGGCTCATGGTGGCTAAAAACCTCGATATAAGGCTCATCCAGCAGGCTGCAACACCCGAAGGCTCATGGGTAATGCTTAGAAAAGGTGAGGGATTTGTAGGGCTATTTGCATGTCAAGAGATCTCATCAGTAGGATTAGATCTTCCTGGCAGGCTTCTCCACTGAAAAAACAATGGGAGGGGGAGCAGATCAAACAAACAGCCTTCTCTACCAATACAAGTAAACCTTGGCATTTAGGGATAAGATAAATCACCCTGGAAAAGTGATTCATTATCCCTAAAAATCAGGATTCATTTGTCTAATGGCAATGCTGATCTCTTTCAACTGTTTCCATTGCCGACATATTTCTAAAAGGAATGCCACCAGGAAGATCTTATCAGACCAATAAGATCTCCCAGCATCCAAAAAAGGTCATGGAGAGACTATTGAGATGCATAGCTTCCACCTTGTGTTAGATTACAACAGGAGGCATATGCAATAGGCTTAAGTTATTTTTACAGAAGAAAATCAGATGACAGACTAGCCTTGCATCTCCTGTGATTCTGTAATGAAGTATTTTCTGTAGGAATGAAAAACTGTTTGCATACCTTGATAGCACCGCACGTGTCTCTGACATTAGCTGCTCAAGTTTGCTGACATCCATAAGAAAGGAGGAATCATCAAACCCATTGCTAGACATGACCATCAGTTGCCTGTACGCAATGGCATTCACAGGAAGCAAGTAACTTATCCAGTAATTAGGTCCACCAATGCTCATGAACAACTCCAGTATCTGTATGATAGTTTCGCGCAGTTGGACCATGCCAAAAGGATCCCTAAGCTGCTTTCTGCATGTCATTAAAATCCACAAAACAAATGCATCATATTCATCATCAAGGCCTGATGGTTGTGGTTATGGAAAACAAAGACATCATATTCATCATCAACAAAGTAAGATGCCAACTTTTAATCAAAATATAAATTAATAACAATAATATATGGAAATCAAGTATGTTACTAAACTATGCCATTTGACAGGACCAGATGCCAAATCTCAAATAAAACAATCCAATATTAGGTACATACATGAATATGGAAGCATGTGCAGTGAAATTCTAAATTTTTTTGGGCATATTGGAAAATTATTTAGTTCTTAAAATTAGAGGAAGGAGAAAAAATCGTAGATAAGATACTCTATTTTATACATGCATGCATGCATACACTCACGCGTGCACACACACACATAACTTAGCTCCTTACTCTTTCAGAACTCCCATAGCAGCATTCTGCATGTTCATGATCAACGTATTGATGCCATGAGCAGAAAGATAATCAGCAGTTGCTAGAAAGTCTTGCTGCCCATGCCTGCTAAATGAGTCAGATTCATCCTGAAACAAAAAACAAGGGAAACCTCAAATTTTCAAAACATGAACACAAACTCTAGAGGATGCAAGAATAAAGATTTATAGCACCAGAAAAGGTGCACAGATTTAGGCTATCATACACTTAGAACTGTGCTTAAATATACCTTTCTCATGGACTACATTATAATCAGTAACTATTTATAAGACAACTATAAAGGATAGCTATAGATTTTTAAAAGATTTATTGAATAAACTACAGCCCACCATCTGTCAGTAATTAACTAGAACAGCATACATACAAATGCAATCATTTCACTCATCACCACACTTCAGGTCAATGTAACATCAACCTTTTTTAATCATCCAAGCATATTACATGTTTTATGGCAAATCATCAAATATCCAACTATTGCAAAGGATGTCAATTTATAGACATACTAATAAGGAACATATACCTTAACAAAATTGATCATACCACAACAAAAAACATGATAACTTTATCCCACAGGTACCAAATCCAAAAACAAAATCAATCCAGAATTTCATAGGCACATAACTAGACCATACAGATATAATAGGAATAAGCTGAAGTCCCAACCTTGCTTTTTCTACTCTAATTGATCCTCCAACACACACTTAATCCCCCCATGAATCATAAATAAATAAGGCACATCTCACATTCATGTACTGAGCTTCTATCAAAGTTGTCGTTCTTTAAAGTCTTCGCTTAGTTCCTTTGCTACTAAATGGTCTTAACCTAAAAACTCTGTCCACTCAATATTGGAACATTTACAAAGAGAACACAATAAATGAGGCTGAGTCCCCATTCCAGTTTTTGTGGCCTAATACTATCTAATTTGATCCCTTTCTTCTTGACTGGATTATGGAAGATTACATGTGCATTTATGTCACATTCTTTGATGGTACACCTTGAAAATGTTGTCCTTCATCTTCTTGTATTCATGATGCCATCATCTCATAATGCATTTTCTATGGACTATTAAAGACTCTTTGAGTGTTAATCAGGTAGAAATGTTGATAGCCATGAAAAAACAATATGAACAACATTCTCCAAATATGCTGTATCACTTGCTCAGATTGACTAAGGATGAAATGGCCATATCATCATGCAAAATGAAAAGAGAGCAAATGTCATATTGCTTAACAAGTACCCATCACCAACCCAACAATAAGATGCTCCAGAACACAAACAAGTTATCGTTATAGGCTTATTTAAAAAGAATTATTAATTCGAACTGAACTAATACTTGATAACCAGACAATCAACAATATATAACCAGATGATATGAAATAGGTGCTCCAGAAGAACAGAGATTTGATAAGCAAGGGATGATAATGCCATAAGCAAACATGTTGATCAGAAAAAAACAAGTGTAAAGGATAAAAAAATAGGAGCCAAGCATGCATGGCCATCTGATGCAATTTCCAGTTCTAGCTCAAGAACATGATTAGTGTTACTTCCAAGGAAGGCATTGCCAGCCTGCTCTTCATAGGGCTGTTTACAGGCCAGCCTGTGGTTATTGAAAATTTTGGATCTGCTTGGCTCATGCCCAGCTCATTAGCAACCTTACAGCACCATTTAATGATTCGAAAGAGTTGGAGAATGAAATTGAAAGTAATGATTGGGCTATTGATGAAAAATCATCTATGGTGTCACAATTTTAAAATATTTATAGAAGATGAATTCCCATTTTATGATGTTTCACATGCACTTTGCATCAATGCCAAATATGCTATGCCAGGATTAGATGCTCTCTCTCTCTCTCTCTCTCTCTCTGCATGCGCGCAGCATCAGGATTTCATCTCCTACATGCATGTCTTGGATGATATATAATAAAAAGATTATTTGGTTGAGACAAACTTGTGTTGGTGATTTTGTAGACCATACATTAGACAAAAGATTCCCACAAACACAAAATGCAACATGGTTACAAGCATAATGGGCATCAACTTATATCTGGTATCACATATCCACCTGCACCATAGAATTTCACAATCATAGTGACAACATAAGATGCAGGCTGATGCGAATCAGCACATAATCAACCCTGAAGTAGACATACTCATGCACAATTTGACCTGGGTTGCTTTTTGTTTCATAAAATGTCATGCCCGCACGTGTTTGTTTATTGCTTAGATTTCTTTAAATTGTGCAAGAGGTATTTGCAGAGATGCTTGTTAGGTACAACTTAGCCATCTCCTGGCTAACCTTAAAAGCTAAATTTGCTTTGGAGTGTCAATACTCTTGTTTGAATGTTAAAAACATGTCTAGTTGTCAAAAAGCAGTCGAAAGTAGCCTAGAATTACTGAATAAGCAATAACAGGATACCTAATTCTTGCTTTGCTGTAAAGTGCACTATCATGCTTATACACATTGACACTCACTGTAGCATACAATACATTCGTCTCATATTGGCACAAGCACCCACTACACAATAATTCAATCTTTCCCGATCATATCTTCATGTACATATAGGGTATCTCTTGACTATATAGTCTTCCTTGAGAGCATATGGCAGCCTTTTGAACAGTCGATTGAGGCTATTTTAGAAGTCATGGATACTAACAAAGCATATGGCAGCCTTTCAACAGCGTATAGGGTATCTCTACCATCTTTTCCTAGTGAAAATATGGATGACATAAAATATAAATATAAACAAAAAAATAAAACTACTTCGGAAAAAATTCCTCATGCAGCATCAGATCACAGTAGGACTGACTTTTAAGGCTAAGGAAGGTCCAACAACATTTACTAAGTCATTTCAATCGGTAGAAAAGTACTGCAAGATAATTAGCACCTTCCCCTCTGCCTCCACCATGCCTATGGCTTCATCTAGTCCACCATCTCAAAACTAGGCTACTCATCAAGACTTCAAATAACAAAATTGTGTTAATTGCACGACTATTTTCACTCAACTTCATACCAGTAGTTGCACAACTATGTGAATCTGTTTCCTTGTGATTGGATCACATGCTTCACATTGTCCTTCTTGGTCTCCTTCATCAATTGATGTTGATGTTGATCCATAATTGAAACCATAACCAACATACCACCAGCAGATAACCATCATAAATTCTGGTTCAGAGTTTGTTTCTATTCATGTGCAAATCTTACATAGCAAATAAGCCATTCACATCCTAAAAGGTGGCTCTGGGTCTTCCTCTCCCACAAACCTTAAGTTTCACATTCAGTTCTCACCCCATCCAAGTTATGATAGATATTTATTCTATCATCATGATCACCAAAAATTTCATGATGCCATGATGCTGTATCCTTACCTTATTGAGGAACACCACTTCACACAAATATCCTTATCCCATTATTGTCTTACAAAATGATATTTACATTACATGCAACAGCACCATAACCTTCTAATTATGCATCTGCATTTAAACCACTCATTGTTGTTATGCAGATATTTTTTATCTATTTCTCCATTCTTAAGTGTCATGGATTAGAAAAATTGAAAAATGATTCTTCTCATGTATCCTGTAACCTCAATCTTGATTAAAACATTGTCTTAGTCCATATCACTATAAAGGACTTCTGTACAAATACTTTGTGTCATGGATTAGAAAAATTTATAGCCAAACTTTACTATTACCAAACAACAATAAATCAATCATAAATGATACAAGAATGGGCTCCAATTAGCTCATAACAATAGGACTCAAGCTAAATCTGAAAATTTGGAACTAACTGTCCGTCTCTGACTATTACAAGTTATAAAAGTAATATGTGAATGTTTCATCTTGTAATGAGTCATGAACATAGCATACTTATGCAATGCGCACATACACGATGCCACAACAAATCATCAGCACACTTACAAATGTGCACTTGTACCACATCGCCTTGCCATGCTGCATTGCAACATCTCACCAGTCTGCAGGATTCAGCAAGCAGCCACAAACTCTAGTAAAACGGAAAAACAGGGAGAAACTCCAAAAAGGCTCGAAGAGGCAACATAAGATTGTTCTAACACCAAAATGACAACTACCATCCAAATTTTCAAAATACTCCCAAAAGAAAAATTTGGAAAGCCAAAGCTCACTGAATGAACATATTAGTTGGTCTTTCCAAGAAACACCAAACACCGTCACATATTAATTATAAAAAAACCAAAGATTTTTAATATATCGCAATAAAACTGCACCAAGCAGAGAGATGCTTGTTTATATAGGAAACATTTCATGGCCCAACTAAAATAGAAAGTTTGAAGCATAAGATATTGCCTCCAATTAAGGATTGAAAGCGCATCAGATTGAAAAGGACCTTTACAATGTTGAGGCAGTGAGATTTAATGCAACATGCACATTATGATGTCAATAATAACAACAATAACTTTAGGGGTCTCTCCTGGCTACGTTTGTGTCGGCACGAGTAAATACATGGGAAGAATGCATGAACATATGTAGAAACATGCACATATAAGAACAAGCGAATGATATAAGCACATTAAAAGCAGCATAGGCAACTAGTTTGCAAAGGTTAGAAGACATTTACCAGTAACTGAGAGCTTTCCGAACCACGAGCAATTTCTAGGTAGAGATGCCTCCCTAAGATATTGACCTGAACCCTAAGATATAGGCAAAGCATTGTCATTGACCACAATGATGAAGCTGTTCTCGTGAAACCTGAAAAGGTAAAATTCATGACAAACAAAATCAGTCGAAAATATCATTCTTTGCAAACAGAAGCACCAATATCCTACTTAATCACTCAAAATGACAAAAAAGAAACAAATAGAGCAAGGAAATCAGATCCCAGATCTCATGCTATATGCTAATTTACACAAAAAAAAACCCTTTACAATAGTTTAATAAAACATGAAAATTAATCAAAAACACCGGCAAATGTGAGTATAAAATGATGATATACTTAGAATTTTAAGCCTTTCCCACAGTTCGAGCTTCTCCTTTGATGTAAGAGCATTGGTTTGTCCCTTCCCTTGCATTAGCTTCTCAGTCAAATGAGAAAGGTCCAACTCCTCCAATATCCGAGACCGCAGATAGTGCATAGCGTATGGCAGTGTCGTTGAATCAGAAATTCTTTGTATGTTTTCAAAATGCGTCTGCAATCTATCAATCAACAAATAAAAATAAAATAAAATAAAATATAATAAAAGGAATTTGAGATTTAGGTCCTTAATATAATAACAGAACTGACATTTCTGGTACAGAAAGAAGCCATACTGGTTCTTAATGAGTTCATCAACTTGCTGCTCGCCTTCCATCTGCCTCTCCAAATCAGATAATCTTCTTCTATGAGCATCATAGAGCTTATAAATAACATACCCGCTTCCAAATACTCCAAGAGCAACAAACACCTTCCTCCTATGCCTACTCCAAAAACCCCTGCTTCACGGATCAACCAAATATATTAATCGAAGATAGAAAAAGCGAATCCGGTGGCTATCAAAGATTGAAACCCAAAGGATAAAGAAATATGAAGAAGGGGAAAGAACCACCACCTTAAAGAAAGCATGGTTTGTTATCGAGAAACCAAGCATACCATGGCTGAATCCAGACTTCCAGCAAAAATAATCGGAGGCCAATTAAAAATAAAAAATCCGGGGCACTGCAAAGCTTTCTGGAGGATTGGACGATAAAAGAAATCAGGATCAAAGGAGGATAGGAGGAGGAATTTCTCCTTCTCTTTTTTTTTTTTTTCCCGGATTCCAAACCCCAGCTCCAGGACCTTGGTATTAAAGAAGGCACTAACCGAGGGGCGGCCAACGAGGCGACGAGATGGAAGCTGTGGGTGGGGTTGGGCTTTGGAATCGGCTATCCCCAGTTCCCACCGAAAGAAACCAATGGAAAGCGAGCCCCTTTGCTAGCCCCAAAAAAAAAAAAAAAAAACGAAACAAAAGCGAGCTCCCTTGGGTTGATTAGGCTCACACCGCCAGCTCCACTGAGACGCGGAACAGCCAAGCATCTCCTAAATATATTTTTAATCATATGTATCTACCTAACAAACCAAGTTATTTGCTATTCAATTGGCGTTCTATATGGTTAGCTTTTTGTAGGAAACTTATGGTAGTAGTCCATTGAGGTCGACTCGGTACTAGTCTCGCGTGAACGGGTCCTATATAAAAATTAGCCACGTGGATTTGCTTATTGCTCACATCAAGCTCTCACCTTTGGTATGATTGCTTTTATTTTTTTTTATTTTAAAAATATAAAAAATATTAAAAAATTAATATTGAATAGAAATAATGATTTTATATTTAAAATATTATACAAATGTTTTCATGTGTGAACTCTCCTCCTTGAAATATTTTGGCTATGCACACGCTTGATTATTTGCACTAGCCTTGCACCTAACCACCCACCGTTCACAGCCTTGAGACAGCGAAGGTCCCCAACGTAAATATATCCTTTACACCGTGTTCTTATTTATTTATTCTTTCTCTCTCAAAAATATTTAAAAATTCTATTTCCTGGTACATCCCTGAAAACATGCGTGTTGACAAATGATCCACCACCGGACGGGTTAAATGAAAAAAAAAAAAAAAGGGAGTTTAGATTCAGAAGATGAATCATTAAACTGGCAGTGGAGCGAAACAGGACCGCTTTTTACCCATACTACCCTACCATCGTCTTTTTATATCCGTTATGTTTTCATTATCCTAATAAGTTTAGTCCCCATTTTTAATTATGTAAAAAATGATGATGCTCACTACAATCCTTCACTTACTTCTACTTTTTTTTTTAAAAAAAAAATTATTTTTAAAAAACACATTTTGATCACTTTTTTTATCAAACTTATAATTTAATCATTGAAAAAATACATAAATCATATTATTTTTACTATTACAAATTACATAACAAGCATTATATCTATCCAAGAAAAAAAAAAAATCCTAATTCACTCTCTCTCTCATATATATATATATATAGGTAAAATAGGTAAAAATATAATTTATATAAATTCGAGATGGGAATATATATATATATATATATATATATATATAAGCCTCATCCTAATTTTGTCTATATTTTTCTAATTATTCTAAAATTTTTTATGAATGCAGTCAATTTTTTTTTTCAAAATTCTTTGTAAACGTAATCAAAACTTGAAGGCCCTCCCTCTATTGAGGTAAGTCAGGATGGGTTTTGGGTTTTGTTGAGCCGGAATAAAATTGATCCCTGTAAAAGACTTCAATGTTTTCACCACTTGCTTTATATTCCATCTTTTATTATTTTTAATTTTCAAAAATATGATAAACAGCACATTCACTTTTCCTGAGTTATAATATTATTTTCTTCATCAGCCCAACTCACAAACTTTAGATATAACGACAAAATTTCAATTTTTAAACTTATAGGATTTTAAAATTTGATTTTCTTGTAATATTTGACCTTTTCTTATATTTGTTCTATTTTGAAAACTAGTCCGTTGTCTGCCAAATTATTCCCAAGCTAGCTCATTTGATTGTTTTTTATTTTTTGCATTCTTATTTCAACTAGGTGAGAGCTATGCTTTAAACCATTTAGCATATAATATAAATTTTCCTTTTTTTAAAGCCCTCAAATATTTGGCTTTATTTATATTAGCATGCTATATAAGTTATGGGCATGTTTTTTTTGTAAAAAAAAATCCATAGAGTGAAATCGAGTCTAGTGAGGGCACATTAACAGACCATTATTAACATTAACGGGAAAAAAAAGTGATTAGAAAATGGATTAGTCACTTCTTAGAACATGATGGAGAAAAACTAAAAAAGTGATTATTAATTAACATTGCCCTCAGCATGCCCGTTCGCTAGATGACCCAAAGGCTCTCCTCTCTCTCACCTTCATCAATGCCACCCAAACCACGCTAAGATCCTCCATGCTCTTACCTCCATCAGCACCATAGTGGATGCATTTTTGGATTGAGAGAGATGAAGATGCTTCGAAACAACCCTTCCAATATCTGCACAAAAGCAACCATCACCAGAAACGTTGGTCTTTTTACCTTATCGAGTGGGTACAGCATTGATTAGTAATAAACAAACGCTAATTACAAATAAACATCATCTACCAATCCTAATTACAAAAAACTGAAGTAGTCTATTAGGAGGCAATAATCATGAGACTTGCTTGAGCAAAACTCCCCGTGGCAATCTCGTTAAACTAAGATACAGCTGAGCTGAAATTGCCCTCATCCAAATATGAAGAGGTAAGCATGAATTACTGCAGCCTCGTACAATACTCAAATTAAGAGCATTTTTTAATTCTGTAAGCACCAAAGGCATCTTCATTACACACACTGCAGACAACATAATAATCTGAAGACTATACAACAATTATGACTGCATGCATGAAACCATCAATCCTAATAGGATATGGCAAAATAACAATATAATAACACAAGGATCTGGTTAACATGCCATATGTGATGGGACACACACACAATAACTTATTCAACAAGAAAGGTGCATACTGACACTAAGCAGCAGTTGAGTTGGTCTGCACCTTGCTAAATCAACCTCGTGCTTGAGTTTGGTTAAAAATACCAAGAAGCACTGGTTTTGTACAAGGTTAGCCTTGAATAAACAAGACACGCCATTTGATTGAAATACTTCTGTTTAATTCATTCCTACAAGCATGCTGTTGATCCTTCAATATCATTGCACGACAATTTACAATCTTGCAAATCTAAGATCCACCAGAATTTGCTGCTAAATATTTACTCAAAAAAAAAAGGAGACAAATATGCTCATGCTGATACATCTGAAACTGTCATGCATGAAGAATCTGGCAACAGTAACATCATCAAGAAAGATGAAGAAAGACTTGGCAATGCCGTGTAAAAGAGACAGGATCCAAAAACAAAATTGGAAAAAGAAAAAAAAAAAGCCTTTTCCACATTGTTAACATTAAAAAATAGCTAAAATATGCATATCTTTCTCTGAGGACCGTGCAACATGCCCTGCATGAAAAATAAATATTAGTCAAACCCCATGACCTACATATAAACAGAATATACAATAATGCAACTCACCAAAAACAACTCACTGAAATTATTTTGACCAAAAAAGTTCTTGGAGAGATGTTTCTGTCCTCATTCCAAATGATTAGATGATTATATTCCTAATTTGTGGAAAAATCCACTATATACTCCTGTCATAAGAAGCCAAATATGGAATAAGACCACGCTCCATATCTCAAATGATGGACATCCTTTCTTCTGGCGTTTTACATAATTTAAACCTCATAAGAAAATGCAACTGCACTCTCTATAAACAGCAAATATCGTTTTTTTTTTTCAGAGAATACTAACACAATACACTTATTTGCAGGTGTCCCCATTTTAATGAATAGGCAATGGATTGTATCTGCCCTGCTTCAACACCTGCTTAGGCAAATATAGCAAACATTTTTAAAAACTACTCTCATTTTTTAGATTAGAGACCTGGACTGTAACCTCAGCAGAAATCCAAGCTTAGATTGTTAAAAACAAAAGCATTTATAACTAAACAAAGTACAAGCACAAACCTCAGGTTCAATGGCCAAGCATAAACCTTACGAGTGCCCAAAGTAAGAGCAAAATCAATGTCGACTGGCTCCTGATTGTTGCTGCAAAAACATACCAACATCAACCCTCTATTGGAGATATAATTGACCTCCTAAGTTTAATAAACAGGCGCATCATACTGGACATCAGAATACAGATCCATGAATCCCAGAAGCATCTTAACATAATCAATTTGATGAATATGAGACAACAGCTAATGTCACTCAACTGGCATTACCCAAGACTAGCCAGAAAAACTTGACATACCACAACCATAATCATCAAGCCTTGCCCAGACCATTTCAGGTCAGCCTTATGAATCATCATTCTCCTATAAAAGTACACAGTGCCTGTTAGCTGATATAGATGTAGTTACAACCAATGAACCACTGGCTGATAGTAAAGAACTGAACTAGACTGAAACCCACCTATAAATGGAGAACTTAGCCTAGAGTCGAATAAATGGGACAGCAAACTTCTCAAATACACATATGTTGTGTGCACCATGACTAAAAAAGGAAATTAATCGTCCTTAATACAAACTTGGCTCAATGGAAACAAATAAGCAAAAAGCAGTCTGCATAAATAAAAGATGCTACAGGTAGCAGGGTTAATATGCACAAAGTGCAGATTAGACATCTCTAAACAAAAAGACAGTACTGAATTGGGAACTCCCAAACTGGTATCTAACAAATGTGATTAGTTAATAATTGCCTTGGTAACAACATCAATTGACACCGGCATAATTATCATGTACAGATCATCTGTGCGACATCACAAGCAAAAGCATTCACCACGAAATTCTAATAGGAACAAAAACCATTATCATGCTACCTCTCATGTACTGATTGTATCTTCAGTACTTAAAAAATATTATATTATTCAATATATACAACAACAATAAAGCCTCAATCCTAAACTACTTTAAATCTTTCTTTATCATTTCCTTCCATATTACCTCTGCCTCTTTTTCCTTCTACATACATACATACATCAAATCACTCCTTCGAACAAATGCGTCTCTAGGTTTACATTGTACATATCCAAACCATTTAAGTCATCCTTCCCTTAGTTTATCGTCGATTAGTGCTATCTCCATCTTCTTATGAATAATTTCATTTCTTATTTTATCTTTTCTTATATTACCACATATCCATCTCAACATTTTCATTTTAGCCACATCCATCTTGTGTACATGTAATTTTCTAACTATCCAACGTACCATATCATAAAACATAGCCAATCTTATGGTTGTCCTCTAAAATTTTTCCTTCATAAATACTCTACGATCATATAATACTTCAGTTGTACTTCTCCATTTAATCCAACCTACTTTAATCCTATGGACAACATAATCCTCAATTTCTTATTCTTTATGAATAATCTTTAATATACATACATACATATACACATAAATGCATACATGTATGCAAACAAATAGAAACACACACAAACAGAAATAGATAGATATAGATATCTAAAGAAACTCTGATTCACAAACACACTATGCACTATAGATATATACATAACATGAATTACGATATAATATTGTTTAAAGATTCCTTTAAACTGTCGCATAGGACATTGATATGTTTATAATAAATACACCACTTGAAATTAGTAGTTCCATAAACAATGGTGAAGCCAAGACCTTTGGTTAATGGGAGCAATTATTTATACTTTCTTTAAAAATAATTTTTTGATCAAGGTGCAGCCCTACGCAGATGATAGAGATCACAGAAGAGAGAAATGTGTTTTTTCTTATGCGCTATCGAACATAGGACCCACCATGCCCACGTGAAAGGGCTCGCCATGTCACCGGTTGCCAATAGCTTGTGATGCATGCCATAGGGCAATGGACGGCTATTGATTATACTGCCAAAAGGGATAAAGTGGGTCTCACCTTCTCCGAGCTATCATATTCCCCACCATCTTGATCAGTGCTTTGAGGTAGTACACATGCATTCTTTCAACTTATCATGTTTCATACTCTTATCAACTCTCTTTTTCTTCTAGAATATAGCTCGTTGAGAAGCAAATTTTGTTAGAACTCTTCATGGGAGCAATTCCCATAAGAAGTTTAAAAGCCAATGGCCCAATAGGATACTTAAGGAATTTTTCAAAATTTGAGGGGGGTCAATTGTCCACCCTCAGTTACACATAGATCTGTCGCTGTCAATAAATGTGATCATCTCATTCAAGAATGATGTTGGAATTCATCAACCGAGCTGATGAACCTACCAATAACATAAATGAGTTAAGCTCTTAGATCTCTTGCTAAAACAGGTAGAAAAATGTACAGAAGACCATAATTTTGCAAATACCTTGCTTCTTTTTCTACCTCCCAAAAAATTTATAAAAGCGAATTGAAAAAACCAAGATCAATCCAAAAGAAAGCAACAATTCATTAAGGTTTTCAAGTGTTGTAGATTTTATATTATGTGATCACATTCAAAAAATATGATAATGGCAATAAAATGATACTGCATCACCACTAATTAATTTCTAAATCTAGACATTCTGCACTGCAAAAGGTTTACCTTGATTCATCTGTAAGTTCTCAACAGGAACTTCACTATTTCATGTCAGACCAATATGCATCATAAAACTCAAACTAATCCAAAACCCAAGAAAAATGCAACAATTTGGAAGAGATTTGAAGTGTGGGAGATTGTATATTATGTGACCACATTCAAAAATTATGACTGTGGCAACAGATGCATCCTACACTGCTATTAAAATTAATAATACAAGTTAGAAATTGAGATAGAATTAAACTTAATAATACAAGCTAAAGAAGAGATATGCATGCCCATCCTTCTGCTCCTCCATTTTAAAAGAAAAAGAATGAGTGGAACTCCAGTGATAAGCGAAATAAGCACAAAAATAAGTGAAATACAAAATCAACTTACCAATTCAAACTAAAAATAAATACAAAATAGATAGAAACAGAGAAGGAAAGCATGAAATAATGACATTCCAAATAATAACGATAATTGGATTTTGATAAGGGATGTCAAGAATAGAAAATGGGTTTTTATCTTTTGTCCTATTTGCATAACATGTTTCTTCACCTTAAAAAGATAGAAGTTAAAGTACCTAAGGTACATTTATGAAAGATGTACTTATAGGTGTGGAGTTCGTTGTCCAAACAAATGAGCTTGCACCAATAATAAGTGACAGAGAGATGTAGCGGTATCAGATGCAGGGCTGCAGAATGGAGAATTAGGACAACAATAATAAGAAATGAAGGGATATACTGACCCTAGAAGACTACTGACCCTAGAAGACCCAAATTCATGCATAACATTTCCCACCGAGAAAAAATGATTTGGTGATATATATATATAAAGATTAAGGGGATTTGTGGGACACAGAAATGTATGGTTATTGTCTTAAATCAGACAAAGGGTGCAGAAGTAGAAGAAAGTGCACCTTGTGTGTGTGCGTGTGTGCACGCGCGCCCGTGCATGCGTGCGTGTGTGCGTGTGTGTGTGTGAGAGAGAGAGAGAGGGGGGGGGGGGGGAGGGAGGAGGGAGGGGGGAGGTCAAAGATATCTTGATTGCAACTGGTCAACAAGGTGGTCGGAAAAAGGTATGTTAGATAAATCATAATTAGAGATCCCAAAGTCAGGAAAACAGAGTTATCGAGCTAAGTAACGTATCATCAGATTATAAGCTTGCAGCCGTAGATCTATCTGAATGGGCACACATTTGAGTCAAACTTATAATAAGTACAGAAAATTAGAACATCACAAATACAAAATAAAAGAAAACAATAAATCTAACCTACCAATTTTGGCTGCTAAAAGGCCCATCCAAGGTACCAGCTATGCTAAGAAATCCCAAGACACTATAGGAAGTATTAAAAAAGTTCATAACAAATGCAATTATGAGAGGTGAGATATCACAGGAATGAAAGAAGGGGGGAACATATCTGGAAAGGCTCCTTGAGTTGGGAAGACAGTGTTCCCAGCAGTTCCTTCAGAGGAAAAAAAAAAGGCAGTCTTCCCAGTAGCACAACCAAAATGGGATAGAGTTAGTATCAGCATTGAAAACCACACCTAAATAACAAGGAAAGGGGTCATACAAAAACAATGAAAGTCTATACTAGTATAAAACAAAAATTGGGGTCATATTGAACGATCATCCATGCACCCCCCTTCATAAAAAATCTCATTTCATTGAATTATCAAAATTTCTTATTAAAAAAAAAAAAAAAAAAGCTGCACTAACTGCATATCCAAAAGAAGAGAATGTATTTGTTTAGAAACCCTCAATAAAGCAACCATGATCTTAATGAAATCCAAGACATCATACAGCAGCATGTATACTAATACATGCCTAATTCTAGTTTTATGTATTAATGCATTAAGAATGCATAATACACCATCACCTTTAGGATGGCCAAGTCCTGTAAACAAAAAGTAATGAAAGGAAACACTGATTCAATCAATCATAGAAAGGATATAAATTTCTTTTTGTAAAGTATTACTCATAATGCATAAAAAAGGAAAAAGGCAAACTGAAAAGATATTTTCAGTGGAACGGGGTTACAAAAAAAAAAAAAAGATGAAATTTGCAAGCACCCCGTGCACAGCTTCTTATGATACACTCTTTAGCAAATACCAAAACCTGGTATCACATATAACCATGATCATCATCCAAGCATTTCCTTATCACATGTAACAGAAATGACATAAAAACAAACTGAACTTGTAAAAGGAAAGACAAAAGATAAATGGAAAATGGAAAAACAGAGAAAAAGGAAAATACAAAACCAAAAATCTTGAGAAATGTCACAGGGCACCACTCAAACATATAGAAAGATCCCTTGCACCAGTATCACATTAGCATTGCATGTCATTATTTGATCAACCCCTTGGAAATTGAACCAGCATCCTTGTTCTCATCAATTCCCCTCCACCGTGTGGCATAAGGGACTTTTTCTATGACTAAGCAGCACCCAAAGCATTCTCTTATAAAGAGATCAACATAATAAAAAGAAATTCCAAACAAATATGTAAAATGGAATACATGCAAAAAACGACATTGAAAACCAAAATAAATAAAATAATAAAAAAAGTGGAGCATTGAAAAGGGAATGAAACAAAAAAAAATACAAAGCTGAATTTGTGGAGGGACAATAAATATGGAAAATGAACAGAAAATGGAAGCACAATGGTACACAAAAGAAAATAAAACTTGAATTTTTGGAATAAAAAACGCTACAAATTTGGTGCCCAAAAAGTTCCCCATACCAACATGGTGCTAGCTATGGCACATTCTTATTTGACCAAACCCTCAAACATCAAACCAATCGACTCTGCCATGTGTGAACTTTTAGTTCAACCAAGAGATGCCAATATAGCGTTCTTCTTCCAAAAGATAAAAACATAAAATAAAATCCTAAATAAGTACATAAAGTCAAAATTAATAAAAAGCATTTTGCAAAACTAGGAAAAAAATTTTAAAAAAAATGAAGACTAAATACACATAAGTATTTATAAAAATGAAAGGAAATAACTAAATGTAATACTAAACTGGTTTAGTGAAAGTAAATACACAAAACAACAATAAAGTACTAACAACCACAAATTTTAGAAAAGCTAACATTATTTTCTTTTCTTCTCAAATTAAAGTTTCCCTTCAAAGCTAATGGTTTCTTCGTACAGAATATTTGACAGATGGAACCTTTAAAGCCGCACTTTTATAAAACATAACACAAATATGCAATTTATATCTTTGGGCATCCTTGATATATCTTGTGATTTTTTTTTTTTTTTTAAACAATCTGTCCTTTTCTATGTTTAAAAAGCAATAGTGCATTAAATGTGCCTATGAAATAGTACTTAAAATTTAAAATAATCTAAAACAAACATAGCAGACATCAAAAAAATCAGAATATGACTTTATAACCAATTCACATGTATAAACGAAAAATACATAAAATAATCACATAAAATAGGTTACTAAAGCAAGAAACTATAAGTTATCAAAGATTCACCAGTAACATGCTTCAAAGAATAAACAATTATGCAATATCAATAACTGCTAAAGCAAATAAAGATGCGCAACATCCTTCAGTTCTGATAAGCAGATCAAGATGATCAGGAAAACAACTGATAATTAAATAAGTACCTGCATGAGAACATATAGCTAAATACTATAAATATTTTGACACAACCATCAAATGGTGTACAGCACAAATCCTCCATGTAAGCATTGTATTCTGAGAGTTTTTTTTTTTTTTTTTTTTTTTTTCTGCCTTAGAATAAGGCGGGCAAAGTCTGGCTAAATTCATCGGAATTATGAAATGTGGTAAAGATGGAATATCACCTAATCTCAGGTTTCCGTGCATCAGTAGTTCGCCTTGTCTCAGCCCTAATCCATAAAAATAATCATGGTCAAACTTGCATCTTTTGGAAGATGGTATGTTATCTGAAGCATCTAACAAGACATCTACCCAGAACAGAGAGAGAAGAAAGCCAATCTGTTAAGAATCAAAAGTTTTACGCACTTGCCTCCCGTACAACCTGAGGATGAATAGAAGCCTGATCGTTCACTCCGGATGTCTAGGTAAGGCAAGTAAAATCATAACGTCAAGCATCAAAGATTTCAAAAAAAAAAAAAGAAAATGATCAGTTGATAGTACTAACCAAGAACTCTACCGACAACCATTTGATCAGTCAAAAACGCAAGAAAAGGGGAGAGAGACCTTATTCCGGTGGCAAAGCTGATCGGTCAAGAATCTAAAATTGGCTACGTAAGATGAGTAAAACCATAAAATTTTAGCATCCGACCAAAAGTGGTGTTCGCGATCCTTCTCTAAAGGAAATCTGTCAAGATCCTTTGATCAATTGAAAATAGAAGAATCATAGAGAGGAGATGGGGTTTGTAGGTGTCGCAATACTTGGTAGGGTTTCTCTCGTGCTTGGGGTGATAATATCAGCGATCAATAAAATCTTTTCTGGTCCTGATCCCATCAAAATCCATCAAGAAAACCTCTTTGAGGTCACACCACTCAACTCTCACGAAAACCTCATCTGCGAGGGCGATTGACTCGGACTGAGCTCTAGCTTGAAGAAGAGATGGTAATGCATCCCCTGGCTCGCACGCCAACGTCCGGCACGAGACGCGGCAGGGCGAAAAGCGAGCGGCTAATAAGAATCCTTAAAAAATCGAAATTTTTAAGCACTTGCCTCCGGTACAAGAGGATGAGCAGAAGCCTTATCATTCAAATCGGATGTCAAAGACGAGTAAAATCATAACATGTTAGAATTCAAGCACCAAAAAGTACCAAGAAAGGATCTCGACGAGTTCATCATACTCACCAAGAAGTGCTGTTCCCGATCCTACTACAAGTAATGCCGATCCTAAAGAACCAAGAACCTTTGATCAATCGAAAGCGCAAGAATCACGAAGAACGAATGGGGAAAGAAAGACGAACTCCGGTGGTAGAGCCGCTGTCAAGAATCTAAAATCGGATAGGTAAGACGAGTAAAATCATAACATGTGAGAATCCAAGCATCAAAGATTACAAAGAAAGGATCTTGCCGAGTTGGTTAAACTCACCAAGAAGCGGTTTTCTCGATCCTGTTACAAGTCGTGCCGATCTTACAGATCTCTGCCAAGAACCTTTTGATCAATCGAAAACGCAAGAATCACAGAAAAAGAAAGGGGGTAGAGACCTGATTCTGGTGGGGCTTGTACAAGGTGTCCCGATACTTGATACGGTTCCTCCCCTGCCTGGACGGCGAGTTGGAAGGTTTGAAGCGAAACGTAGGGAGTGAGGTCTTGAAGACGGCGCTACCGCGACAGAGAAGGAAATCGCCGGCGCCGGCTGAAATGGCGCTGGAAAAGAGGAATGCAAGCCATCCCCAAGGCTTCTACCCTCACCGCCTCGTTCCAACGTTCGAGCGGTCGGGCTTCGAATGTTCCAATGGCCGGTGCTATTTATAGCCTCCAGGCAACCCACCGACTTCAGAACAACATTATGGAAGTCGGCAAACTCATTAAACGTCCGCATAAGTAGGCATACAGGGAAGGTCCGCATAAATCGAGAAACAGAAAATCACAATAATATAATATTAATATCATGCTATAGAAATTCATATTATGCTAATATATTATATTATAGTAAGAGTCTGCACCTCAAAACCTAACCAAAATATTTTAAATAGAACTTCTACTAATAACGTATATATCTAATCTTTAGGTTTCATTAAAAACAAAAAACATAAGTTAAAACCCTAGAACCTAATACTAACCTTTCCTCGATATTGAATAATATAGATAATCCTAACTTTAATTAGGTTGCCTAGAATTACCTTTCCAACCAATCTAAACAAGCACATGCTAATGATCTTTGGATTTAATAGTTGACAATAGATTGGCAACCTGACCAGCAAGTATGTGCATACATACATATGTATGTACAAAAATATATTTTTAAAATAATTATTTATATTAAAATATAATATTTTATACTTTTTATATAATATGTAATTATAATAATTATATTATATATTTATAATATATTTTATGGCTATGTTAATTATATATTTTATATAATATTATTAATAATAATTTGTATCATATTGTATAAAAATATAATTAATTATTTTATATTTTATATAATATATAATAAGGTAAACTTAGCTAAATTCAAATATAGCCAAATCTAAATCCGATCATCTTCTCCATCTTTAGATCCACATAGTTCATGGATCCCAAAGATGAAAAAGGTAGAAAAGATAAGGTAGCTTTGAGATCCGTATGGATCAAAGGACGGAAAGGTGACTAGATTCTGGACTTAGCTATATTTGAATGTAGCCAAGTCTAATTCATATATAATTATTATATTTAAAAATATTGCTTTGCTTCAGTTTCTTTGCAATTTACAAAATAAGGATATTTTTGAAATTTGAGCATGTTTTTCAGTTGGATTCTTGGTAATTGGTTTGTTAATCAAATATATCAATGCAGAATACTCAAACATTCTATAGTCAAATTATTGCATGAACTAAATGTAGGTATCCTACATAGCTACGCATTTAAAATCCAAGAATTATATTCCTAGTAGGTCATGTTTGGTTGCCATGCCTTTCATTCAATGGAAAGATGCTTTTCTTGGGAAGACTCTGATCCCCTTCATGTTTGGTTGAAGTTTTCAACCTAGGCAATGGAAAGCCTTATTCTTAAGGGCTCGTTTGGTTCACGGTAGAAGAGAACGCGAAATTTTGTTTTGCGCGAATTAAAATGTTTGGTTTGCCCTTTCAGAGCCCGTCCGTAGGAATACTCTATTCCTACGTGATTTGAATTCCTACATTTTATGGAAAATAAAATCACATCGGTACCTTGGGATTTACAATTTCACAGCGTGCTTCCTTTTTCTTCCCAATATACCTTTTTTCGTATACTTTTTTTTCCAAATCAGTGAGCGAGAGAGAGAAAAAAATGCTCGCTTCAAATCTACGGGATGTCAACTTGATCTAAAACTTTTTTTATCTTGATTTAGAATTTTGGTATTTTGATTTCTTAACCACTTTTTATAACCCATATAGAAGTTAAAAAAATTAGATGGCAAAAAAAAAATTAAGAACTAACGGATATAATTGGTATTCTGCACTATTTTTCTGGAAAAGAAACTGTTCAACCAAACGTGACAGCTTCATTCTTTCTTAGAAAAATGCATGTTTCCCATGATCAACCAAACGTGATAGTTCAGATATTCTATGCCTGGGAATCTAATTTTTAGATATTCTATTCTTATCTGTAAGTCACTTTCCACTTTCCTATAGTTGTATGGGAAGTAGAATCCCATGGTATGGACGAGAAAGCTTTCTATTCGTACATACATAGATATGTATGTATATATATAGCCAGCCTGTCTCATATAAATATGACTTACTTTTATGCTAAAATGAGTTTTTAATTTTTATATAATGATTTTAATTTCAAATTAATGGTCCATCAATATCTATTCAAATTTACTAGTATGGTCACGAATAAATTATTATATAAATTTTAAAAATTTTATTTTATTATTTTTAAAAATTTCTTATCATATGTGCATGCAGATTTAAATGAAATTTTTTTTTGGGCATCCATCATTAAATATATGTCATATCCCCATGTTTTAGCGGAGGTTCAAAATTTTTTTGAGCAATTGACTTAATTTGAATATAGCCATGCAAAGTGTGAACAAATTATGTTCAATGTCATTGAATTTAAGTTCTTCGGCTGCATGAGAAATATTTCAAGCATAAATTTTGCATGTTGACAATATAATCAACACAAAACTTTGCACAAAATAGAACTATGTTGTTTAAAGCCATGGATTTATTTATTTATTTATTCATTTATTTTGAGAAAGCTATCTTATAGCATATGTTTTGCTACAGATGTTTTTTTTATTTTTTAAAATTGAAGAGGTAAAAGTAGTTCTAGCTATTCATTGTTTATGGGAAGTATATTGCCGAAGAGAATATTTATTGACAAAGTAAAATGAGTCATCTCGAATAAGAGAAAGCTTCAATCACTATTTATATTTGCAACAATATTTTTGGGATGAGTATGCCTAAGATGCTAACCTAAACCCAATGACTAAATATTTAGATTACAATCAATAATTAGTTATTAAACATCTAGATCATAATTAATATGCAAATTCATGTATATCAAAACAAAACAAAAAACAAAATAAAACTCCGTAAGAAGCATTTAGAATTCTAATTAATATCAACAATAATAACAATAATAATTAGACATACTAGCATTATGTTTGAGCTTGGTTTAGTTATTTGGAACAACTACTAGATAGGGCATTTGGCATGGATGGCCCATTGATAATCCAAGTGATGATAATGAGGTTATATTTTGTCTATACTACAGTGATATAAAATAATACATCAATGATTCTAAATCATTTCTATCATCAAATTTACTGTATAACCCAATGATCATATATTTATCTTAAAAATGGATATTTAGGATCACCCTAGAATGGAGGGGGATTCTAAGATGAGGTTTTAGAACCAAAATACTCCTTAACAAAAGAAAAAAAAAACATTTGATATTATTTTAATATTAATTAATATAATTTAATATTGTAAGCTTATATCATAACATAATATAACATAATAATATAATATTATATTGTTATGCTATAAAATTATAATCATGCTTAAAATATAATATAATATAGTATAGTGTTATAATATTACATCATCATATAATATTATTTAAAATAAAGATTACAATTTAATTTAACATTATAATAATAAAATAAATATTAAAAAAAATTTAAAAATTATTATTATAATTTAAAAATAAATCAAAGATAATTTTAGCATTATATAACCAACAATCTTGAATCGCACCAAATATCCGCCAAGGCCCTCGACCTCTTCCCAGGAGCCATCTCAAACTCACCGGCCCACCCCGATTCCGGCTCCAAAACCCTAGCCTCTCAAGTCCTTCCCCTATATAAGCCGTCTCAACGCCCTTTCTGTCGTTCTCTGAAACCCTAGCAGCCGTGTCTGAACGAGCGAGCGACCACCACCGTCGCCACCTCCACCCCTAGCTCCACCTCATCACCCCGCGGCGATGGCAGACACCTTAATCCTCCGCGGCACGATGCGCGGCCACTCCGATATGGTGACGGGGATCGCGGCCCCAATCGACAACTCCGACATGATCGTTTCCTCATCTCGGGACAAGTCTGTCCTCGTGTGGCAGCTCACCAAGGACGCCCCCCTCTCTTCCGAGGGCGCCGCCGCCTCCTCCTACGGCGTCCCCCGCCGCCGCCTCACCGGTCACTCTCATTTCGTCCAGGACGTGGTCCTCTCCTCCGACGGCCAGTTCGCCCTGTCCGGCTCCTGGGACGGTGAGCTCCGTCTCTGGGACCTTAACACCGGTGCTACTACCCGCCGCTTCGTTGGCCACACCAAGGACGTCATCTCCGTCGCCTTCTCTGTTGACAACCGCCAGATCGTCTCCGCTTCCCGCGACCGCACCATCAAGCTGTGGAACACCCTTGGCGAGTGCAAGTACACTATCCAGGACGCCGACGCCCACACCAACTGGGTCAGCTGCGTCCGCTTCAGCCCCAACGCCTTCCAGCCCACCATCGTCTCGGGCTCCTGGGATCGCACTGTCAAGGTCTGGAACCTCACCAACTGCAAGCTGCGCTGCACCCTCACCGGCCACGGCGGCTACGTCAACGCCGTCGCTGTCAGCCCCGACGGGTCTCTCTGCGCGAGCGGCGGGAAGGATGGGGTCACCCTCCTCTGGGACCTCGCTGAGGGGAAGCGGCTTTACTCGCTCGACGCCGGGGCAATCATTCATGCTCTGTGCTTCAGCCCAAATAGGTATTGGCTTTGCGCCGCAACACAGGATAGCGTCAAGATCTGGGATCTCGAGAGCAAGTCCATTGTGCAGGATCTCAAGCCCGAAGCTCTCACCAGCAAGAACCAGGTATATAACTGCTTTTCCTGACTTGTTTCTTCACACGGAAAATGCTCTTTTGGTGTCTTCTCTGGCACGTTTTGCATGTTAATTAGTATAATATCAAATATTTGGGTTTCTATTGCACGTTTTGCATTCTAATTATACATGAGTGAGAACTATGAGTTAAATCAAGTAGTCTAGAGTGGTGGATCACTGTGAAGATGAGATAGAGCTCCCTTGCATTTTTATCAAAGTTGAGTTGTTTGATTACATCACATCAAGGGCAGCAGTTAGTCCTGGGGATTGTGTACTTTATACAATAGGATGCAGTCTATTTGATAATGTTTATCGTTTGCCTTTCTGATTTGTGATGTTGGGAAGACTTAATCTTCTGGAAGGCCGGTTATGAATTTAAGAATGCTGTGATATTATGTGTTAGATCCTGTGAGTTTTACAACTAGTATCAAGTATTTTCCTCCAATTTTGGATATAGAAGGTAGGATGTGTAAACTTTGAACTTTCAATGGCGTTGTTGCTTGTAAGGTTACTCCACCTTTTTTTTTCCCCTTCTAATTCGTGATTGTCCAAACTGCACTGTTGATTGGATTGCTGATTTTAAAGTTTGGTAATCATTAGAAAATTTTTGAAACTGTACATTTTAAGATGAGTTGTGGAATCTTTTCATTAATACGTTGTATTTTGCATTTTTTAAGGGCCATCTCTTAATTGTGGTTGTACTTGGGTATTTTTAGATGTTTTATGCCTTAAGGTGCCTAGTATTATATGACAAGTTGGATTGTAGATCTAGGTGTGCTTTATCTTAATTCTGTTTCTAACTTGGTTTCTCTGGAGCTCCAGAGTGTCTCCAATATCAATTAATATTTAATGGATGTTTGCACATCACCATACTCTAATCATGCTCTGTTGACTTTAATTGATCATGTTTTGAAAATTGTTTGAAGATTGCATTGGTCCCGTTGTTGCTTTTATAAAGAATTTGCTACATTTATTGATGCTGTTTAGATTCCCAGTCCTTTCAAGTAAAGGATTAGATGTCATGCTCAGTTGACACTGCTGATGTTTGTGTTGTACTTATTCTGGGAAACTCTTGGTGACAATGTGCATGTATTCACATTTATAAATACATGATTGTTCTTAAAGTTCTAGTTCATAATTTTGTTGTTCGTTTTGTAGAAGCAGGCTTTCTTGGCTTTAAGCATATGATCTTTTTTGTGCTTCTCTGATCCCTTGTGATATGTCACTGCCTGAGGGTTTATAACGTTGAGGAGAGGGAAGGACAAAATTGGAATGCGAAAATAATACATTGATAAAAGTTGTTTGAAAATTAATTGGACAGTTGAGCCAAAATTGAGTACATGAAACAACTTTAGCTGAGGGATAAAAAAACTTGAAACAAATTTCTTACTCTGTTCGAATTTACTCTATGCATTGAATAGAGTAGTAGATGATGATGAATCTTGGGAGGACCACCACTGTGTATATGAAGTTGAGATGCACTTAAGTGATCTAAAACTTTGAAGCTAAGTAAACATTTTATTTAATAGTTGTCTGGTTGCCTAGAATTTAAGGCTGTGAGAAGGGATCATGAGCATCATATGAGATAAAAAGATCAAGGGTGTTTTTTTGTGTTTTGTTATAGAGCTAGGAAGAATTGATAAATTTGTGTATTGTAGAGAAATGCTTCATGACACCAAATCTGTATGATGAAAATTTTCTTCCCCCTCCCCAAAGTAAATGATAAATGATTCAGCATGGACAGTAATAGAGAGTAAGAAAAGGTTTGATGCATGAGGGATTTCATAGGTACGGAAATGTACTGAAAAAGTGGCAAGTCAGAGTCTAGAGATGACATATGATTGGATACTGGCACATACAAAAGCATGTGAAGGAGCTTTTTTATCTGGAGGGGCTGGCCTTAGATAGGAGCTAATGGTGAAGCTAAATTAGAGAAGTCAACACCTATAAATACGAATAAACTTTTTTGTTTATGTCCAAGCTATTGATCACATACATAAAGCTTTTTTTTAAAAGAAAATCATATGGTTTCACAAAATAATTTAATGCTGAAGTAGCATTAGCATTAGCAAAATTGTTCCATAATTCTACATTTTGAGCAAGGTGTCACTCATCCTTCCTAGGGACCAGGTTGACAACAAGTCAATATGATATTTATGGAGGTTGAACCTTCTGTTTAACAAATTACAAAATATGATAATGTCATTGGCAGTGATGATTTTTGGAGCTTTTTTTGGAAAAAAATATAGCTAGCTCTCTCCGTCAAGAGTTGCTGTTGTAATCATGGCCATCATAAAATCTCTGACAAATGGGACTTGAAAATCTGTTTTATGCTTATCCTTAGGAACAATATTTGGGATTTGGGTGTATAGAAAAAATTCAGTGCATTGTTGAAACTTGATCATTTAATATTGGTTATCTTTGTACTTCAATTGTTTCATATTATCCTGGAAACAATTATATTTGAAGCTTCCATGGGTTTTGACTCCATTATGCTGTCCTCAAATATACTAGAACTGAATGCGGGAAATGAACTTGATTAAGGAGATGTGCCAAGCTGGGCACATCTTTTGCAAAAAAAAAAAAGGTCAAAATTTCTAAGTTGTTATTAGGTGTGGAGTCTAGAGATGGCAGCCTTTCGTGTTCTCTTCTTTCCTGGAAAAAATGCAATGCAAAGATGCTTCAGATTCCAAAATAGAGCCAGCATCAGGCCTTAAAATCTTAAAACCTTCTACCAGTGGTGCCACTGGGACCTTAGAAGCCTGGCAGAGATTTGACTGCAGCTGAATTATCGAAAAGCTTTTCATGAATTTACATGTTTAAGATCTTTGGACATTTCTTCATGGTTATGAAACAAAATTTCTTAACTCTATAAAAATTATGAATCTGCTTTGTCTGATTGTGAGTTCTTGCATTTTGCCTCAGAAATAAGCTAGTATAATGCTAGTGTTTGGCTCAAAATTTTGTGTCCTGGCTAATTTTGTAAGAGCCCCAATTTTTATGAAAGTGAGGATACTAACATTCTTCTCTAAGTTGTTTCCTAGTTTGAGAAGCATTTGTTCAATTGCTACCTCTTACTCCATGACAATATCCATATGTATGCACATGTTTGTGAATGAGCTTCTGATAATTTTTAGTTCTTTGTCTTGAATGACCCATTTAAAACCTGTGATTGCATTCTTGTTTTTGCAATCCTTTTGACTATTTTCTCTACAAACCTTGGCACTTTTATATTGGGAGCCTCTTAGCACCATCTACAGTAGATAGAAATTAATAGAGTGCATGTTTTTAGCTTGTTGGATCAATGTGCATCTCTTGTTTTATAGTTTTGCAAGTTGTTAAGCATGAAGAACACTTGCGCGCACATTTGGTGTCTCTGCATGTATTCCTGCCTATGGTAGTAGTGGTGGATTCTTCCAATCTAAAATTATACTGTAGTACATATGCTGTGTTCTCTAATAATGCTTTTCTATATAATTTTGCAATTCATCTGTAAATTAACTGTGTGGTTGGTGGGGTTTGGGAACCATTTACCTTGCTAGTAGTAGAATGTTAAGAGGCATTATTTTATTTCTCTAGTCAAGCATCCTGTCTGACGGTTCAGCATAATTGTCTGGATTTCCACCACTACACCAATCTCCTGTTTGCTGCTTGTAATGCAAAAATCTCTTGAATTAGTTGTTGAATATAAGATGCCTCAATGATCAACGGACTTATTTTAATTTAATACTGAATACTTTTGACATCTGTTGAATGGGTATAAGAATGATTACTGACTTCTTCCCCTTCTCACGGACTACTATTGCAGATGTTGTACTGTACAAGCTTGAGTTGGAGCTCTGATGGAAGCACGTTGTTTACCGGTTACACTGATGGTGCTATCAGAGTCTGGGAAATCAGTCGCTATTAGAGATAAGGACGTATTTACAAGTCTTTTTCTAGAACCAGTCTGTTAATTTTTCAAAATGAATGTGGTATCTATTTTCCATCTAGTTGAATTTTGCAAGGTACATGTTTGGCGATCCAATATTTTTGTATCGGACTAAAGTTATTCCATGGCTCTTCTATAGTAATCTTTGAATGTTTGAGTGCTATCTTCGCCGTTTCAATATCTTTCATCCCTTTTAAATCTTTGAAATGGTTGGTAATGAATGGTTTCTACATGCAGAAATAGTTTTCCACTTCTATGATTTGATCGAAACGCAGATTTTTCTCCAAGATAAATGTCAGGAATGGCTGTGCAAAAATTGTGACATTTGAATGTTTTATAAGTGCACGGTCAGGCCTGGATTCCTCACGTAGTCCGGCATCACTGAATGGACAGTGAGGCGGAGTCCATTGGACTCGATTTGTCTATATCTTGAAACAAATAGAGAGCCCTGATTTGTTTAGATCTTGAAACAAATAGATAGCAATTGTATCGTCGAGTTTCTTTCATGCAACTAGTCTGTCTTTTATCTCCCATCGGATGATAGAAATGAGCAATATTTCAATTACCAGACCCCGTCCTGTCCACCATAGGGCGTTTGGCAACCAAGTGTGTTCTTAGTTCGAACTTGTTGGTTCTTAGTTCGAACTTGTTGGCTGTGTTTGATACCATAAAAATTTTGAATCATCGATTATTAAATATCAAAATTATTATCATCTTTTCATCTTAAAAAAAAATTTATCTCTAATATATTTTTATAAATATAAGGATAATTTATCATTATTTTATATTATTTATTATAATATTTTTAAATTTAATTATAATATTATATTATAGTATAATAATAATTATTATTATATTAGATTATACCTTATATTATATGTAGTATTATAATTATAATTATATTATAGTTTTAATATTATAATATTATATTATATAATATTAAATTATAATAATATAATGAGATAGATTTAGCTACATTTGTTTAGGATCCGATTATTTTTCTTATTCTTAAATCTACATGCATCTTAAAGTTATTTTACTTTTTTTTATTTTTGAGATATGTGAATTATATAAATTTAATAATGAAAAAGGTCATCGAATCTAAACTTGATTATGGTCAAATATAGGTAAGTCTACCTCTAATATAATATAATTAATATATAATAATAATAATAATAATAATATAATATTAAATTATATTATATTGATATAAAAATAATATTAAATATTAAAAAAAAATAAATATGGATAAGGAATATTTTGGTCTTTGAAGTCTCAAGACAAGATTACTGCATTAAGGATGGCCTTGAATATTGAACCTAATGGATGGATATGAAAAATATTAGATTAGATGATGATTTTCAAGATTGAAGATGATTTAAAATTATTGCCACTTAAGATTAGTAAGATGTAACTAAACCATCACCATCATCACCTAAAGACATGTTAGATGCCCCCTTGAAGACACTTTGCTATATGCCCCTACGATGTCCGTGGAGAAGCACGGAGCCTCCGTGCGCCATTCCGCATCTGCGGCCAAGAGGGACTCCTCGCAACCCCACGCCTGTCACAAGGCCAGGTACATTGCAACCAGAGGACTCGCAACGCAGTTTGCTAAAATCATCTCCAGTCTTAGAAATGGTGAGCTCTTGCTCAACCCGGAAATGGAGAGCATATAGCACTTGGGTGGTGGTGGAAAGATAATGCAAGAGCTGCCAAACATGCACGGCTATCTGCGGAGAATCCGGAATCGATTAGACCTAACTAATTGGCTGGAAAAGATTGGCCATCAACTTCTTCATTCATTGCTCGCAGATTAGCCGTCCACCGGAAAGCTGGAAAGCTGATATCTCAAATCTCTGTCCACATCATTCAAAGCGTTCAAAGATCTTCAAGGAGTTTTTTTTTGCCCTCGTCTAAGATCAAGCTCAAGGATCAGCTGATTGAAATGCAGCACAAGCCCAAGGACCAGCTGACGGAGTTGTCTTGAACTCTGAAGTAATAAGCTGAGAGTTGCTTTCTGTCTTCATCTGATACCAGTCATTATAAATATGCAACCGCCTAAAACAGTCGTTATGGTAAGGCTTCTAGAGCACATATGGTGTAATTTTTTTTTTTAATAACTCGTATACGGACAGTATTTTTGATAAGCTGCTCAACCTGGTGATTTTTGAATTGTCGTTAAATCTGAAATAATTTATTTTCATAAAAAGGTTTTATAGTTTAACTTTTTTTCCCTCTTGCAATTTATTTTCAATTTACTTCATTTAACCTAGCCAATCCAAAATTTTTTATGTTTAAACCAGATGCATCTGAAGTATTGTGAGAATATTACAGTAACCACCTACAATAGAAGGTATGGGAGTTGCAAGTTTTCTAAAATATGGAATATGGTGATACAAAAAAGTAGAAGTTTTGATATAATATTCATCTTTATGTCAAGTATGAACATTAGTCAAATACAAAAATATAAAAATTTTTATTTGCATTTATTTGAAATAGACACGGATGCAAAGAGGATATTAAGAGTATGGAAATCAAAGATATCATTACGTAGAAAGTGTATTAATTTGATGTTATATTACTATGGTTACTTTTTTTTTTCAAAAATTCAGGAATGATGCATAAAATTAAATAGGATTACAAGCAAGACCATATTTCGAATACAAATTGGATCACTAGCATTTGTTTTTCATTGAGATAAGGATTTGAATATTAGTCAATTGCTCAAATTAGTATGTAAATCAATTTGAATTAAAAAAAAGATTTGAATAGACACTATCCAATCTACTTTTATCCTTCAAGTTTAATGGTAACCACTCATAGGTATGAAAATTATACAACACAGTGTTAAGATAAAATAACATAGAGAAGATATGTCATTTCTTCTTATGTTACATAGGAACTTGTAATGATTTTCTATAAAAGAGAAATTTAAACAATGAATTCTATTTATTAGTTCCTTGAAATCTAGATCTTCTTCAACATAGTTAAGATTTTTCTTGAAAGTCAAGTTGCTTGGTAGTAGCCACTGAGTTGTTAGTAGAGAGTTTTGACAGGTTGATGATATGGGTCTGCTTGCTATAAAGTCCAATTATGGTGTTAGCATCCACTCTAGTGATAGTTGATCTTGGAAGGATGGACTAGTTGCAATATCAAAATTTAATAATAACATCTGCTGTGGAAGCGGCATTGACTAGTTTTTGAATAGTGAACTAATCAAATTCTCAAACTATGAAGAAGGAATTGGCACCAAATTATACAAAATATTTGAAACACCATGCTGTGCTAGAGGCATCTGCAACATATTTTCATTAGAAAGGCTTAAAGTTTTAGACTGTAAAACACCATTAGTGCTATTGGTTCGACTTGATGGCTATAATGGTTCATGAATCTCTTGACCTAAAGTTTGAGAGGAGAATAGGCATCATCTTTTGGCTCCCTTGAATAGTGTAGGCCATAAACGGTATAAGTAGATCGGTTCTATCATGGTAGCTATTTTTGATAGGGAGAGTGTAATAGGTACTCATTACTAAATGGGATCGAGACTTTGCTCGTTTGTTGCCATGATTGCATGGAGTTGGATATAGTCAAACTCGATGACCAGTAGGCTTATTATTCTCCATATCCTATTTGTTATCCAAAGAATAAGACATCGAACTTTCTTCCTATTCTTCCTTTACTCAATGCTTACTCTTTTTTGATTGTCTTAAATATAATTTTTGGTATGTTTCTATTAAAGCGCCAAGCTGCAACAAAAAATGATTTATCACTTGATATTCAATTTTCTTCGTAAAAATAAAATGATGCTAAATGGTATGATCATAAATAATTTGATGCAGTATAGTAGTAGAATTTTTGACTGATTCATAATAAAGATGAAGGGTCACGCGCCATTTAGATGGTGTGTAATATGAAAAGAATTCTAGTCAAAAGGAACTAGCTATGGATAAATGATTTATCATATTCTCATCATTGTAGATTTATCAGTAATATATTTTTATTCTAGATAATTATATGCTATTCAAAAACTTAACACAATTTTTATCAAGAAAAAAATACTTATGTTTTAATAAACAAAAATATTGAAATTTTTCCAAAGACATCCTCGACCATCGAAATCTATTTCTTAATAACACTTATATAGCGTTCATATTTGTTGATCACCTAAGTTGATCCTTTGTTAAAAAGCATGCAACTAATTCATTACTATAAATGCTAGTTAATGTGTTTAAAATACAATATTGCTAATTTACATAATTATGGTTAACTTGGCATAGAATTTATTGGCAGAAAAATAATAAATTTTTTTAAAAAATCTAATTATCTTTTTTATGATTATAATTATGGTCATTATTATTGTTTCTGTTGTATGTACGTAATGTATTTTATTTTTTCTTTAATATTGTTAAAATTAATTCCACATGCACCTGCATAATGAACACGTGCTATGACTCTTTTGACTGCTTCCACGCCAAACCTCTTTTTAAAACAATAGAGCGTAGTTTCTTTATTAATCCCATAATATAAAATCGAGTGTATGATTGGGTTGGTAAAGCGCTCGGTTTTGAAGCTAATGATCGTATTTTAGGATGTATAAAACCTTGATTCTGATTGTTTTTTTGATAATGTCCCTTTCTAGCCTAGATATTTTGGATAAATAAAATATATAACAAATTCCTCTAATAAAAATATGAGAATTCTTTTACATTGTATATGAAATATTTCTTTCATAAATTCTGACATACATTGAATTATTACCTAGTTAAATATGATTTAGAAACAAAATTTCATAAATTCAATAGAAAAAGAAATATAAACGATAAATTACTTTCAAGACATAAATTTTTTTTCTTTTCCTTATGTTCTACAAGCGTGCTCTAGATAGAGTTCATTAATTAAAATTCTATCGTAAACAGCTAACCGTAATTATACAAGCCAAGAAGATCCCTTGGGTGGAAACTATACATGTTTTCTTCTTTCTTTAATTTGGCATGGTAGGGATTGATCCAGCAGCCTGGGTAGCAGGTATCCTTCACAAAATCCAGACAAAGCTTAGCTTGATCTTTCTCCATCGCTCCCATATGTATCCTTCACCTACGTTTTTTTTTATCACTATTTCATGCTTTCTTTTATATATATATATATATATATATATATATATATATATATATAGCAAATGTGTCTCCTCTATCGGATGAGAAAAAAAAGAAATATTAATATAAATAAATATAAACATAAACATGATAAAAATAAATACTTTCGAAAACAACAATAAATACTTATCTTATTAATACTAAGATATTCAGAATAAACAATTAATTTGAACTCAAAAATACATAATTTTTTATGATAAATAAGAATGCCATATAAATAAATAGAAGCTATTAGATATATGGTCTAATATGGTGTTTGTATTTATTGTTTATCCGGTTCTGCTTATTTTTTTACATATTTTTGTTTATTTCATTACAATGATGGTTTTTTTGGCTTTAAAATCTATATAAATATAAATGATGGAAAAGACGCAAATTTTGGCTTAATTATACATGAATATAACTAAGTCTAGTTTTTTTTTATTTTTTTTATATATATAAAAAGAGAATTGGATTAGGTTATATTCATATGTAACTAAGTCTTCGCTATTAAATTCGCATGAATTTGAAAGCAAAAATACCATTCGTTAACCCTTATTACTTACTTTTTTTAAAAAAAATTGATGAAATAAACAAAAACAAACAAAAAATAAACAAAAATTGGGTAAGAATAAATGCAAACAAAACGGAAGAAAATATTAACTCTTTCAAGGGCTATAATAAACATTTATCTCACAAAAAAAAATCAACATATTTAGAATAAACTAGCTAGCCTAAACTATGAATACTTAGTTTGGATAGGTAAGCAGAAATTATTGAAGACATAGTACATCTCAAAGAACAATGCATATCTATAGAGACCGGACATATCCGAAATGGGTAGTTAATGCTTGCATGTGTCTAACATTTATATGCCTCATTTTAAGGACACATCCCTGATGTAATAATTTTTATATATTCTTACAATATTTCTCTTATCATCTAAATTAGGTGTATATCAGTTCAGAGTAGATGTTTTTTCTAAACATATTAGTGTTTATCGTTGTTTTCAAAAGAGTTAGTGTTGTTGACTTTCATTATATTTGTATTTATTTTTAATCTATTTCTGTTTATTTTGTTGATTTTTTTTTTAATATTCAGACTAGCTCTATTTTTTTAGAGATGTTAGTGTCCATTGCTTTGGGAGAAGTGTTTAGCATTGTCTTTGAAAGACTTAGTGTTTATTTTTATGGTGTATATATATATAAATATATATATATATATATATATATATATATATATATATAATTTATTTTATTAAAATTTTTAAGATAAATAATGATGATTGATGAGTAAATTTTTTATCTTTGAAATTTATGCACCGAGGAAAGCCAATGGATTTGGGTTTGGCTGCATAAAAACGGGTACATAGGATAGAGATAAAATGCCGAAAGTTTGCAAGATATGCGGGTAGACGGGAGTCCAAGTCAAAATAAAATAAAATAAAATAAAATAATAATAATAATAATAATAATAATAATAATAATAATAATAATAAACACCAAGAATACCATTTCACAGACCGGCCGTGAATCCTACTTCACGACTCGTTAAAAAGTAACCATAACACAGCTTAGCCGCTGTGATCATTTCCAGATGAAATGAACGGATGATCTAGAAGATCGTATGTAACTATTTACGCGTGCGTCCGGATAGGACCTTCGCTCGTTGTTATTGCCCTCACGCGAATTCTATACGGACTCTCGCGTAGGACCTCCGTCCTTGCCCCTCGCCGTCGCTGGGTGTCGTCGGAAACCACCCCAATCCGAACGCTAATCCGCTCGCCGTTAATCCACCGGCGACCGAGAGCCCCAGGAGATCCAACAAAAAAAAAAAAAAAAAATCCAACCGATATCGTCTCCTCTGTTTCAATCCAGGTATCGTTTTTTCCCTAACGTTTTGGATCATTTTCTCCGCTTTAAGGACTCGCTTTTTTGTTTTTAATCCTTGTATCGAACATTAGCGTCACTACCTACGATTCTTCTATGAAAGATTCGATATTTTTTGTTTTTTTGTTTAGGAAGTTCTTGATTCTTTAACCCCATTTCAATAAGACCCCTTTTGATGGGTTTTTAAGTATTTTGTTATTTCATCAGCATTTTTGGGAATATTTATAATTTTTTTTGGACAGTCATCTCACGATACGGAGCTTTGGATCATCCACTCTTCAATTTCATCGTTAGCCATTCTGTTTTTCTTACACTGTGTGTTGATAAATCGATCATACAGTAATATGCAATTTTTGGAGCTTTCAAAAACTTCGGGAGAGGCTGCTTGTACTTCTTTAGCTTGTATAAAATTATAGATATAGAATTGGGGAGCATACTGAACTGGAATTTTCCATCATTTCCTATGCTTAGTTTGCAAAAGATGGGATTTCAGTGTTCTTTCTTCAAATATATTGTGATTATAAGTAAAAGAAAACACCCCAATAATATGCAAGAGTGTAATTGATCTTCATATAAGAAATTGAATTTCGAAATGCAATGCAATAATCTTATTGAAACCACTGAAATCAGTAGCTTTCATTTTCTTGTGTATTGTCTTAGAAGAGTGTTATAATTGTTGGAGTTGTAAATTAGTGTTAATTGTATTGATGATTATAATCGATGATTTTAATTTCAATAAGGTGCAATGATTTATCTCTTGGTCCAGTTTTTCATTTTAACGCATCTTAAACTGATACAGTCCTGCATCAGCACTGTATATGACTAAAGAGACAAGTGCCCAAAATAAATACTTGCTTGCTTGGGTGCTAACTCAGCCATCTTTCTTTGCCTGCTTGGATTGCTTCATTTGCTTAGTTGCTTACTACTCATATTTAACAGTGAATTTGCTAGGGATGTTTTTTTGCATTGGCTGCTGTAAACTACCTTCAACTAGTCACTAACTTTTTCATTTTCAACTCAGAAATGGACTCATCTGGTTCTTCTTCAGATGATGAAACTGTAGAAACCGTTGAAGATTCTTTAAGTGATAAAGAAAAGGATGATGAAAAGATAGATAAGATGTCAAAGGGGCCTTCTACTGAAGAGAACGTTGTGCCAAAGATTTCCCAAGCTTCACAGGAAGGTGGTGCTGGTTGTAGTGCTTTAGTTGTTAAAGATACCAATAATGTTGATAAATCAAAGGCCTATGGGTACTCACAGTTGGAGCCTGAAGTTGGTATGGTGTTTCATTCAGAAGATAAAGCATATTTATTTTATAACAAATATGCTCATCGAAAGGGCTTCAGTGTCCGGAAGGGCCATCTTGGCCGAAGAAAAGATGGGACCATACGGAATCGTGTTTTCTTGTGCAGTAATGAAGGCTCTCGTCAGAAGCATTGTACACATATGACAAAGAAACCACGTGAAGCTGTGAGAACAAATTGTATGGCTCGTATTGAGTATAAAGTGATTCGTGATAATGTATGGGTCGTGAGTAAAATCATCTATGAACACAACCATCCACTTGTACGCCCACATAAAGCACACTTGTTAAGGTCTCACAGGAGGATATTGTTGGCTAAGTGTGATGGAATGCAAAATGTTGCACAAATGGGTAACGTTGTTGAAAGACCTGCTCAAGCTTTGGAATTTCCAATGGAAGAGGCTCGTGATGCTGAATCTGTCGGGTTTCTTTTGAAGGATCAAAGCAGTTATCTGCACACCAACAGAATGAGAGAACTTGATGAGGGAGACGCACAGGTTCTTTTAGAATTTTTGAAAGCCAAGCAGTTAGAGGATCCTTCCTTTTTTTATGCTATACAACTTGATGATAGGGAACAAGCGGCCAACTTCGTTTGGGCAGATGCACGCTCCATACTTGATTACTCCTATTTCGGTGATGTGGTCTTGTTTGACACGACTTATAGGATGAACAAGGGTGAGATACCATTTGCACCATTCATTGGCATAAACCATCATAAACAAATTGTGGTATTTGGTGCTGCTTTGTTATTGGATGAAACAACGGAATCATATGTTTGGTTATTTAAAACCTTTATGGTAGCAATGTCCAGACGACAACCAAAGACGATCTTTACAGATCATTGTCCTGCATTGTCGAGGGCAATAAGTGTGACATTACCAGAGACATGTCACCGTCTTTGTTTGTGGCATATATTGCAAAATTCAGCAATACATATTTCTCATGTCTATAGCAGTGAGCTCAACTTTCAGAGGGATTTCAAAAATTGCATATATGAAGGTGGCTCTGAAGAGGATTTTCATACTCAATGGGTTGATTTGGTTAATAAGTATGACCTTGCAGGAAATGCATGGTTAGAAGATTTGTATGCAGTACGAGAGAAATGGTCTTTGGTTTACCATAGAGATTCATTTTCTGCTTCCATGACAACAATGAAATGGAGTGAGAACATGAAGAATCACTTCAAAAAGCATTTCAACAGGAAGTTGCCACTTTCTAAATTTTTAGAGCAGTATCAAAAGTCACTGATTCAGTTTCATGAGAAGGAACTCTATGAAGATTACAAATCAAGGCAAACTAAACCAGTTTTGTTGGTTGATATGCCCATATTGAATGAAGCAGCAGAATCATATACAAGGCTGGTATATAATGAATTTGAAGATGAGATAAAGAATCAGGTTTCTTGTCTCTGTGAACAAGTGGTTTTTGATGGGACAATAGATGTTTATAAAGTTTCCCTTCCCGAAAAACATAGTTATGGGATTGTTGAATATAACCCATCCAATATCGTGGTCAATTGTAGCTGTAAAAAGTTTGAGAGCACTGGCATCTTATGCATGCATGCATTAAAGGTTCTTCTCTTTAGAAGCATTCTTAGCCTCCCATCTCGGTATATACTAAGGAGGTGGACAAAATATGCAAATGCTGAAGTCTTGTCTGATCGACATCGACAAATTGCTGACACTGGTGGTCAAGAACCTTGGACATCACAATATACCCGGGTTTGCCACAAGGCAATTACTATTGCAGTAAAAAGTGCATTTTCTGAGGATGCCTTACAAATATTTGAAAATGAACTTGATAAATTGACATTGGAAATTGACAATGTATTACATATTGCTCCATTGACTAGACAGACAGAGGATGAAGATGTGACTGTCATCAATGATATGCAGCAGAATGCATTAGAAGGAAGTAAGAAAAAATGGGGCTGTAAAGGTCGCATCAAGGGTGGACTTGAGCGGAAACAAAAGAAGAAGACTCAACCCTCTTCCAGTTCTGTTGACATTGTTGCCCAGAACCAGCAATCACAGAATAAGGGTAAGACAAGAATGTACTGCTAACAAAAAAAAAACCCAAGTTATATTTTCCATAATTTATTTATTTTTTCATGCATGTCAATTTTCACTGGAAAAGTAGGACAAGCTGATGATGCATTGGGTCAAGCATTGGTTAATGAGTCCTCAAATGTTCCTTCCTATCCTCGGGATGGTACTGCATCGTACTGTACTCCAATGCAAATGCAACCCTCAGGATGCTCATCTTTTACTCAAGAGGTGGTCATGCCTGCTCAGGTTTTGTCCACTTATATTATTGACTAAATGGTCCTAGTGAAACGTGCTGACAACCTCTCTAGTGCACTTACTGTGTGTTAATCTGCTACAGGAATCATTTACACCCTCACAAGGAATATTTGATCATACAATGGCATCCCAAGAAGTAAGCAATCCTAGCATAGCATGGTGCACTGCTAGAAGCTCTGTTGGTGTCCCTATGCCCATCATGCAGGGACAACCCAACAATTTTGTTAGTTGGATGATTCAACCTTGTAGTGTACCAAATGTTTCCCTGCCCCCACATCATCTTGATCAACCTATGGTATGAGAGTTGATGGTATTGCCATTCTTTTTTCTTGTTATAATTAAAGTTACCTTTTGTGCAGCATTCTGCTATTCCAAGTCAGCATCAGCCGTTTCCCTGCAAGCTTAACTTTGACATAAATAAAGGTGGAAAAACAACATTATAAATTTATATTGACCCCAGATGTTCCTAGATGAACTAACAAAATACCATTTACTGTCAGGTAACTGACTGGGACTACGTTCACAAGGCATGCCTAATGATTCCACTTGTATCTGGATTACTTATTCATGGCAACTGCACATTGACATTTCTTTTTTGGGGGGAGCATGGTTTATGGAAGTACCACTGATATATCATCTGTTGTGGAGCATTTTCTCATCTAAGGTTCTCTTTTTGGGTTGCTTATTTTCTGAACATAAAATTTTTGTCAATAGACAATTTCTACCTTAGGTATAGACGGTTGCTTCATTGCTGAAGCAGATATTGTGTTGAGTTGCACATACAATGCAAAATGTCACATAAATTCCGGCCCAATTTATTTCATATCATTAGCATGCTTTTCAATTATGAGTACTTCGATGCTGGAAATTCTATATTCTGCCGAGAAGACCCCATGCTTGTGACTGGGTTTCTCCATCTTTAATATTAACAACTGTCAGTGGAAACTCTGAGCAACTGATACAGAGGAACTAGTTTTTGCTAATATGATCTCTCATTGAGTCGGTGTTGCAGAAAAAATAGGGCAGGCTAACCATGCAGGGTCTGAAAGTGGAAATGCTGGAAAGAAATCGGAAGACGACTTGTTTGTGGTGCTTCCAGTACGTGTTGTTGCAGGGGATTGACTTGGAAGTTGCTGTTGTTTGGTTTCCTCTTGGCCTGGAAGTTGCCGCTGAACTTGTTTTCAGCTGAGGTTCCAAGAGGTGATTCAAGTGCGATGTTCTTTAAGAAGTTCAGGAGTGTGGTTGGTGCTCAGCTCAAACCACCTGTAGATGCCGCCTCTTTGTTGCAGAAGGCTTTCGCAACAACATCAGTAATTGTTGCTGAAATGCTGTTTTGTATCCGGTTCTTATTGTGCTGAAGGCTTTTTTGGGTGGAGCTGTGGCTTCTTTCTTGAGGTCCTGGGTACTTTGAGGAGGCTTCTTGCTTGTGCCTTTTAGATGCTTATTCTGCTGTCCTTCATGGTTTAAAAACTCTCTGGTTGTATTTTAGTCTATTTGATAGACGCGATTTTGTTCAGGAGTTTGTAAGGCGGTCTCTAAGGAATTCCGGTTGTGTTTTGCTATTGGAATTCTGGACGGTTTCTTTGTCCTTTTTTTTCTGGACTTGGTTATGTATATTTTATACCTTCTGGCTTTCTATCCGCTAACATGTAGGGGGTCAGACCCCCCCCTCATGTTCTTAGAAAGCATTCTCAAAATAGTTAAATAAACAGATAAATAAATCCTCTTTTCTTTTAAGTTTGCATTGATTCTTCTGTCAAGATGCAAAAGCTATTTGCGATAGCAAGGTATAAAATTCAATGGCATTGAATCTCCACTGCAACATGGAAATAGGACGTGCATTTGATGACAGGAGGCATCTACTTGTTCAAACCAAAAGAGATGATCGTTTTTGTGCGCGAGTATGTCTTCCCACCTTAACAAAAAAAATCTAAGATGAAGCTTTGAAAAGCTTTCTCATGAGCAGTTTTTGCATTAGAAAAAAAGCTTGTTGTGGAACATGGCACCAGTCTATTGGGTCAGAGTTGACAGAGCCCTCATTACAAAAGTCAGGGCCCCCTTTGGCGGATGTTGAACCACATATTATGTCAAGGACCAGGGTCCTAATCCAAAGCATAGTCACCAATTTGGTTCACTAATAATTTGGCTACACGCAACATTTCACAGGTCAAAAAAAAAATCCAGCGAATCTCAAAAGCACAGACAGAATTTATTTAAAACATTTATTTATCCAAGTGCTTGAAAAATTTGGATTGTTAACGGATGGCTTTCCTCTCTCCCTTTTTAGGGTAGATAACATATTATCTTCTGATTATTTTGATGGATTACGGCTGAAACAAGGCAAACTACCGTTGCATGAAGACCTGGGTTCGGGTGATAGTCTTTTTTTTATACGACGTATTTTGGGTGGCAGAATATGTCATGTGATAAAACTATTTACAGGGCTAGTTTACATGGATGCTTTGTGCTGTATACCATTTCATGTTCGTGTGAAGATATCTCTAATATTTGGCCATACGTTCTCTCTCTCTCTCTCCTTTTTTTTTTTTTAATTTTTCACTCAACTAGCTTTGCCTTTATTGGCAACATAACATGAGAGATATTACATTGAAACTCCCATCTTATTTAGTCTTATAGCATCAACAATATTTTGAGCGGTTGGAGAAGGCAGAGAAGATGCATCTCTAATCCAAGCGTACACAATCATATAAGATCATAAAACGGAACCACTTCATCCATCAACATCCTCTTTTTATGGGAAACTCCATTTTATATATATATATATATATATCGATTCTGAAATCAATAGCAGTGACAGATGATACCACTATAAATTTCTCGGATTAGTGAGAACTAGTGAGAGGGATTCTTCCATCAAACGATGTGGTTTTTTCTATTGTTTCAGACGATCAACTGAACCAACTGGGGAGAACTTGATTCAGGTCTGACAAGTAAAAGGCAAGATTAAACCTCGAAAAGAATTTATTTTTCCGAATCAAAATTCTCTCCATGCTTTTGTTGTCCAACAAAACTAGGCCATCCCTTCTTGATCACACAATACAGTCATTTCCATCCATTGAGTTGTTTCTATTACTGTCAAAGCGAGGCATAAAAACTCTAATCACTCTTACCGTCTTTCAATAGCTTTGATCTCTAAATAAAGATTCATTTATGTTGAGAGTTCGAAAGAAGTCACACATGTACTAGTGAAAATAAAAGATTATTTAGCATATATAATTAAAAGTTTCAGGTGCGGTTTAGCATGCCAACTAGTGAATTCTAAGTCCTTAATCATTGAAACTAAGGACCTGAATTCGAGTCTTGTCCTCAGATTTCTCTAAGAAGATACCATCCATCGCAAAATACAGTCATTTAGATCCATGACAATCAAGAGATTCAACATGACCGAGGAATGTTTTTGATCTTATTCACACCCTATTTTCAAGATATTCATGGAAAACTGCACGAATAATATCCATTTTTGCAGTTGTTTTTGATTTTTGACAACTTAATGATTTCAAAAAAAATAAATAATATATATATATATATTGAAGAACAATCATAAGAAGATGAGGAGGTTTGCTGGGATCTTATCCCCATCATAAGTAACATAAGCATCATTAAGTTCTTATAAATCAAGAGCAAAAATGTTTGTTGCGTATGATTTGCACAAATCGAGAGAGGTCACATAAACAAAGTTCCATATCATCACTTTCTTGATATACATAGTAGGCATGACATTTTTATCTCATGTTTCTTGTAGTGGGATCTCAAGGATCTTTGTGCATTAGATTGTTACTATTTAATTCTTCATTAATTCCTCTTGATTTTGTGAAATTGAGAATTACCTTTCTAAGAAAGTATGCTTGCATCAAAAGGTAGAAGAACAAATATAGAAGAATCAGATTTAGCAACCCTATCATTCACAGATCTTTGAAACATGAACTGCAATTTGGTTGTCAAATAATATTACAGGAAATGAAAAAAGTTACCAAAATACTATGTAAGAGATGGGATTATTCCCTCCCCTTCTAAGAGGGATGTGTGGTTTCAAATTTGGTTGGAAGAATAAGAGAGAGGAGAATAAGGGGAGCGAAAAGAGTATATTTAATACACTTTGAATCTTGTGTTGATTTGAATTTTTATTATAAAGATAAAATTATTCTTTTATTTTTTTATATACTTAAAATTATTATATAAAGATAAAATTATTATAAAGATAAAATTATTCTTTTGTTTTTTATATACTTAAGAATGAACAAAATTAGTTGGGCAATATTGTATTTATCTTATGATGTAGGAAGAAATAAGTCCAATCTATTTATACTTATGAATATGGTTACCTCCAAAGTGTGAGCAATATTCCTTAAAACATCATTGCTAGAAAATAGGTTATCCTACCAAGCTAAAAAGATAATTTGATAGGATAAGGAAGAGAAAAGGAGGTTATCTTTCCATCCTCCCAATTCGCTATAACATTTCATCTCTTTTTGTTGCTTGCCTTTCCATCATCAGAAGACAACTCTAAAGACATGCTAAAAGAATAAGGATATGGGCTCATATCCTTATTTTGTTACTTATGTACTATTACTGAAGGACATAAATTTGAGCTATATCTCTGTTCTTTTAACTGAAGAATAAAGATATTAGTTATATCTTTATTTTATTACTCATGTACTTCTTCACTATCATCATAGCCGATCTTTCTCTTATACTATATTATTATATAAGGTTGTTACTTTTTTTTTTTTTGACATGTGCAAAATCTAAGGAGAATTGTAGCCACTTCTTAAAATATAGCCAACTTTTTTTTCCTCTATGCCCTGTTCGACAATAGAAACATAATTTTATGGTCATGTGACTGGCTTCCCCTACTGCCCAATTCATCAACTATATATACACACACGCACACACACACACCATATGATATCATTGAAGTTGAGCTCCTTATCTTTCTTCTTTTTTTTTTTTGTTTTTAAGAGAAGATTACTTTTATATTAAAACTGAAAACAGTAGAGGGAGAAAGTTTGGGATGTACATGATTTTCTTCCGAATCACATGAGAGAGAGAGAGAGAGAGAGAGATTTAATATGAAACATTTTTGGCCTTCTTATTGTATTCTTGTAGGCAACACAAAAATAATAGAGATAAAATAACTATTTTATTATCGAACTGCGATTCATCATAGATCAACTACAGAATATTGCAACCCATGCTCCCAAGGCACACCATAAGTAATAACCCAGACACTCATATTTATAAATATACTAAGAAAAATAAAACACTGTAGGAAATAAATTTGCATACTAACAGACTTCATGCTTAGTTTTATTTCTAACAATTTCATAGAAAGGGTGCTATAGCTAGAGGAATGGATTCACTTTTGGAGCCTTTGGGCTTTTTCCTTTGCTTAACGCCTTGTGCAGCAACAGAGCCATTGGCCGCCAGGGCTTTGTTGAACACATTCCGATAAACCACGCCACCCATTCTTTTCGCAATAATCTTGGCAGTCGTCATAGCTTGTACATAATGCAAGGCAAGCTGTGTCTCCAACTTGAGCTCCAGCTGCAAATCAATGAGATGTAATCAAAGCACATTTACAATATATATACATATCCGAGCCATTTATAAATAATATAAAAGTTTTTGTAAAAGAAAAATGGTCTAATTTAGACTATTCTTATTTATTACCAAGAAACATTATTTCAAAAGTATGAATGCCTTTTCCCTTGGCCCCATGAATGACTCCATCCATTCAATATAAAAAAATAAAAGCTCATATCATAAAATTATGTCCATCCACTCTAAAAATATGCCTGGGTTATGAGCAACAAGTGCATTTGAGACCAGTTAGACATACATCTCGAGTGGATCAAGGGGGTGCTGGTAAAGGTGTTAAATTTTTTTTTAAACAAAACTATTATTATGAAAATAAAAGACATCATTTTATAATTCCTACGATATAGAGTTATCCTTATACACATAAATATAAAGAAGTTTCAATAAACTAGCAATGTAAAAGAGTTCAGTAGTTTGGCAAAGTTTCAAACAATTTGCCTAATGCTAGAGTCTAGACATACATACAAAAAAAAAAAAAGAAAAAAAAAAAAGAAAGAGAGTAGTGATTAGAAATTTGAAAAGAAAAATGAAACGGCTGACGATTAAATATTTGTATCACGGCCTCACTGCCACCATAAGAGAATTATAAATTGGTGATTAAGATAACTAATATTTAGCAAGTATTGATTTTATTATTCAATAAATAGAAGGAACTATTGGAGGGAACGGCCAAAGAGAAACCATTAAGTCAGGAAGAACTTATGATAAACCATAATTTTGATGATAAAATGAATCTAATAAATTCTCATATCATAAAATATTTTGGAGAACTAGTTGGTTGATAATTTAAATCATTTTTTCTCAAAGTCAGTAATTTGATTTATTTAATAGCTCACAAAATTATTAATAAACCATAAAATTGAAGTATCAGAGATGAAACAAAATAAATGAATAAAAAATAATATAATCCATGTACTGGATAACATATAAACCTCGTGCTATAAGGAAGATAATTAGCACGATAGCAAACAAAAGCTTTATTGCAAGAGACATATAACATTTTTTTTCCATTTATCACCGATCCTTTTTTGCTCTCTTTGCTTGTGGCCAAGGGGCAGTAGAGGCTCTAGTATATAAAGCCCCAAAAATACTTTGACATGAGTAAATTTTCTAGATCTACTTATAATTAGTAGGATATGGTAAATATATGGAGATTAATTTTTTATAAATCTTCAATTGATTATACAACTTAATGCCTATAGGTAAGGATAAAAATGAATTAAATAATATCCATTCATCCATTTTCATATTCAAATCTATTGAAATATGAATACAAATTTTACCATCCATTTTAATGTTCATATTTATATCGACACTAAGATATTTGTATTTGACATGATTTTAATCATCACCTTGGAATATATAAGTAATAGTGATGACAAACACATTAATTTGGAGTAGATGGGTTGACTCAGGGATAAAAATGAATTAAATAATATTCATTCATCCATTTTTGCATTCAAATCTATCTAAACATGGATACAAATTTTACTATCCATTTTAATATTTATATTCATATTCACACCAAGATATTTGTATTTGAGGTAATTTTAATCATCCACTCAGAGTATACAGGCAACAATGATGAGGAGCACATTACTTTGGAGCAAATGGGTTGACTTGGAAATTAAATCATAATTTCATGGGTCCAATTTGATGACCTGAATCCTCATAGGCATGTTCTAGAATCAATTAATGAGCAATTACATCAATTGGACTTTAATAGAAGGAATAATTGGGGTCATAGTCTAGACATTAGATATAATTTTTATGATTCAGGCCAAACCTAACACCATGGTTCAATTGTTTGAATGAATTTTTAGCAATCTAGTTACACATCGAGTTTATATTAGCACATTGATTTAGCTATCTGAGTTGATCCTTAGTATTTTGAACACCAATTTAGGCTCAATTATTGTGAATCAGGACAAATTCATCAATTGGATCCCATTGTAGGTAAAATGTAATCTTTTAAACCAACCATTGGGCCTGATTCTTCATAGGTAATAATCAATTGAGCCTAGATCTTCATAAATTGGACTAAATTTAGACTCAACCAATACATTCAGTTACCTCAAAAAGGTAAGCCAATAAGTCTAATTGATGCTAGTTGGGTCAATTCAATACTCAAACTTGATCAATAAATAAAATAACTAATGATTGAGTTTGATTCAATATTCAAGACCAACCAACCAGTCTAATTATCAACAATCAAGCTCAAGTTCTCAACAAAAGTGAAAGAATTCTAGTGCATTACTTAATTATTGAATAGTTTCAGAGTATTACTCAGTTGTTAAAGAGTCCTAACACATTGCTCAAAGGTTTAAGAGTCTTAATGCATTACTCAATTATTAAAGAATCTTGATGCATTGCTTAATTACTAAAGAATCCTAATGTATTACTTATCTACTAAAAAATCCTTGTACATTACTCAACTGTTGAAGAGTCTCAATATATTACTCCACTATTGAAAAGTCCTAACACATTACTTCAATGTCGAAGACTCTTGATACATCACTACACTATTGAATAATCCTGGCACATTACTCCAATGTCGAGGACCCCTAGTGCATGATTTAACATTTGAAAAGTCCTTGTATATTACTCTTATTGATGAAGCCTAATTACTCCACTAATTAAGTCTAATTATTATAGGTTAAGTCAAATGTAGCTTCCTAACTCAAGTATTTAACTCAATCAAGCTCAATTTCTAGGATATGTAAAGCTAAATCAACACTCTAACTCAACCATCTTGCTTGATTGTGTCTAATCTTTATGGGTCAGGTCAAATACATCAACAATCTAGCCTGATTGAATCCAGACTCTATGAACTAAGTCAAAATGAAAACACTGGTTCAATCATTCAATTTGATTGGATCTAGTTATAATTGATCAAGTCAAATTCAGCCATTATACTAGGCTGGACTCAATCACATTAAGTTCAATCGGAACTGGATATCCTGGCTCAAGTATAGCTTCCAATTAGACCTTTTTTTGAAGAATGGGCTCAAGCTCGATAAAATGGCTCAGATGTTGAGCTAAACTACCAATACACAATTGATAATTGAAGTCAATTTCTATAAATTGGGTTGGCCCGGCATTCCAGCTGCATCACGTACCTTGGTTGCTGACACCCAAACATCAATTGCACCCGATTCTCAAAAACTGGATCAAGTCTTATGTCTTGCCCTAGCTGCTAGACCTAAATAAACCTCATGGGTTTGGGTTAATTCAATCATTATGCCTATACTAACATTGTCTTCCATATAAATCTCCATTTGGAATTTTTTAGAGGAACAAAAACAGAAAGGTAATAAAGATGTCAAATGGTCCCTTGAATGTTGTTCCACACAACTAGATAAATAATTCTTCAAGAAGCTTTTTGTTTGGTGCTATGGATGCTTAAGTTGCTTGGGCTGTGAGGATCAATCGATGATGAAATAGAGATTGACTGATGTTCTCATAAGAAAAATTAAACTAAGCATCATATATGGCAAAAGAATATTTCTTTGTACGGTACTTCATAAAGGATTACTATGGTGAAGCCATTTCTAAATTTCTAAATAATTCAAGAATAATTTATGATGCCCCATGTCTGATCCATAGAAAATGGGAGGGATTTTTGAAACATATTATCACAACTCAAGACCTCATCCAAAAAGACTAGTTAGAAAGTTATCATTAAATAAAAATTATGTAAATAATTTAGGATGCCCTATTAACTCTATTAAGGATAAAATTATGATGTATACTTGTAGAATTAAGATATCTAAAGTAAATAAGGCTATAAAAAAATAAAAGTAGGAAAAGCTATAAAATGCGATAACTTTCCTATAAAAGTTTAAAAATGTTTAGGTGATACTGGAGTAATGTAGGTGATAAATTTATTTAATAGAATTTTAGAAACAAAAAAGATGCCTAGTGAATGAAGAAAGAATATTATAATATAATTTATAAGAATAAAAAAGATATTTAAAACTGCTCTAATTATCGTGGTATCAAACTCATAAGTCATACTATGAAAATTTGAAAGAGAGTAATTGAATATAGGTTGGATATACTACAAAAATATTAGAGAATCTATTTGGTTTTATGCTAGAAAAGTCAACCACAGAAGCTATTTTACTCCTTAGGAGGTTAATAGAAATATATAGAGCAAAGAAATAAGATCTTCATATGGTTTTTATTAATTTAAAGAAAGCGTATGATAGGGTCCTTAGAAAAATCTTATGGTGGATGTTAGAAAAGGAAAGAGTACCTGTTAAGTATATTAATATAATAAAAGATATATATGATGGTATACTTACTAGTGTAAAAATTATTAATGATAACACTAACGAATTTTCTATTATAGTAGCTTACATCAAGGGATCTACTTTTATTCTCTATATTTTTGCTTTAGCTATAGGTGAGCTTAATAGATATGTTCAAGATGATATTTTATGATGTATATTATTTGCAGATGATATAATACTAATAGATAAAATTAAGGCTGGAATTAATCATAAGTTAGAACTATGGCAAAATGCATTAAAATCTAAAGATTTTAGGTTAAATAGGACAAAGACAAAATATATAGAATGTAATTTTAATACAATTAGAAATGAAAATAAATATAGAGTACAAATTGAGGACCATGAAATTATTAAAAATAGTCATTTTCAGTATTTAGGATCGATTATTTATAAGGAAGGAGAGAATAAGGATGGTGTTGTCCATAGGATTAAAGCAGATTAAATAAAATGAATAAGTGTAATTGAAATATTATGTGATCGCAGAGTACCTACCAAGTTGAAGAAAAAGTTTTATAGGATAGCTGTAAGACTACTTATGCTTTATGGTATAAAATGTTAAACAATTAGAAAAATATATGTATATATGAATGTGGTGGAAATAAGAATGTTAAAATGAATATATAGTAATATAAGAAAAGATATAATAAGAAATGAAATCATTTATCAAAAGGTAGAGATAGCTCCAATTAAGGATAAATTAAGGTAATAATAACTTAGATGGTTTGAATATGTGCAACGTAGATTTAAAGATATATCTGTACGAAAGAGTGACTTGATATATGTAGAAAAAAAAGAGAGGTAGAGGTAGACCAAAAATTACATGTGAGGAAGTGATTAAAAAAAACTTAAAATTTTTGTATCTTATAAAAAATATGGCTCAGAACAGAGCTGAATGGAGAAAAAGGATTCATATAGCCAATCTCGACTAGTTTGAGATTAAGACTTTGTTGTTATTGTTGTAGAAAGTTATTATTTAGCCTCCTTAATCTTTTATAAGTACTCAGGATCTTTTTGATATATAACTGATATAAGACTAAATACTCACCAGTATGAACTCTAATGTACTCCTTCTGTCCAAGCCATAATATCCTCATTCAGATAAAGATTCATATCTAAATCCAATCAAATTCAATCATAAATACATAAAACCCATTTATAATATCCCTTAATCCACATGAGCCAACTGGGTCTACTCGATTCTATTTGTTATAACCTAGAAACTCATTCAAGAAAATTAGGCAGAAAATTATTATTTAGGTTCTTTTATCCTATATAGATACTTATAATCCTTTTAATACATAACTGATATGGAATTAAATACTTGCTATTATGGACTCTCATATATATATCAGTAGAATATCAGTGACAAATTATTGTGTGATCAACTCTAGCACGGTAGGTAGGCATCATTGGTTCATATTTTTACATGTTTTTTTTTAGTATAATAAAAAATATGTTTAGGATGGACATGGAGGTAAGTGGGAGATTAACCAATTTTTAAGCCAAGTTAGATTCATGCTAAGGATGAAACAGTCTAGCTTAATCTCAAAATCTCGAACCTATTTGTTTCCCAAATTCACTCAATTTAATCCATTTGCAACTCAGTTCGGTCCAATCATTTAAGAATAAGTGCTCAAATCTTATACAAGATAAATCTCAGGTACCAGCTAAAAATAACTTTGGCTACGGTGTACCTGAAAAATGGAATTTCTGAGTTGTTTGGAGATGTCCCTGTGAATCCACATATTTACATCGGAGAAAAAATAATTGAATTTAGAGCCTAGAGGGGTTTAAAAAAAAAAAAAAAAACTATCACGGGGTAAAAGCTGGAGCCTTTTCTCAAGGAAGCATCGATCAGACCATCCCGGTCCAGACTGGAATTGGAACAGGAGAGAAGCGAACGTCGGAAACTGATAATTAGGGTTGGGGATGATGCAAGAGCGCGGAATTGAGTGCTCGACTGCTCTCTCCCACCATCCATTGATCCTAAGGTACCGAAACGATATTCTTTGCTCAATTCTTCTTGTTCTTCTTCCGAGCTCCTTCTCTTGCTATTCTAATGCCGAACCTTTCTGTGGTTCCAATGCTTTTCTAGGGTTTTAAGCCCCTTCACCTCGCCTCAGGATATTAGGGGAGAAAATTTCGATTCGGAAAAAATTCTTTTTGAGGTTTAATCTGCCTTTTGCTTATCAGAATTGAATTTGGTTCTCCCCAATTGTAAAAATTGATCGCCTAAAATGGCAGAAAAGACCACATTTTTAATCAAAGAATCCTTTTGATGCGTAGAGTGGGATCATCTGTCATTGCTATTGATTTCAGAACCGATATAAAAAATTGAAATTTCTTATAAAAAAAGGATTTTGATGCGTAGAGTGGTTCCATTTATTGATCGCATTTCATTTTGCACGCTTAGATTAGGGATGGGTCTTCTCTGTTATCTCCGTCCACCCGAAAAGACAGCAAGAAATGCTGTTATTTTCTCTAATAAATTCACAAAGTTCATTTCTTGGCGCACTATCCCTAGAATTTCTAACGAGAGTTTGATGCGTAATAGCAAGCAAATGCACCAACACGATGCCAGTCAATTTGAGTTTCGTGGAATGAGCTTTCAGATTGGTTTTCATAAATCCATTCACAATGGGTCAAAACCTCAATTTTCTGTTGAGCCTGCGTCTGTTGAGGAATCCCCAACTTCAGATAGCAGGCAAATCTCGGAAGATGCTGAAAAGATTTGTAGGAAACTCTCCAAGCAGTCAAATTCAAGCATCCCATCTTCCCTAGATGAAGCTGGAGTATCAGTTTCGCCACTCCTTGTGGCGGAATCCCTAAAGAAGCTAAGCAATGCTGGAATGCTGGCACTTGCATTCTTTCGTTGGGCAGAGAAGCAGCAAGGTTTCAAGTATAGCTCTGAGGGCTTCCACCATCTAATCGAAGCACTAGGCAAGATCAAACAGTTCAGATTGATATGGAGCTTGGTGGAGTCTATGAAGCAGAGGGGTCTGTTGACCAAACATACCTTTGCACTGATCGCCCGGAGGTATGCCAGAGCTAGGAAGATCAAAGAAGCCATAGAAACTTTTGAGAAGATGCCTATGTTTGGGTTGAGTCCAGAACTGTCAGACTATAACTGGTTGATTGATACTCTAAGCAAATCTAAGCATGTTAAGGAGGCCCAGGTGATCTTTAATGACATGAAGAGGAGGAGAAAATTCACTCCTGACCTGAAGACCTACACCATTCTTTTGGAAGGTTGGCGGCATGAACAAGACTTGAAGAGTTTGAAGGCAGTTTATCAAGAAATGATCGATGAAGGGTTCAAACCAGATATTGTGACCTATGGGATACTCATAAATTCTTTTTGCAGGACCAGAAGGTACAACGAGGCCATAAAGATCTTCCATGAGATGGAGGCAAAGAATTGCAAGCCAAGTCCACACATATACTGTACTCTGATCAATGGCTTGGGTTCTGAGAAAAGACTGGATGAAGCTTTGAAGTACTTTGAGCTATCTAAAGCTAGTGGTTTTCCACCTGAAATACCCACTTATAATGCTGTAGTGGGTTCTTACTGTTGGGTCATGCGATTTGAGGATGCTTTTAGAGTGGTGGATGAAATGAAGATATGTGGGATTGGTCCAAATGCCCGTACTTACGATATAATTCTGCATCATCTGATAAAAGCAGGCAGGACTGAAGATGCCTATTGGGTTTTCCAAAGGATGGGCAGGGAGGCTGGTTGTGAGCCCCAGCTTAATACATATACCATGATGGTTAGCATGTTCTGTGCTGAGGAAAGAGTTGATATGGCTTTGAAAGTATGGGAGCAGATGACTGAGAAGGGAGTGCTTCCTTGTATGCACATGTTCTCAGCATTGATCAATGGACTATGCTATGAGAACAGGTTGGATGATGCTTGCAAATACTTCCAAGAGATGCTGGATAAAGGGATTAGACCCTCGGGCCAGTTGTATGGTAACTTGAAAGAAGCTCTTCTTGATGGTGGAAGGAAGGATTTGGCTATTGATATGGGTCTGAAGCTGGAGAGACTAAGGAGGACTCCACTACAAGGTTAAGGACGATGCTTAACCGTGCTGCCTAAGTTTTTGCACTGTTTGACATGTTGTCTTCGAAATGTTGTTCATCAAGCTTATTTAGCTACCTAGGAAAAAGTAAGCTTTGCTGCCCAGGTGGATGGGAACATCACAATTTGCTCAGTATTTTTAGCAATGATGGTGAAATATATAAGCAGGAACAATTCTAAAAGTTTCTGAAGGTAGTATACTGTCTCAGACAGCCTAACAGGATACATCATTGTTAGCAAGATTAGCTGAAAGCAGCTTTGGTGAGAGCAGGTTGCATAGGTTTGGGGTGCGAAGGTTTTGGGTTTCTGTAAACTCTCTTCATTTTTTTTTTTTTTTATAACTGTTGGAAGCGGAGGATAGAATCCACCCAATGTAATAATGTAAAGCAGTGTTTCTCTGCTTCAAGTAGCAGACGATTGTTAGATAAGTCTGGTAAATTACCCATCTGTAAACTCTAGAGAATCTCAGCAGGTTGCAGAATTGACAAAATGTCAATGTCCCCCCATTGGGGGCTCAACACCTCTGGACAGATTAGGATGATGCATTGAGTCTGAGGTTCAAATATTGAAATGTTGGATGAAGTGTGAGGACGCCATGCTTGTTTCTTGATATTCCATTTTGCCATATTGATTCCTTTAGACTATCGAGATGTCAGTTAAGTTTTTGTTTTGTCCATGAGGTAGTTGTTTAAGGTTGGTCTGAAGTGTTGGAAAAGGAATTCAGCTCGTAGTCACCAACCCCTGAGGTGCTAGAAGATACCAGAATCAAGCTTATTGCTTTTATCAAGAATTTTGATGCATCAGTCCCTCATTGGAAGTCCAATCCCACAATAGTCCTTTTCACAATAAAAACAAGAAGATTTTCAAGGAAATATAGTTACTTTTTATCTGTAGGTTTGATATAATATTTGCATGCAAAATTTTTAGCTTTATACTCTACTTCTTTATTGTGCTCTAGCAAGTTATTGTAGTAGTTGTTTATTCTATTTTTTATTATGGATAAATTTTATGATATCTTTTTGAACTCTCTTCTAAACTTATTCAAAACTTATATAAAGGACATTAAAAATTTGTGTAGATTTTCAATATTCCAACATGACAGGGCAAATAGATAAACTTGAGGCTAGGGCCACCTTCACAAACTCACCAACCCACAATGTTGGTTCAAGTTGCATATATTATGAATGAAATTTTGTGCAAAATTGTGATTGGCTGGACATTTTGAATATAGTTAATATAATAAAAACATGTAGATGTTATTACAAGTTTGTTAGTATATTATTTTTATACTTATTAGTTGTGTTCTATCAAATTGTAGTATCAAATTTTTGGGTTATATGTTTATTATTGATCAGTTCTATAAAGTAGCCATCATATGTAAAACATTGTTCTTTACAAATTTGTATAGACCCTCTTGTAAACTTATATAAAAGATATAAAATTTAGGCAAGTTTTTAACAAATCAACATCGCAAAGAAAAAAATCCAATGGAAGGGTTAACTGCCAAGGGCAATATTTTTTGAGGATTTTTCTAAGAAATATACCCTCATTTCGATTTGCAAATCTAACAACATTTTTAATTTTTCACACACTGGGCATTAGTTTTGATATTCTGACAAGAATGTCCTTGGCTCTTCACGTAGCTTTGTTAGAAATACTGACTTTTTGTGAATCAGATACTATTATGATCTGAGGTGCATATGATCATCTCGCGCTTGTGCATACCTTATTGTCTCTGCTGGTTTGACCACCCAACAGGTTCATATCAAAATTCACAGGAAAAGCTTACACAAATATTAATTAAGAGATGCATGGCATTTGAAAAGGCAGGGCATATATAAACCTTTTCCAATAACCAGACTTTTATTCACGGCTTCTAGGATGTAATGTCAACAAGCTTACTGAAAAAATTGTAATAAACCATAAAAATAAATCAATAGGAAAGCAGATACCATGCTCCCTGTATGGAACTGAAGTCATAACCTAGCCTAGCAATGCAGAGAGCAAGACACTAATAGATGTGCACCTTATCCATTTGTAAAAATATAAACACCTAGCAAAGTTTTCATCTCGGCCGAGATACACAGCAGACATTTCAGCCAAGATATCATTTTGCATCAGGTCCTTTTGTCGGCTGATATCTTTGTTGTTCTTCTTTTTCTTTTTCTTTTTTTTTTTTTCCAAGTTTTCCATCTTGATCAAGATAAAACCAAGATCCTGGTTCACCTAAGTTTCAGTCACCACCCACCAAAATAGCTGATATCTCAGCTCATGAAAATCTTTAAGCCTGGAAAGTAAGAGGCAGCAATCAATCACTCATTTTACCACCAGCTGTTCCTAGTTGTTGATGAATCATGACTCTTGCATTTGGCATGCAAAACACTTTCCTTTGGCTCCAGAAGCAAGCGGGAATGCACCCGTGGATGCCGCAAGACCCAAGCAAATAGTAGAAACATCAGCCTTGCATAATTTCATAGCATCATATTATTCCCGTTCCTGCAAATATTGGTCTGACGAGAAAGACGAGAGCATAACAAAGAAAATCCATGCACTATTTATTTAATATAAAATATATATTTTAAACACAGCCAACGTATGTGGTGATATGGGAAGAGATGGAATGAAAAGTAAATTAAAAAGATGTATAGACAAAGATATTGTATTGATTTGTACTTCTTAAATCTCCAAGTTCCAGGAAAATATGTAAATTTCAACTTTAAATTTTATCTATGATGCAACAAAAACACTCAAACAGGATAAGAAAATATATTTCACAAGGCAGATAACAAATGCCACGTATAACAAATGTTTTGAGTCACCAACCGTTGTAAAGATACGAATAAAAAATTAACTATCACATCATCACTTTAAGATTCACATAATTAATTTTAATTAATTTAAAATTAAAATTTTATGGTTGCTGCTGTGGTCATCGTTGTACCATCACTTAGAATGTTAACAATAGGTTAAGAATATAATTTCCTATTATTTAAGTCCAAATAAGATTGGAATGCAACAGCATTCCTTAGAAACTTAACTTTCTTTTGGATAAAAAAAAGTTATTAAATTGCCTGGCATAAAAAATACATCATCCAAGGAAGTGCCAAGTTTTCTAATTAAGCAAAACTGAAACTGACCTCAAATCATATTAGAAATAGAAATATGGAAATAAACGATCTATGCTAATTTAGGTAAACCACGTTGTCAAGAGAGCAAGGAACACATACAGAAAGAAAAAAGAGGAAAAAAAGAAGAAGAAAAGTTGATAAGTTAAAGGAAAAGAAGAAGAGAATATATAAAGAAGAGTGTAACAATAAGGTCTACCACAGACTAGCAGAAAGGTGAAGAAAATATCATACAAATTCTCTTATCAAATTAAAAAAAAAAAAAAAAGATTCAGTACACGAAGCTCTTACAATTACAAGATTTGAGATTGGTTAAATGTAAGCAACTTCATCTTGATACGCGAAGAAATTATCTTCTCGTTTTAAATCTGTGTCATCCAAATCACAATAAAACAACCTCACCATTGACCAAAATAACGGGACGCACACAAAAAAGTCTTACACATGAAAAGATGCCATAGTCTTTTCCAATTTAAATCAACAAATTAGTAATTATTAATTCTATTTTTTAGATGGAATCTCTAGTAAAAATTGTTCAGTATTTTGGCCCCAGCCATTCTCGGCCTGGAGCCAACCGTTTTTTGCCGCGTTTATCCTTTGGGCTGGGTCTGTTTGAAGCCATGTAGGTTGCTAGGGTTGCTTGGTTCACTACCTCCAGTGACCGATTTTGTTAACTCAGGCCTTCCTCAACCTAGTGCAGCATCGATCAGTCACAAAGAGTCTTCCTACGGAGTTTGCTTCGTACGTCCTCGCAGCACTAAAGTCTTAATGGGCCAACTCGCGATTTTAAGTAAAATTTCTCACAAGGTTTTACTTTGGATTGATATTTTATTTATTTATGTATTTGTTTGCTTGTTTGGGATGGTGTTGGAGTTAAAAATTGGGACAGCTAATTAGAAATTTTGCATGAATAATGACACACAAATAAAAAAAGAACCGCAGATGGAAGTACTAAATCCCTTAACTTAGTCATATTTTATTTGTATTTACTTAATTGACGGGGAAGTACTAATTGAATTAGTGGTTGAATATTGATCCATATATTTGAAAAAAAAAAAAAAGAGAGGTTAGTTTGGTTTTGTATTTTTCAATAATTATAAATGAACTAGATAGCTTAATATAACGCAATCAGAACTCAATCTAACCCAATCCATTGCCATCCCAGGATCAAACTCTATCATCCAGTGCGCTTTTTGGTAGAATTGCCATCAGTCAACAAATCCGTGATCCAGCCCGAACCTTGGTGAAGAGGTTGTTGATTTGAAAGACTAGACTCAAAAGATACAAACAAGCCGCTCAAGTTGCTCTCATATCGTTGCATGCCTGCCGATAGCTAGAACACAGATGTCAGGCCGTCTGGAATTTTTCCAACATGCCTTCTTTAACTCTTTTGTTGAGGTCGGCACATCAGTCCTCGTGCTGTGCTTTAAATTAAACATCACCCTTTTGTTTGATATGGAAACGAACAATGGAAATGACAAAGATTGATTTGTTAACATTTCCTTCATGGTTGATCATATATACATTCACCTTGTAAGATTCCATCTGAAACATTAATTAAATAGGAAATTATGATGCTACGGCGCAAAATTTTGCATGCTACGCAATGTGTGCTTCTACTCACTCTTCCCTGGGAATCCACCTGCTCCACCATAAACTTTTTCTCTGCCTGTTTAACTCATCCATGCTCTCATTGAGTGTTTTTACGATCTTCCTCTGGAGACGAAGAATGGATGCAAGGGCATTCCTTTGAGCGCTCCCCTTTCTTGGCTCAATTTCCTGTACATCATTTTGCAGAAAGTGGTGAGTATTTTGATACCTCATTTAACGAAATCCTAAATAATGGGTTCAATTTTTCACTGAAGCCAGTGGCTAGTCACATCATTCAATTGCTACTTAGAATGGCTATGAGAGTAAAATTGCACTACATAGAGGTTGCTGTATGTACATACAAACTGATAGGTTGCTGTAAAATGGCTATGAGAGTAAAATTGCACTACATAGAGTAAAATGGCTATGAGAGTAAAATTGCACTACATAGAGGTTGCTGTTTGTACACACAAACTGATAGGTTTTCCAGAAAAATTGCAGAACTTATAGACTTCCAGTGTTAGAACAGGAAACATAGGAATCTATTATCAGCTGGCTTTCCATGCCTAGATCCTAGCTTGGAATAACTGTCAAAGGAGGCAGATGTTGATAGAAAATTTTGATAGATTATAGCTAAGTGACGTACCCTGAGCTCTTGAAGTTGGGCTTCTGTGAAACCACCTTCTGTTTTTGTCCCAGATCTTGCCATGAGCTTGACGATCCAGTTGGCAGCTTCGCTATAATCCTTTTGAGTGGCACGGAAAAACTGAAGCCTTAAGTTTTGCATGGCCGAGAGACCCAAAAGTCCTTCACGGTTGAAGTATGGATGTGCTAAGGCAGCTTTTGCACTGGTTCTTTGCCGTGCTTTGTATCTGACCATTGATGTAAGAAGTTCCCATCCATTTCCCCCATCTAAATCCAACAATTCAAAGCCCCTTCGAAGTTCTGGGCTAGCACGTGGTTCTACTGATGCTCTCCATGCATCCAAGTCATATCCACACCTCTTGAGCTGGCGATTGAATTGTATGAGGCTGTTGTCGGTTCGCAGTGATGGACATGCCTGAAGAAAACACACTAGAATGTCATATAAATAGAGCAACACAATGTTTTATTTCCACTTGACAAACAGTAAGGAAAATTAGATGACAAAGATCAAGCCTCATGTCCTACAGAGCTAATTTAAGGGAAGTATCACTTTTTACTGGGTTCCTTGTAAACAATCAGAATGAACTCCTAAAGACAAAAACAATGGATCAGTGTGATAAGAACCTAACAAATAACAAAAGTGAACCATGACTGCAAGCTCCATGTGAACCAACTTCTACTTACCATTTGCAAGAATATAAGGCCTACACTGTACATGTCAAATCTGTCAGGCAAATTCATCTGACAAAGAAGAAAAACACCACAAAAGGTGAACTCCAGACTTCAAGAAAAAATCCAATAGAATACAAAGAAAGAAATTTGGACAGCTCAAGTTACAAATAACACCTGCCATAGGACTGGTGACAATGCAGTTGCCACTGGAGCAGAGGGTGCAGAAGGTGTTTGTGTGCTCATGATGTATTGTTCAGGTGCAGCATACCTGCAAAACAAAGGTGAATTTAACATTTTAAGGTATATACAAGTAACTTGCAAGTAAAAAATATACAACATTTTAGGAAATAAAGACTAATATGCAGCATTTATAAGCCCCCGGTTATAATATTTGCAAAACCCTTTTCAGTAGTTGAAACTCTCTCTCTATGACTAATAATGTGTTCTACCTAGAAATGTGCTGCAAGATATGCATGCTTTCTTGAAGGGGTATTGTAACTTGCATTGATATCATCACGTGCAACAATATTTGAACTTTCTAATTCGCAAACTCAAACAGAACATAGTAATGTTTGGAAGATTGTGTTTAAATGATCAAGTTCAGCCTACAGAACCAGCTGCCCTGCCATGCGGTTTTCTATGCCGTTTCATTGGCTAGCCAGCTCTCAATCCAAATCGAGAGAAGGAAACATTATGCGGTTGTTAAAAAGAAAATATATTTATGTTGTTTGTTAAAAAGAAGATATATTATTCCTTAACATTATTTACCTTGCCATTGGAATCCCTGCAACTTACCCTATGTCCCATCCCCATTGTTTCTACCCACCTCCCTCTTTTCCTCTCTTATTTTTTCCTACAACTCTACATTGCCTAACTTATATTCAATCCATTCCCTGCACGAAGCTCTTATGCTCTCTCTCTCTCTGCCTTTTGCTTTCAAAGACCTCAGATCACTTTGAGAAATTCTACCACATAGCATTGTACAATCATCTAAAGACTCCTTCCTTCCAACTCAATATACAATGCCCTTTCTTCCATTATACAATTTTCCTATACCACACACACACACGCACACACACACACACACACACACACACGCACACACACACACAGAGAGAGAGAGAGAGAGGAGCATAAGGTTGCTCTTCAGGACTTTCAGGTCCTTCTGGGTTGGTATCGGGTGGTGATGGGTAGAAGATGGAAGGGAGAAGAGTTGAGAGAGCTGTGCTGAAGCAGTTTGAGGAGGATACTTGGAATTATATTTTTCTGTACAACAAGATGATTTCTTGGGGTTGGAAAAACCCATATGGAAAGGTTATGTTGTGGCTCCCAGGCATTTCTGAGCATCGTTATGTGCTATTAGTGAACAGGTTAATTAACCAGCTTTCCTTTACTTTGCATCTGGCCCCATGTTCAAGGCAAGGAAGGGTTACCAATGATTGTTGTGGCCAACAACTTATGAGAGATTCATTTTATCATCTGAATCTCGTCCATGACTTCCTAATACTGAATGAAGTTATGCATAGGCTGGTAAGGCTGTCCAAGTGACCTAGCCTTGCCCAACCTCCTCACCCTCCTTTCCTTCTATTCTTTGCCTTCTATAATTAGCTCTTTTGTTATCTATTATCTTTTCAAATTTTAATTTTAATTCTTCGAAGGATATACTGGCCAACTATCAAATTTCTCCCTTTTTAGGGACTGTGGGTCAATCTCTACATTTGATATTCACGATCTTAAATCCTAAGTTAACAAAGCCCTGTAGAGGCTTGACTATTTTCACCCTCTTATCCCATTCCAATAGCATCCATATTGTGCACTTAATGGAGACACTAGCATAAACCATACAGAGGTTCTATTCATTTTTATTAGTCTTTTAATGTTTATATGAAGTCAATATGCATTGTGTTGTGTGTTCCACATTTTTAGAAATTCAAAGTTCAAAAGGCTTGTTATGAAGGGGAAATATTGAAATGTTGCCCTTGTCACATCCATTTTCTTATGTTCTGAAGGCTGCTTGACAGTATAAAGTTTTGTTAGTGTTTTAAATGCTTATTGTGAATGGATTGGTCCAGCAGATCATCATCATATTAGTTGTTTTGGTAGGTGGCCAAGGTAGAGGCCTACTCCTAGATTAATAAATTTTGTGTTATCAGCATGAAGAATGACTGACTTATGAATTTGTATGGCTTGTTGCCAACTTGTAATTTCCCAGTGACTTGCCAAGTGCTATACTTCATTTTTGAATTATTTTCACTACAATCTAGTTTTGTCATATTCCTTGTTTTCCCTTTTTCAAGTTTTTGGGCCACCTTCTGTCTAGGCACCCACACATTTCACCTAGGCATCAGTAAACTACCTAGATGTCCATGTACTACCTATAGTCAATGTTGTCAGAATTGGACCAGGTCAGCGAGCGAGCCCCTATCTGTCCATCTATTGCTTATGGACAACGTCATCATCATGGGAACAAATTAGCTGCTTAGACTGGTGAACTGCTGAACTGGACCCTTGGCCAATCCAATTGCCTAAATGGATCGATTTTTCATAAAACCCACTTTAACCATTTAAACCCTTTTATGGAATTGGCCAACCTTGGAGGGTTTTAAATCCACCTTGAAAAGCCAATGGAAACAAATTCCTAGCGAGGTTAAAGACCAAGCAAATTGTCAGCCACCAAAACTAAGATTCTCAATATTTATTTTCCCTATGCTAATCAATAAAGCACAACTAAATTCTTTCTCCAGCAGCAACAGAACAATTGGGAAATGATCAAAGTTTTCTTAGTCCATAAGGTGGATTTTACTCATGGTTTAAGATACCTTGGGTCCAAAAGAAACTCCTTTGGAATATAATTGATGCCGACTCGCAGATCTGTTGCAGCTCCAAGGTCAATGATTTTGAAGGTGCGAGCCCCTGTAAATATTGGGTATACATTCAAAAGCCATTAGTTAAGTTTTGTACAGTATAAATTTTAAAAAGTCATGCATGCACCTTTAATTTTACCTTCAGAGAATAGTACATTTTGGGGCTTCATGTCTCTGTGAACAATCCCGATCGAATGTAGACCATCCAAAGCAAATAAAAGTTGTCTCATTATTGTTTGGATAATTCTATTCTCTCGCTCTAACCCCTTTGGCAGATCTTGGACCTCTCCAATAATCTTTGTCTCTACCTAAATCCATTTATATCATCAAAAGAACTGATCCAGAGCAGAGGAGCCAAATATATTCAGTTTCTATACTTATTTGCACATGCAAGAATTAACAATGAAAATCCAAAACAACATGAAGGGTGAAGCACGGATGTAAATAACAGCCACCGTACAAGCACTGGGATTGCTTTAAGCTGGTGTGACTGGAAATAACAGTCTGTATCTAAATTTCTTCATAATGTATATATTGACAAGTATTTTGACAATATATTTATGATTAATATATAATACTTTATAACAACATTGTGTTCCTGTTATAAGTAATTATACATTAGTAAAATGGCTACCAAAAGTCACCAAATTGCTTTCTTTTTTTTTTTTTTTTTAACAAAATTTCAATTGCACTATGCTTAATCAGGCTCACCAATATCCATATAGTCTTTATTATACTAAGAAATTGCCATTTAAGTTCTACAAGGTAGTCCTACATTGAAGAAAATCATAGGATTTAGCAAGTAGCTCTATTCTTTGAAGGGTGACACCAACACAGACGAATACAGAAAAGGTTGAAGAACCAGAAAGAAATTGGTATTACAATTGATAACAAAAAAAAAAAAAAAAAAATGTCACTTACATTGTAGGGAAACTCTTTGCTTAGCATGAAATCAGAAAGGGTTTCCTCTCCCTCGAAACGCCATATGAGCCAATACTCACCTCCTCCTTTGCCTTTGGGTTTTTTCTGAAAAGCAACACATTGCAAACATCATAACAAGCAGGTCGTTGCATTCAAATCATCCACCGAATCTTATTTAATCAGTTAGATCGTCCACAAATATGATGATATTAAAAGGTACCCTCATCCCATTTGATCATCGATAGTGATAAAGAGAAACACCTCGAGAAAGCCGTACACAAAATCCGCACAGCTGCTCGCACAGGCCCTCCGCACGCGCTCGTTCATCCATATTTCCACAGCACCATATTCCGTCGCCTTCTTCAACACCAGATCACCTTGCTTGGGCAACCGACAACAGGCGAGCCTCAGAGACAAGGAATCAAAGAGATAGACGACACCGAAGCATGGGGCCAAAACACTAAAATAAATTTTGAACCAGAAAGCGAGCAGACCTTGGAGGCGGCCTTGGGATTAGCCAAGGAAACTTTGTAGACGACGCCGAAGGCACCTTCGCCCAGCTTCTTCCCAAGGACGAAATCATCCTGCCATCACATATCACAGTAAATCGAATCGAAGGAAGAAGGGACAGCAGAACGTAGGGGAAAGCTAGCAAGCAAGAAGTACCTTGCGGTAGGTGGGGCGGAAGAGGCGTTCGAGGAAGGCGAGGACGAACATGTCGAAGAAGCCGGGGGCGACGCCGGGGGTCGCCCAGAGGTAGGAGACGGTGGCGAGGGCGAGGGCGAGGCCGGGAGGTGTGATGGTGAGGCCATCGGACCGGGGGAGGGTGCTGCGGTAGATGATGTCCCCGCACTCCATCACCGTGCAAGGGAGCCCCACGCCGACCGCCAAGAAGAGGTCGTCGGGCAGGGGCCATGCCGCCGCCCTGGTGGTGGTGGAACCGGCGGCGGACTGCTTGCGCCGGCAGCCGCCGAACGCGCTGTGGCTGCGCTTTGGGTTAAGACTACTCCTGGGATAGCAACCGGAGAGGAAAGTAGAGGAGGAGGAGGAGGAGACACCCAGGCCCAGGGCCACGCCTCCAGCCGTGGCCATTGCGCTGCGGCTGCTTGTGCGAGTGGCCTGCTAGGATGGTACCACGCGACGGTTGACTAGAACGTGCTGCTTACTTGCTGTTATCCGCTTGCTTCCTTCTCCTTATTCTCTCCCGCTGAGGCGTGGGAATGTGGCAATCGGCTGATATTAGCCTCTTCTTGCTTGCCTTTTATGTGGTGGAGAAACGTGGACGTCGAGTAGATTAATTGGAGAGCGTGCCGCATTCCTGGTGCTCGTTGCACCAGCTCCTGAGGCTGGTGACCATCGGTGACGTCGCAACTGGATACATCCATGGGCCGCACCACATGATGCAGCGATGAAGAGCACAGCAATTCTTCCCTCATTGTTGAAAATGGAAGAGGCTACCAGCAAAAGTTAGCCAACCATTATTATTATTATTATTATTATTATTTGATAGTAGCCAACCAATATTTGAATAAGAGAAGGGTAATTATTGTTCAGTAAACAAATCGATAATCTCTTGTTGCTAACAAGGAGTATAACATATTCATATAGTATTTTATAAGTCTATATTTATTGACTTGGCAATCAAGTCGATCTGGGATGCTGCGTAACCTTATCTACAACTCGATATGAACCTTTTGTGCGTATAAAAGGGCCAAGTGGCCGCGTCAGCCAACCGGGCCAAGCAGCGCGTTCAGGAGGCCTACAGCCAGAGCCCATGCAAACCATCGGGATCCAGCCCGGGCCCCAAACGCCAGTCCAACAAGCGTGGTATGCGACGCAATCAGCCTCACCTCAACGGAACGCCGAACCCGATGCCGCCACCGGTGCCGGAGAAGACCGAAAAAAACCCCTCCAGTCCTTCAACCCCTCGCCCGCCAAAGTCCTGCCGTTGCTAAAGAGCGAAGGTGAATCTAACGGCCAAACCTTCATTGTTGGGCTTACTCGTCCTCCGGCGAACCGCGCAAAATCACGCCCTCCTCATTCCCCCGGAGTGCTACGGGGCCTATTGCTCGGGGGCTACGAGGATAACGACGCGTAGGTGATGGAAGGGAGCTCGCGTTCCTTGATATTCACTGGCGTCGAGGAACCACGGGAGAAATTTTAAAATGAACAGCTATACAGGCGGCTCCAAATTGGATGCCAAAGAGAAGGGGTCGGCAACGAATTTCCCCGGAGCCTTTCTCCCTCTAGCGAAGCTTGATTTAAAATTTTACCATAAACATAATCTAATCATGGTAAAATGTTGGATTATATTCATCAATTTGCAGTTCCGTATCCAGTTAATATAATCTAATCATGGCATTTTCATGTTTAAAACTAGATGATGATGCAAGATTAGCTTCTATTCCCTCCATTTAAAAGAAAAGATAAAGATAAAATTTCAGCTTTTCACAAGCAACTATCGGTACACACGCACGATTTACTTTGCTATCATACATTATATGCACAACTAAATTACACGAGCATCGACAGCAAGACTAAATCCAAGTATTACAATATTTGCCACACGTCTCGCCGAAGGGCACGATGGTACCACGTAGCACCAGCAGCCATCCTTCTGCCGATTACACCACATATTTATAGCTAAGAATTTTTCCTTCAACCAGTCCGCGACCCAACCCTTGCACCAATCAAAAGCGAGGACGGTGCCAACTCCATCCTGGCATCATCACATTTCCAATAAATAAACATTATGGAACTGCCATGCGAGCTCATCTCTCTCACCCTAGCCCTATTTATGTGGTACTACAAGGACGGAGGAAAAGGAAGCAAAACATCTACGGGAGTCAAAACGGATGGCTACTGGTGCATCGTCGTCGGCGGCACTGGATAAGCAACTGGCGTGCCGTAAGGGGCATGCTGCGGGGGAAGCACGGCACCAGTACCGGCAGCAGAAACCATGCGTGCAGTGACGGGAGGCCCGCTCATTCCCACCCTCGACGCATTTGGCAGCGTCGGATGATGCTTCATAGATGATCCTACGGCTGCAGAATTTGCATTGCCCCGACCAGTGATGGAACCCTGGGGAGAAGACACATCGCCACCGTGAACTCTCGTGATGTCATGGATGCTCGACCTCCGGCGATCTCTGTTCATGGAATTTAAGCGGATGAAGTACTTCTGGGCATGGCTTGCGACCTGGGTGGGGGTCCTTGAGATGACAAAGTTTCTGGATATGCTCCTCCAGTCACCCTTCCCAAACTTGTCCAGGCCAAGCAGGAATAGCCTACAATATACGCCACATTCCTTGAGATTAGTTGTATAGATCCTTTTAGTCTCTACTGAAAGTTTGGAGTTCAGCTTCCAGATTCCGTTTCCTCAAGAAATCCACAAGGTATTTACTCATGCTTAAAACCAAAACTAAGAGTCTCACAGCAGAAAGATTGTTTATTTGCTAAATCTTCCTGCCAATATTTAGATACTTAAAAATGGGATGGCCAAATATGAGCAGTTATAACTGCTCATATTTTTTTTAAAAGACTCTTTCAGCACTATAACTGTTGTTCTTCCATTCAAATCTAAAAGATTCTTCCAGCATTAGTTTGTATCAAAGAGGAACTCTATTTCAGTGTTGTCGTCCCAGAACTTTGACATGAAAGAGCCGTGTATGGTTCAAAACCTTCTCATTTCAATCCTTACAGCAGTCTACTATTATTTCCCTAAAAGTTTCATCACACTAGTATTACTGCAATGTGTTTAAGAGAACTTAAAAATAGTCCTTTGGTCGTTGGCACGGAGAGATTCTATTATTTGCTTAGTTTCCGTGACACCTTATCATCCTTTGCTCTGTTCTAGAAAATATTCAATACCATCATTCCCATGAGAGAAAAATAATCAGTTATATCCAAATTCCACTAAAATTTCTCGTCTTCTTCAGTCAAGAGTATGAGTATGAGGATTTCTTCTAATAAACTTATGGTGCAACAGATTTAGAATCCCTACTAAATGAGAAATAGATTTGAATTCTCTGGAATGTCATGCCTTTAATTTTTCAATAACTATGAGGCGAAAAGAAGAAAAAACTCTAATAAAGATAGATATGGAGGACGAACCTGTGCTCTTCTTCAGTCCATGGGATGCCTTTCCGCCGTTCCTGTTCCGACTTCGACAAGCTCTTGCCCTGCCCTCCCATCTCGAATCTCCTATCTCCGCCGAGTCCATGGTGGTGGTGGTCCTTCTCCCTGGCCGCCGACGCCGCGGCGGCGGCATCCTCTCCGTCGACGTAGCGGGGAATGGGGATCCGACCAGCCTCGATCGCCTTCACGTCCTCCGCGAGGATCTCGTAATGCCGCCTCACCTGGGCCGCCGTCTTCCCCGGAACCCTCGCGGCGATCAGCTTCCACCACCCGTCCTCCCCCTCCTCCGCTTTCATCACTGGCGGCACCACCATCGCCAGAGCGTTCTCGAAGGCCTTGTCCTCCTCCCTGCTCCACCCTGCTGCTTCTCCGCCGCCACCGCCCGCCGACGACGACGACGACATGACGCTCGCTCTCTCCCCTCCTCCGCCGCTTTTATTCCGCTCCGACCATTAAGAAGAGGAGGAGAAGAGCGGAATTAAGAGGAGGAGAAGGGGCGAAGGCACGTGATGATGGGAGGTCACCGGCGCCAACAGGGGAGGAGGGTCGGAGCGGTGACCTTATCCAACCCAATCTTATCTAAATTTATCTGGCGAGCATTTATTTCGGGAGCGAGGAAAGAGGTAGCGAGGTCACCACCAACGAGGCAAAAAGAACGGGAGGCGGAAAGGAAGGGAAGAGCGACGCAGGACGCACGCACCGGCCAGGCGATGGGCTCCGGGGCGGTAACGGCTATCGGTATCCGTTCTCATCACCGTCGCATTTGGATCCGGACAACAAAGTTTGCCGGCAGCACTGCCGTGTGGCTGTGGAATTCTTGTGACCACGGCAACCGACCCAGCCATCCAAGCGACGTGGCGCATCCTCCATTTCTAGTGCATGGCATTTGGCACGGTATTAAATATTTACTCCTTTTCTTTTCTTCGATATCCTGAAATAGATAATAAAAACACTCTAAATTACTCGATGATATGGCCTTGCATAATGGTGTGTAAAAAATCATAGCTATTAAAGAAGTTATTTGTACCATCGGTAAGGTAATCAATATAACCAATAAGAGAGTTTAAAAAAAAAGCGGTTTGGAAATGTATATAAGTGAAGAGGCTTCGTGTTGTTTCAATTAAAAAATTATACATCAAATCAAATATTAGATTTAGTAGCCTAACCCTCCTTCATCCTTTTCCAAAAATTATTAAAAAAATAAAAAAGATCATTCTTCTCATCTCGTTGTTACTAAAACTATTTTGTTTATTTAGAAATTAACGATTTGGTACAACTTTTTTATAAAATAAAATTCATTTTATGGCATGATTTGAGTTAACATATAGCCTATCTTGATGATAAAGTAGTTAGCTTTATATTTTTTTATTATTAAATAATTATCCAACATGTTCATTAAAAATATACCAGGGTGTAATTGTTCTTAAGTAATGCATTTACTTCAATGTCTCAAAAATGCAATGAAGATAAAGTATGAAAAGTTATATCACAATTATATAGAAGAAAATTAAATTTATATATTATATAAAAAAAGAATAGTTATTTCCAATTTCTTAGGTCACAAGGTAATATCAAGATTATGATTTGTATTGCTTTATAATCCATGAAGTATTAGTAATGCCTGAAAGGCATTATAATAATTTTTCTTTTAGCATGCAATATACTTTTATTTGGCTCTTTTTTGCAAAACACTTTAGGTGAAAATATTTGTCTCTCTTTTATGCAAGTATACCTTCCTGATGACATTTTAAGAAGACAGGGTACGAGAAATTTCATTTTTTTTTTGGCTGGTTTAAATGGTTGTTTAGCTTTTTTTTTTTTAATTATAATATATTAACAAACAGAAATCATTATGGTTGTTCCTTTTTTTTAATGAACATTCTTGCTCCACCATTACAGTGGATAATGTCATGATTAAATGTGGATCTGGGATCTATCAGCCAATTTCATGAAAGACTATTGTATAAATAAACTTTTAAAATGTTAAATTTATGATGCATCGCTTTCTAAAGTTAGAATGACACTATTAATTTAAATATGGCACGGAAATAATATTTAGCAAAAGGTTTTACATTTTATATCATTCACTAATATTTTATTAGTGCATCCTATGTAGCATGAAGGAAAAGTTTTAAAAAATACGAAGATTTATAACAATGTCAGAGAGTATATAATAATAATAATAATAATAGTAAGATGTATACATATGTTCAAAAAGATGTAATAATCTTACATTTTTATATTAACTCAATATACACTTCAAAAGAATTTTTATATAAAAATAAAAAATCTCATATTTTAAAGTTAATTATAATAAAGATTAATTGTTATATGATAAAATAATTATTTGATAAAATAATAGAGAGACGTTTATCGTTTTTATCATCTTTGCATCAATTCCTAAATTGTTCAATATTTCTTAGCGTTGGCTTCTATGATCCGTCGTTCGAAAGGATGGAAAAAGCGCTAATACGCATATAAATTATACGCATATATAAACGCACTTGCAACCACTTGCGCCCGCGCGCATGCGTTCGCAACCGCACCCTCTCTATAAATACCCCTCAATCCCACGGCCGTTTATTGTGTCACCGGTTACGGCTCTTCTTTGCGGGCTAATTGAGAGAGGATGAAGGTGTCGTCTGTTCTCCGGGTATTTTGATCGGTAACGAGAACTTCTTCCTCTCGTCCTCGAGAGCTCCAGCCGCATCGAATTTGGTAAGATATCTAGGGATTTATCCGATTCTAATGCTCTTAGTCGCTGATATTGTGATCTTATAAATAGCATTGTCTTTTTGATGATTTCTTTTTGGGTTTTCTTGAAATTTGTATGATTCCTAACTTTGACACAAGTAGTCCTAACATTGTCATCTTAAAGCTCGCATGTTTCCGGTGATTTCTTGGGGTTCTCTTGACTTTTTTACGATTTCCTAACTTTGACACAAATATTTGCAATTACTTGTTGCCATTGTAAAGCCAGTATCTTTATGGTGATTTCTTTTGCGCTTTCCTGAAATTTCTATGGCTTTCATAATGCGGACGATCCAATGAAACTTTTAGTGTCACAGTCTCACTCCAACTGTTTGCCCTCTTTATAATGATTTATTTTGATTTTTCGAATTTCTGTGATTTCACACAGTGTGAACGATCCGAAAAGAACTTTTAGTGTTTGTATGTCAGTCTCTCACTCTACTCTTTTCTCTCTTGCTGCTTTTACGCTTGAAAAGTTGGCATATCACAAGTTTATGTTCGAACCTGTAGGTGGTCTTTAGACATAAAGCATTCCATATCAAATTCAACTTATCCTTTCTTTCCAAGAATTCTCAAGCTCGTATTTATACGATCTATTTTGGCTAATTGCCGTATAATTGTTATTGTGCTACATAAACTCTTGTGCAATGAATACTTTGAAATATTGAAACAAACAGTTATTGCCTATGTTGATATGTAGCTGTGATGAGTGTGTGCTTAAAAAATATTGAACATTATGGTTCAGTGTCACAGTCTCACTCTAACTGGCTTCCCTCTTTATGGTGATTTATTTTGATTTTTCTTGAATTTTTTACGATTTACATTATGTGAATGATCCAAAAACAACTTTTAGTGTTTGTATGTCTCTCTTGCTCCACCCTTTTTCCTCTTGGTATTTATATGCTTGAAAAGTTGGCATATCACAATTTTATTTCTGAACCAGTAAGTGGCCTTTAGACATTAAATATTCTATATTAAATTCAGCACTTACCTTTTTCTTTTCAGGAATTGTCAAGCTGGTATTTATGTTGGATCTATTTTGGCTAATTGCTGTATAATTATTGTTATGCTACATAAACTCTGTTGTGCAATGAATACTTTGAAATTTTGCTACAAACAGTTACTGCCTATGTTGATATGTAGCTGTGATGAGCGTTTGCTTAAAATTTATTAGTATTGTGCGCATGCAACGCACATGATTTGAGAGCTCCAAATGCTGAAGAAACAAAGTGCACAAGGTGGGTCTCTAGTATTGGGAAAGGTGGCCTTCAGTATCGAAAATAATATTAAAATAGTGGAGTCCATCACTTTGGGTCTCTAATTTTAGGAAAAGATGTCTTGTATTGAAAAACATTAAAATATTAGAGTCCCAACTGGGGTGGAGTCAAACTAGGATAGTTTCCATTATAATATTTCTATATTTTAATATTAAAATATTGAAAAAGATCTCTAGTATTGAAATGTATTAAAATAATAGTGTCCCAACCGGAGTGGAATCAAAATAGGAGAATTTCCATTATAATAGGAAGATATTAAGAAACAAAATATGCATTAGCTTAATGAAGATAAATATGTCTCGATCTACTTAGAGCCTGCTTGACAAATACCTTCTCTCATTCAATTAATTTTTGTCTTCCTCCATCAAATATACTGAAACCAAGGTCGATCCATATCATTTTGTAAAGGCCCTGTCCCATGAAATACTTCAATACTCATTATTAATTTTGCATTTAGACTTGATGATCTACTTGCTGATAAATTAAAAATGCTGTGAGGGATCAAAAGTTTAGGTTCAGTGAGCGAATATGTGGACAAATGATTCTTATATCATATATTTTGTTACAACTTTGCATTTGATCTTCCTTCATCTTTTTTACCCTCCACACCTGCCAGTTTCAGTTTGCTGGATGATATATTTGTTTCGTGATTGTTCAATATACATGCATGATCGAATAGATTGCTTACACTATGGCTCTTGATACATACATTATTTTGATGATGCCATACATTGTTGATATTAACCCCAATGAACAGTCCGAGGGAAAAAATCTGCTTATTGATGAATCTGATGGATAATAGCATGAGCTGTACCATATCAGTGTTTTGTTTGGTTGGTTTACTATTTTATCAACTAATTCTAGTTGGTAAAATGAATACTTTGTACTTGCAAACTTTGCCTTTTTAAAGTTATTCACCCCACTGGACCAATCTTCTCTTATGTGGTGTTTGTCTGCTTTTACCTCCTAACATAGCTAAAATGCTATCCAATTCACTTGATTGCAGGTTGTTGTCTCACTTCATGTAGTACTCACAACAACCACAATCATGTATCTTGTTTCGTGATTCAAAGATACGAGTTGATTTTGATGCCTATAAGCTTTCTCATGAGATCTCAATAGTAGTTTGAGTTTTGATAGCAGCAATATTCCTGATTTAAGTGCAGATGTCCATAGTTGCAGTGTTTTTCTGAAACAGTTGATGATTTTACCACATAAAATGTTTATCCATTTGTATCACCTTGATTAGATATTCTAATCTGAACTTTAAAAGATCTAAACATTACATTTCAAAGTTAAAATCTTTATAATAAATATCAGAGCTTTCAAACTTATGACACTTGGATCTACCGTACTCCACTTATGTGTATGTCAAGCTTCCTTTGGCTACAGTGTTGACACTTGGATGTGGTTCATCTAAAACATTTTTAGGTTGAGCCATTAGATTTTAATTCTTAAATATTTCAAATGTTAAAATGAAGTTAGAGTGTTTGAACATTTCTAGTGATCTATCACACCCTTCCTCCACATGTGCATTGAAATCTGAAGTCCTTTTGAAATTAAAATCCATCTTGCAGACAATTTTGTAGGTATGATTCTACCTTTTCTTTGGGCCTCAATTTGATGCTTTATTCATACGCACATGTGAGTTATGGCTTAAGGTCATCGTCCAACCTTGTTGATAAGGTAAAAGGACTTTTTATATGCTCACTTATTAACTAAATTTGTAATTATTGGGTAAATTTGTGCATAAATTTGCATTCATAACATGTTTATATTCCATCATAGAAACTATCATGTTTGGCTTATGATCTAGCGCAAGCTTGGCTCAACATTTGAGCTAGATGCAAAAAGAATGGACACCAGAGTATGATTCACAGGGAGCAACCAACTTGTTTTCTATTATGATTTAGTTTATTTATTACCATTTTTGCCTATGAATTTATTTATTTATATGTTAATTTTCACCATGCTTTTTTTCCTACCTTCAGATAAAAAATCTGCATCGCTTTCAAGTTTTTTTCTTTCTTTTTTTTTTTTTTTGGCAAGGAACAGACACTGAGAGACATTCTGATTAGAGCGCTACTACTGTATCATTAAGGCAACAATGCATTATTCATTTATATAATGGTTAATATGCACTTTATTAGGACAACTAACCTGCTAATTGTATTATATAGGAAGTTTGCTCTATTGCATTGCTGTCATGATCCATGATCCATGTCTTAGCGGATGCATTCAACATTCTATCATGTGTTGGATAGTATCTTGTTATTCTTATTCTTACTGCTTGGAGTCTTTTATGCTCACTGATAGTTTGTACACCAGTAGTCAGCATCTTCAATGCATGTAACCATTCAGTCTTCCTCTTTTTCTAATTGTTGTTGTTGTTGATATAATAGTTAGCACACACTATTAGGACAGTTAACCTAATAATTGTATTCTGGATGCATTCAGGATTTTATCTGTGGGACCCTACCTGTATGTTGAATATCTTTTTCTTCGTATTATTCATATTCTTATACCTTCAAATCTTTTATGCTCATCGGTAGTTCATATACCACTATTCTGTATGTTCAATGTGTGTCTCTACTCAATCTTCTTATTATTCATATTCTTATTCTTATTACTTGGAATCTTTTATGCTCGCTGGTAGTTCATATGCTAGTATTCTGTATGTTCAATGTGTGTAGTCACTCTTACCTTTTTGTTGTGGTTGTTGTTGTTGTGGTGTACTTTATTAATGGTGCTCCACAATAACACATCTTGGCCAATATTCTGCATGCTCAATGCACGTAATCATTCGAGTTTCTTCTTCTTCTTTTTCTTCTTATTGTTGTTGTTGTTGTGGTGGTGATGGTGATGGTGGTGGAGTATGGTACTTGTTAATGGTGCTCCACATCTACACATCTTGGCCACAATGTGTGCTAGTAACGCACCTTGCAGGGTGCATTCAAGAGAGAAAAAAAAGGCAAGGTAAAGGAAGCATTTGCTCTTGTCTTTCCCTGTGTTGTTGTCTGAGACCTCCAATCAATTTGTTAAAATCAGAAACTCTTTTTGAGTGCTCGGATTGACAAATCAGTGTGGATGTTTGATGCAATCTTTTCTTCATGTGCCTCTGTTCCTCTTGCTGTGTCCAGAACTTGTGCCAAATATCATAGGGTGATCTTCGTACATGTTAGCGATCATACATGAGGGACACACTCTTACCAAAGACACAAGACCATGTTTGGTAGTCCGAATATTCAGTCTTTTTATGTGGCTATTTCTAGCCGTACTTTTGATAGGCAGTTGTGTTGCTTTTATGGTTGGATCTTGTCTAGAGGCACAAAGACTGCTTTAGTGCATAGAAAAAACATATATTATCCTTCGAATATTTGGATAAATTTGGAAACGCCATAGCAAATTAAAATGATGATGTGCAACTCTTTTCTCTAACACAATTGCCTCTATGAAGGAACAAAAACAGGACCAGAAAACAGTAAATAGTCTCAGTTCCTAAATATAGAATTAGTGCCATCCCATTCCATATCATGTCCATGATATCGACCATGATTGTGTCAACATAGTGCATGGTTGTGTATCTCTACAACATCGTAACATTCTATACGCTATAGTAGTGTATGGATCTTCATCCGTGAGCATCAAAGTGATGGCTTCAAATAGTATATCTCACTTTCTTGTTACAAATTCATGCTTTTTAACATTTTGAACAACAGTTTGAGGGCATTCTTCATTGATCTTCTTGTTTCATTCATTTTTAATGGATGTGAAGATCTAGTATTTTCGTACTAAATAAAGCTCTAGAAAAAATAACGACGACGATGACAGTGACAATAACACAATGACAACAACAACACTAAATCATTGTTTTACACCAAATCAAATATCAGAAATCAAGACATACATCATGTACAAATTTCTTGCAGTTCTATTAGCTTCCGTGTTTCTACAGCACGAGCAACAAGTGTAATACACATATAACATGTTAGTGTGTAAAAGTATGTTTCTTTTACACCTTTCAACATAAATGCCAGCCTTTCTTGTATTGTTATTATGTTACTATAGTTGTGTGACCTTAGTTTGTATGACAATTAGTTCAGAACAGTACACTGCCCTCACAAGTCACAAGATAATAACAAGCATATTTCTAAAATAGTTTACATTTTGAAATCTCATATATCAATCATAACTATAAGATCTTTACTTGAAATGTGTTTGTACTAGTGTCAAGCAATTTTAACTGGTTTTAACTGGAGAAAAGAAAAACACTACCTAAGCACGAGATGGATTACCAAATTGGATGAAAAAGAATGAGGATTACCAAATTGGGAAAATAAGCAGGAGACAAAATGAACAGTAAAGATCCAGGTGGTTCACGTGACTATGACATATTTCAAGGCCATGACCTTTCTGTGTCACAAAAAAGGCGCCCAAGAACTATCATGAAGGCCCTCAATGCCTGGTTTAGGCTTGGTAGGCTTCTCTCTGAGGCCCTCGCTCCCAATAATTGACCACTTTAAGGCCCCTCTTCTTGCTGTCATGTACTAAAGCAGTGATTTGTCATGGACCGTAGTATTTCAGGTTGGCACTTCGCTCAAACACTACTGAACTGCATGCTCGAGGTTTAGGCTGAAGGAAGTAGAGTTTTCTAAAAGGCTGCAAAGATCTCTGCTACTAGATATATTTTAGCTAAATTTTTAGGAACTAGATATTTTAGTTAGATATAGGATTTTTTTATGGATGTTTCTAGCCTTGGATATCTGTGTAAATATTTCTACGATTGGATGCGACGTGTGTACTTGGCCAAGACCTATAAACAGGGGAGGAGGACTTCATTTGTAACCAACTCTCCAAGAGTGTTGTACTCTCCACAGTTTGTAATAAGAGAGCTTCCCTTTCACTCTTGCCTACTCTCTTCCACTCTCTCATTTGCCAAGCCCCTGGGGAAGGGACCTTGCTGCCAAAGGGTTTGACACAAGCCTTATTAAAGGCTTTGTATGAGGGAGAAAGGTTTGCTTAGTCTATGGTGGATATCCAGGTGCCCCACAGGGCTTTGAACAAGGCAAAATTCATAAATCTGTGACGGGTTGCAGTGGCTACTTTGTAGCAAACCCAATTAACTGAACATATTATTTTGCAATAAAATCAACCAGGGAGAAGTGCCCCCAACCCACCACCCAAAAAAGAAAAGAGGAGACCAAAACCCACAACCCTGTGGTTGGAACTCGGAAGACCCTTTGTTTTGTTTTAGCACAGTTGATTGCATTATGGTGGGGACCAAGAGAGGGAAGATTGACAAGATTGCGTATAACTACAGGTAAGTCATTTGAGGTGGGTGGTGTTGCATCTTTTATCCTTTGTTGGTGTTTATTGATATATCTTTAAGCAGCGGTGTGGTCTGCTATTTTTGTTTTTGGTGCATGTCATTTCCTCTTTATACTTGCATCATATAAGCTTTAGCATGTCTTAGCAAATTTTCTTCAATCATGTGCACTTACTGGAAGATAACATTGTCAATATGCACACAAACTGGGTCCGAAGCTAGACTAGCCCCATTTAGTGTGACTTCCTAAGAAAGTTTTGTTATGTGCCAGGCATTAATTTGTTCCATCCATCAATCCAACCTGAATGCTAATTGTATAACGGTGGCATCTCCACATCATTTCTTTAACAGAAGGTTAATGTATATCTTCAGAAGTCAGATGTCCTATAACTCAATGTACATGGAGTCATTTTAAAAGAGGCAAATGCTGATCCCTGCCAAAAAAAAAAAAAAAAAAAAACTCAATGTATTTTCCTCCATATCAATGCATTCTTTCGTTGAGTAACCCATGCAGGGATCAGCAGAGATCTTGCATGCGTTACATTCGCACTTTTCCGGGCAACGTGGTGCGGACGCTGTTCCAAACTTGGTGCTAGTATTATCATTTTAAGTGAACCGTTAATATAGAGGAAAAGTGGGGTCACGCTTGGAATAAGGTTCGGTTGCCCATTACAAGCATGCATCGATATGGTGGAATGATTAAAAATGACTCGTGTACGATGCGTCATAAGACACCCTCTATGGAATTTTTATTCAATTCCAGGGAATAGACAGAACCTTTTCATGAACCATGGTTCCAAATCTGCACCAAAATGGAGGTCCGGTGATTGGTTGATGGTCACTCATTCTCCTCATATAGTTATTTATCTCGACAATTAGGTTAGAGTGTTAGAGATCGTCGCATAACTTCTATAAAACCTATAATCCCTTCCAGCAGTACTTCGACGCATGGTTCGCCTCCTACAGAGTGCAAACACTACTTTCACTTTGCTTTCTCTAAGTTTGTATGACCTCACGCCTTAAAAGGATGCCCAGTTGGTAGGAACGAGTATACCATGGTGGGACTTCTGAACTATTTTATTAATGAACCAAAGCTCACCAAACTAAGTCTTAACAGGAAAACCACAGATTGCCGCAATTCTTACATGCTTTCAGATACTCTACAAATAATAACCCAGGCACTTATGTTTATAAACTAAAGAAAACCCAAACATGGTAAGAAATAGATTCCTATATCAACATAAATAAAAACTTCTTAACAACTAAGCAAAATAATCCTAATCAAATAAAAACTTAAATTAGAACTCCAAGCTTGATAACGAAATACCTTCAGATATTAAATATTAAGCTTTCTTCGATTTCAAGCTTTTTGAAAGATTTTGTCACAAACATTCCTAACAATCAATTGTTGCTTAATGTCATGCTTTTTTAAATAATCATCATAAATAGTATATTCAGTACCTCTATCAGTCATCAGAACTTTAATAGAACGATTACTTTACTTTTCAATACAAGCCATAAAACTTTTAAGTGCAGCATAAGCTTCATATTTATGTTTAAGAAAACAAACTCATGCCTTCCTATCGAAATTATCAATGAAAGTAATGAAATACCTGCTAGCTCCATTTGAAGAAATCTCCATTGAGCACAAGTCAGAATAAATGAGTTCAAATGGTCTTTTAGCTCTCCAAAATTATCCTTTAGGAAAGACTTCTCTTCTCCAAAACATAAGTCCCACAAACTTTTTCAGGTACATTAATTACTGGTAAGCCTGAAACCCATTTTTTATTTGGAAAAAAAAAATTTGATGCTTCCAAAATTCAAGTGCTCAAGACGCATATGCCATAGCCAGCTATCACGAATGTTGGCAAAAATAATTATCATAATTGTAGTTAATGGGAGCAAACGATTATTTGTCACCTTTTTCTTTGCTATTAATCCTTTCTTCTTATTCATGATAATGCAACTACTTTTGTTGAAATGTAGGTCATATCCCTTCTTTGCAAGCTGTCCCTCACTCAAGAGATTCGAACAGATATTACAAGCATAGAACACCTCAGAAATATAATTAAAAGAGTCATCCTTCAATTTAATAGCAATCTTTCCCTTTTCACAAATTGCTAATTTCGTATTATCTTCAAGTTTCCCTGCAATGCGAAAAGACTAATCCAAATTAGAGAATATGTTCTTCTTACTACTTAGATAATTACTGCACCCTGTATCCAATAACCACTGACTGTCATCTTCATTCACTACTGCATGACTAGCTATCAACAAATCCTCTTTATTTTCGTTACCATTTTCAGTAACTTTAGCATGATTCTTTCGATTATCAAATCTCTTGGCACAACATTTACGACTATAGTGATTATACTTTTTATAGTTATGGCATTGAATATGAGATTTGCACTCAAATTAATAATGTCCATACTTCTTACACTTGTAGTACTGAATGTTGGATTTATTTTTATTTTGAGTTTAGTATTCTCTTTTTCTTTGATTGGATTTATTCAATCCTCCTCTATCTTTATAATTCTGGCCTCTCTAATTTAATTTTGCCTTATTTAATGACTTATCTTCTTGTTTTAAATTCACTTGGGCTTTCAATGCTTTCTCAAATGCAACTATTGCTTTTTCATTCAAATGCTGCTTATGCGCCTCTAATGAATCTTAGAGCTCATCAATCATCATGAATTTGTTATTTCTTATTTCCTCAATAATTGTCACCATATACTTGAACTGCTCAGTTAAAGTTCGAAGAATTTTCTCTATGACCTTCTCATTTTGGATATCTTTTCCATTAGCTTTCATATCATTAATAAGCTTCTAAACTCTTATAAAACTTCTTTTGTTGATTAAAAAATTGATAATTCCATACTTTGAAATATATGATGGAGGGCATGAGTATTATTTGATTGGGCATGATCAAATTCTTGTTTTTATGCATCTAACAACTCCTCCATTTTTGTTAATTCATCAAAACTTTTTTCGATGACATTCTAAAAGTGTATAGTTTTAAAGAAAAATTGCATTCATCAAAAAATTAATTTTTTTATTAAACTTAAAAACTGAGCAATAAATATACTGTGGATTTGTGGCCATACCTCACAGAAAAGAAAGGTTGTCAACAACTTCTCACAAAAATAGCTTTTATAGAAAATTTCTCTAAAAATTCCATCTATTTCAGTTTTATTTCAGACTTATTCCAGCTATTCCAGACTTATCCCAGATGAAATGGTATACTTTCAAAATTAATTTTTTTAATAGAAAACCTCTCTTCATAATTTTTTTTTTTTTTTCTCTTCCTCACGTCTCTTTCTTCTGGTCCTTTCCCTGTGGAACAACAGAACTCACCACTTTTTCCTTTTGTTCTTTTCTTTCTTTCTCCCTCCTTTCTTCCTTCTCACCGTACCAACCCCTCTCTCTCTCTCTCTCTCTCTCTTTCTCTCTCTCTCTCTCTCTCTCTCTTCTTTCTTCCTTCCGGTCTTCTTCCTCACCTCTCTCTCTCTCTCTCTCTTCTTTCTTCCTTCCGGTCTTCTTCCTCACCTACCTCGTTTTCTTCTCACTGGTTCACACGCGCCGCGTCTACCATCTCGCCGTGCACCGCTTCTTCTAGTTGTCTTTGGCCGTGGAAGGTCCACAGGTACTTCAGTTAAGAATTCACCGCTTCAGGCCGTAGCAGAGTTTTCTCTTCTTTCAAGCCGATGCCTTCTTTGTTGGGTCACGTTCGGCCAGAACCTTGGGCCGAGCAATGGTCAGCCAATCAAGAAGTCCTTGCTAGCTCTAATACGAGATGCAGGCAACATAAAAATAATAAAAATAAAAAAATTATTTTATTAATAAATTAGAACTCATTAGACTGTCTTTTAATAAGCCAACTATATATTGCTGCAGTCTCCGTATGCTTCTAGGCACTCCATAAATAATAATCTAAATACTCAAATTTATAATCTTAAAAAAACTTAAATATAATAAAAAATAGATTCATATGCCAATACAAATAAGAACTTTTTAACAACTAAGAAAAATAGTTCTAATAAGAGCTTGAACTACAACTCAAAGCTTTATTTAATATCCAACATGATCGTAAGTTATTTGTCCGAACATGGCAATGAAAAAAAATTTAAGGACTTTTGTGGATAGTGTTGGGTCATTTTGTTTTTAAAACAACTTTTAAAATTATTTTCTAAAGTTCTCTATTTTGTTGTTGGAAAAACTCAGTCATTAAAGCCTGCTTATTCCTCTTCAACTGTGTCTTAGTCTTGCACTGGAAGACTAAATGCAAGATGAGTTGTATTTATTGCTTCACCAACTAATTGATCTAGGTTTGGTTTGGCAATTTTCAGGAGAAACGCCATCCATGCGCAAGGCCTTGGCTTGACCAGCCATGCTATGCTTGTGCACTACGTGAACACCATTTGGCCGGGGTGCTGCACCTCTATGAGCTACTCTCTTTGGAACTTCACGGAACACAACTTCAGGATTTGATTCGGTACTCATCGTAGAAATCTGATAATTGTTTCCATGCTTATATTGTCTGGGAAAAGCCATTCTCTCTTTCATGCATCTTCTCCTTCCACCATATTTCCAGAGTTTCTTGTACCACTATTTGTCATAGTCCTTCCATCATTTTTTTTTTTTTTTATGGAGATTATAATTTAAATATCTGAAGCAGTCAATCAGGCCATTCATTTTCCTTGTGCTTGTGCTTGTGCTAGAAAGTATTTAGACAAATGGGGGATCAATTGCATCTTGGAGATGTTTTTCACCAATCATCAGTAGATGATAACTCTTAAAGCAACGTCTAATATATGTCAAATCTAAGGTCGTTTATTTTTGACTTTATTTTTTTTAATAATTGAAAACTATTTTTAGAAAAGGTCACGATATTTAATGTGTTTTTTCAAAATCAGCATGCTTCAACCAAATATTTAAATTTGTTATTATCAACTTAAGGTGAAAAATCTTGCATGTCTTATTATCATGGTGCTCTCTAAGTTGCACACTTCTTGGGTTGATAACCTTTTTTTCAACTGCCGTCGCTATGCTTCTAGTGCTCTAACAAAGTATTTCCCAATCTGTCTTGGTTGCAGCTGATATCCCATAGATCAGTGTGCTCCTTGTCAATGTGTATCACAACAACACTGCAAGGTTGCCAAAAAAAAAAGTGTACGGAAATCGACCATTTCAACGTTGCAAGAGATATTTTCATCGGAACTTCTGTTGAGGATCACACTTTAACCGAGTTATTTGTAAACAATGAACCTAGACTTGCAATTTAATCCTCTTAAATCATCAGACAAACCGGATAACAAACAGGAAGTAGCTTAAACGGATAAGCACTATTAACTAGGCTGCCATCTTTACCGCAGGCAAGAACAATGTGTTGAAGGTTCACGTGTCTCCAACATATTCGCCATTTTTTTTTTTTTTCCAACACTTCATATGTGATGATGATGAACGCTGGCAGTGATACTAGAACAAAATATTTGATAAATTGCGGAATCTCGTACAGTTGCACAGTATTGTCCGGAAATGTTTGTACAAGAACTTTGAATACATATAAATAAAAAAATAAAAAAACCGACAAGTTCTCCAAAGAGACCCTACAAAGGATAGTGGGCAGCTTCTGACTAATGATGGCTATCATAGTAAAGCTAACTCCCCTATGTCGTTCAAATAGTCAGTCGGAAGTTGCTGTCTTGTTGAGGAGCAGAGTTACAAGAAAGCAAGTTGGGTTTGATTAACATTTGATTAAGTCATCGGTTTAAGAGCTAAAAGACTGCCAGCTAGCATTGCTTGGAGCTGTAAGCTCCCTTGTTTTGGAGTCAATAAACAAAGGCTTGTCGATGGAATCTAAACGATTGCACTCGAACAGGAATCACGAGGACTGGATTTCATTTGCCTGCTGCGGTTGTAAACAAACTAAACGGTTGACAATTGGTTGATAGTTAAAGGCTTATCTGCAGGTTCGTAGCTGTTTTCTCATGTCAGTGCATGTGGTTTGTGGTCCTACGCTTGCTGGTTTCTCGTAGATCGCCACGATTGCAACCCATGCACCATGTGCAGTGCTGCTTACAAGTGATGAATTTATGTGGATGTCTTTGGTGACGATGAATTGAAATACGAAGGTCTGAGGCTCACTGAGTTTGAAGAAAGAAAAAAAAAAAAAAAAAAAGGAGACACGAACAAAAGAAACTGCGATTGGCAGTCAAGTCTCGACATGGTCTCGGTCTCGGTCTCGGTCTCGGTCTCTGGTTTAAAGCTGATTAAAGTGAGTGAAAGGATGGTAAAAGTAGAGCTTTTGTTTATGGGGTTTTAGAGTTTTGTCTCCCAGCATTCATCAATTTGCGTGAAGGTTGGTGGAGGGGAATACATGTGGGGATGCGAATCCCAACTCCCAAGTGGGGTGGGGTGGGGGGATTGGGTTGCGGAGAGCGCGGCTCCCTTTCTCCGATACAAAGCCACGGGGGCGTTGGACGAATCTCGTCCTCACGCCTCTCCCGTCCCACTTCCTATAAAACGCTCGCCCTGCCTTCGCCCAGCGGGCGGGCGGGCGGGCAGGCAGGCAGGCAATCCAACTGCGGGCAATTAAAGGCCATCCAGAGGACTAGAGAAGCCTGTCGCTAATTTGTTTCATCAACAAGTGCAGAAAGAATGAAGCTGAACAGCCGAAGGAAGACGTCGGAAAAGGAGGGAGGTGGTGGGCTGGGCAGAGCTCTGAGAGAGCAGAAGGCCAGGCTCTATATCATCCGCCGCTGCGTGGTCATGCTCCTCTGCTGGCATGACTGACCTCCGCGCCACGCCGTGCGGCTTTTTCGTTCTTTGTTTTTTAAAAATTTATAGGCAAGGGAAGAGAAATTTTGGTTAGGCTTTTCTTTGTACATATATCGATCCACACACTAGACTACCAGTCCTCTGTCAGACAGCCTCTCTCTCTTCTCCTTCCCCCCCTCTTTGCCTTCGGTTGGGCAGATTTTGATGTTTTTTTTTATTTTTTATTTTTGAATCAAATACCTTGTATGTATTCCTAGAGGAATTTAATACGTTCTTATGCTTAAGCCATTAACCATGGTCTCCCTCATGCGTGAATTGAACTAAACCAACCCAATTTTACCGTGCAGCTTGGGGGATGTGAATGCGTCGTACGGTTTGTACTATATTAGTGTGTCAGGAAACAATAAATAAATAAAGATCAGCCGAAAGATATGGAGACTGGCATTTGACTGAATAAAGGCAGGGCCTAACTAGCAGTCCTGACTTTACGTTTGTCCCTTGATATTTGATCGCCATTCCGGGAACTAAGCAGCCCATCATTAGTGATACTCTAGTTATTGTCTAGTTACTGTATTGATAGCTATCTTAATCTTATTGTGCATCCAGATAATTATGAGAAGCTACTTCCACATAATCTATTATAATTACTGTTCACATCCAAGCTTGATCCTCAGGCATCAACCAAGGAATCAATCTTAGCTCGATCTGAGCATAGCATCTCTCCTGCCCAATCTATCCGTGCCCTTCTGCATTATATATATATATACATATACATATATATATATACACACACATATATATATATATATATATATATATACATATACATATATATATATATATACACACATATATATATATATATACACACATATATATATATATATATATATATATAAAAGGATTTAGAGTTTTTCTTTAAAAAAAATCTTTCAACGTTTAAATCAATCAAATAATAGAAGAATACTGAAAGCTCTCTGCGTTTTGCATTTTAAGAAAAAAATATTTACCTATAAGATATCGGTTTGCTTTTGTAAATCTTTAAAAAAAATAGTATTTAAGCTCGGCTCTCTTATTGGAGGGCTCTGATAGGTGTAATTTCTGAATAAGGTAATAAATAAAGCCCTTTCTGAATTAGATTATAGAATCCCAAATAAAATGTCTATGCTATGAAAAGATAAGGATCCTAAATAGGTCGACGCTTTTATCAGGATAATAAAATAAGTTAGCTATGTTACTTCTAGTTGTTACCGTTTATCATATATAGTAGTCCAATCAAACCAATGAATTAATTTTAGTCACGTGTATGTGCCAGGCTAGCTTGACTAACATCAATTGTCCCTCCACTTTCAGGAGTCGAGCTTAAGTCTACTCAAGCCATGAATAGCTTAAACTTTGTAAAGCTAATCTATCTTAGGCTTATTAACCTTTTCCTATATGGATGAGTTATCAAGTAACCCATCTTCAGTCGAACTATCAAGTAGCTTATCTTTGATCGAGTTATCGAATAGCTCAATTTTTGTGTGCTTGGATCTTTAGCTCTTTGGTCATCATAGCTGTTGTAGATCAAATAAATCCCAATGTGCAACCTTCAAACATAGGTTGACCAAGGGATGATTTATTGTGCATGCTATAGTGATGAGCAAGGCAACTAGTCGGCCTACCTACTTTCTGTTTGCACAAATCTCAAAGCTAAATAGTTGCATGATTATTCTATAATACATATCTTAGTGCAAATTCCATCTTTAAGGGCTATTTTTTGGGATTAAATATCCACCATTAATGTTGTTGATGGATTTCTAAAAAATAATTCCTTTATTGATGGCATTGCTAAATGAAGAGTCACCATCATGTCCCATTAATGGTTGGACGCCATGTGATAATCTTCAATTGGCTGTTGCGAGAATCAAAAGAAAGAGCTATTTGTTTCCCATGCTACCTTCTCTCTCCTTCGGCTATATAAGGGGGAGCGGAGCTCATTTGTTTCATTCTTCCTCTATTGCTAGAAAAAGCTCTATCATTGCTCCCATGCTATAGCTTAGCCAAAGTCTTTGACTCTTCCTTCTCCCTTGCTCCAAAATTCTTTCTCGGCATTCATAGTTTAGATACACCTCTCTTCTTTAGATCAGTTAGGATGTTTATGTCTCCACCCTCTGCTTTGAGAGAAGTCCAATCCTTGCTCATAGAAGAACCAAGCATGCTCGATAAAGATGAACCAACAAGGATTCCTTAGGTATACTTCATCTCCGATTCCTTTCAGTTGGTCATCTCAAGTCAAAAGAACAAGGCCTTCAACCATAAAAGAGGTCAACTCTATCTTTACAAAGATATTCTAACGGCGAAGCTTAGGTTTCTAATCAACAGTTTCATAACCAATCTCCTAACCTTATACAATATAGCTCCAGCCTAACTTATCCCTAACTCTTAGAGACTTATTATATGGTTCTTGTCCTTGCTTTTCCAAATTGACCTTACTACGAGCCAAGCTTTATATATGTCTATATTCACATTGAAGTACCACCTAAACTAGCAGGGCTTATGGTACCTTTTTACTTGGAGAGGAAGGAGAATTTTATAGATGATCTCTCTTCCATCCATAAAAGAAAGCATAAATTTTTTGTTTGTTTTGCTAGTTGAAGGCTTTTGATCGTTCGACACGATTTGAAAGTAGTCCCACACAAAGTTGAACCATTTTCCAAACCTCAATCTCGAGGAAAAGAAAATTTTAGCTTGGCTTTACAGGGCAAAGCTTCCAAAGACATCTAAGCTAATGATGGAGATAGCTCTAATTCAAGCTGACCTAAGCCCAGCTCTTAGGGTACTATTTTCTCTTCAGTCCAAGTTATTTGTATTATTTGGCGAGCTAAGTTAATGTACTTATCTTTTTTTTAAACATGGTTTGAATTGAGGGTCTGCAGTCTAATTCAAAAAGAATTTTATTTATTTCTTTTTCCAGAGTTTGCATGTATCAAAGCCATCCAATGAGAAAGTTCGGCTCAAACACTACTTCCTCTAAACAATTATAAAAGCAGCCTAATGACTTTTCCTTAGTTCTTAGAATTCAAAGAGCTCTCTAGCTTGGATAAACATATTAGTCTAAGCACACCTTCGATAATCCAAAGACTAATTGAAAGTTAGTTCGAAGAGATAAATTAGAAAATCAAAATAGTGATGCAGCATATTCGAAATCAAGGGCAAGCTTGTTAGATAAACTTGATCTTTCTATCGAACCTCCATTCACTAAGGAGGTAATGCCAAACCATTGCCTTCTAATTAAAAATGCCTTAACTAGAATTTATGATGGCATGATCAATTAAATCGATCATTTGAAAAGCTTCAAAGAGCTCAAGCTTTTGCACGGATCACCTGATACCATTATATGCAAGCTTTTCTTGCAACCTTAAAAAATATAAGCTCAAATGTAGTACTTCAACTTCGATCCATTCTCTATTGATTCTTCTTTCAAACAGCTCAGCTAGCTATTCATCGATCACTTTGTCAGCAAGCAGATGCATCAAAAGTCCTCAGCGATCTTGATGATTATCTAATAAAAGGATGAATCACCAAGAAATTACCTCCAACGATTTAATAGTAAGACATTGGAAGTTTAGAATCTAAATATCTTAGCAGCCGTCACACCTCTGATGGGCGGGCTGAGAAATTCCCAATTCTGCTTCTTGTTGGCAAAATGTCCCAAAGATCCCAATCAGCTACTTAGCCGGACCGAGAAATAACCTAATTTGCTCAAACTCAGCTTGCCTACACCTCAACACAAACAGCAAGGGGCAGCCAGGCCACTAAATTAATATGAAATATAAATTTAACATTTATCACCATTTCACCTATATAGAGGGGGTAAAAATCGGGTATCTAATGACGGCAACAATCTCACATTGAATATTTTTATTTCAAAAAAAAAAAGACATTAAAAGAGATGCTCGAGTATCCTGACTACTGCAGACAGACTTATGGTACAGAAGCTGAAATAGTTGGTGACAACCAGACACTTCTGGGCCTTTGTTTCAGAAAGCCCTAACATTCGGCTTTGAATAACAGAATGCCAGATTAGGTATGCATAACAACACATGCCCATTAGGTATGTTTAACATCACATGCTTGGCTCTTGACCCAACATGATGCCCCATGCTAATGCATAAATTCTGGTGAACACAACGGGAAGCTCCTTGAAGTGACTGACAACTACTGCATGGATGCCCTTGATCAGCTAGACAATTGAAACTGGGTGCTCATATTCCATGCATGCTGAACTGGACTGCACCTGGTCACAAGGCACAAAAGGAACGAACAATTTAATTATATCTACTTGATTAAGCAAATTAATTATTTCAAGGGTCCTTGATAGAATTACACAACAATGAGATCACTAAAAGAAGGTATTTTAGACATCGAACATAAGTTTTCAGAAGAAAAGTCAAATATGCAGCATTTCTGGCACATTTAATGCATCATTTGAACAGATGATGACCTTTAATCAGTTAATCTGTCAATGCTGTGAGATCTTATTATCCAGGAGAACTCCAGCTTTTTAGCCTCACCCTTGATAAAAATGATTCCTTATTTGAAAAGAATTACATGAGATTGATTCACAGTAGGGCACGTAAATAAGTTAAATGTTAAAAGCTAAAAATAATCTGTGAGGGTTTAATATCCATCTGCTGCCAAACAGGCCAAAAAATATGACCATTGACAGCAGAGCTCATGATTTATTGGTCATAAACATAAATCAAAATTCATAAGCTTACCCTTAAGAGCCAACAGATTTATCTCATACTCTATCCCTTCACAAAGGCATCATTTCATAGGCACTGATGTTGATTTCATCTGTCCAACGTGCATGCTCTCATGCAAATATAATATACATAAATATCTACATTATAAAATAAGAGGAATACATCAAATAGTTTTCATTTATCAAAAATGATTCCTATCAAGATATGTCATCTCGGTACTAAACCCTATACCAATATCACACTAGTGCAGTGTTAGTATGCAAATCGGTTCAGCATACTAAGGTACACATCAGCATTGAGTCTCAGTTCGATATCAATACGGTACGATACGTCCGATAGTGGGCGGTATGCATTGGTACAATGTACTGTGATTTCTATATTATCCATTTCTTGCATTAAAAAAATTTGCCATCAATTGACAACTATGCAATGAAGAGGTAATTATAATCTTTCAATCTATAAACTGAAAACCATCTAATATCTACCCTAGAAACCATCCATCCCACAAATCACCTAATCTCTCTTACCTGTTACCGAACTCCCCCTCTATATCTCAAATCTCAGAATCCCACTTCAGCCAACCTCCTTTCCCTTCTAGCAAACAGAGGTCTCCACTCAATATTGACTTCTCATTAAGCAATGATTGATGGGGAGAGGTAGGCTTTCATCCAAACCAGACTGATGGCAGCATAAATGGAAATGGGTACATAAGGTCCGCTTCTTGCTGGGAGCAGGTGATTCCTTATTTCGGCCCTTCTTCGCCGTCTCCTGAGTTTCTTCTTTTTACTTCATTACAAAGTATTTCTATGGGAAAATCTTTGTTGGTTTTCTAGGCATACATTTTTTTAAGGTTTACATTTTTTTATCATGGTTTGGCATGGCCACTTTTAGATATCATGGTTGAATTTCTGAATCAATGATCACAATCCATGTGATCTTATGTGGTTTGCTATTTTCCTTTCTTCTTGTTCTGACTGATAGCAAAAAAAAAGTTGCTCCTTCTTGCTGAATTTTCTTTGGTCCAATTGTTACTTGTGTTATTAATGTGTAGCATGGCACTGTTTATAGTTAACTTATTAACAAGATAGCATAGGCTTCTTATTATGCATAATGAAGAAAGACTATCGCACCTTTCAGCTCTTGTCGATCCTTTTCGAAGTCATAAACTTGAGGTTGCACTGAAGTAAAAGATGAATGTAGCTCATGACTTCAAAGACAGGTCAACAAAAAGAATCCTCCTAATCAGCAAGACTGCATAACTGCTAACTGAAATTCAGAATAATCAAGTAGCCTGTGTTAGGAGAGATAAAGTAAAGGCAAGCAAAAAAAAAATGATTTGGCATTTTAGAAATTCAAATATGCATACCCTGTCTTAACCCAAAATGGAACAGAACAGCAACCAAGTGGCTGTAAACAAATTTTATGTTCTAAGCTCGCCTGATATGGATTTCCTTCAGTTACAAAAGAACATTAGTTTGGTAAGTACCATCGCAAAGTAAAACCTCAGGATAGTTACAAAGGCAAATCAATAGACATGGTAAATCCATGTTGCACAAATGAAATTACATATTCTGATTGAACTTATGACACAAAATAATGAAACACAGCAAACAATGGGACATGGACATGCTGACCATCCTATATACATAACACGTCTAATTATAAATTTATTGAAGACAGATTGAAGATTATGGAAACAGCAATGGTCAAATTTTAATACCTTTAAAACAAAGATTAACATACTACATCATCATCATCCTAAAAAGTGACCTCTTGCAGTACTTTAAATTACCAAATTAGAAAACATATTATCAAGAGGACAACAAGAGAACATCAACAATCTGGCCAGATATCAATGAAGTAGTCTAGTTAGGAAATGTTAAGAGTTATATTTGTTGTATCATTCACCACCAAGCTGTGTCACCTATACACCACATTTTTAAGTTTCCAAGAGTGTCGCCATTTTGGGACATTTGGCAAGACACCTAATGAAGCACAGACATGGCTAGGGATATGGATGACAAAAATATGCCCATAAGGCAATCCCTGAAAAAGTAGGATCCAAATACAATAGGCTAGGGTAATCAAAGAATATATAGGTAATAAAGCAAACCTCGAAAAACTAGGAATTGATAGGCTAGAATATGTCAAATATGTATTCACACATGCAAACATTTGTACATAAGTAATGCACACATACATATTTATGTATGAAGTAAAAGGGCATCCATGAAATATAGCAGGCTAACAAATACTATCTATGGTCTATAATTTTATATGATAGCATTAACTTTTACAAGCTCATTATTTAAACATCATTTAAATTCATACTTCATATTTTAGTATTAACATCATAAACTACAAAACAACCATTTGGTTAAAATTAAAAAGAGAAAGAAAACGCCTTCCCCATATTTTTGGAGGCATCAATGAATGATCTTGAGTGTATCCAAGAAGTATCTAGAATGTTTTATTTTAATTTTGAAAAATATGCCACTTTACATAAGTATCAAACATATATCTAAGAAGTATCCAATGAATATTAGTAACCGATACATATCTGATCCAAGCATGATATGTGATTTGAAGTATCCATGCTTCCTTGCAAGACACATGGGGCCACAATTAGTCACTTCATTTTGTCGTGTCACATCGATGCCAACAAACAGTGCTAACAATTGTTGTTGGATAAGCATCAAAACAATGACTCACATACAAGAGTGCACACATGCACACATATACACATACAACATTGAGAGCATTTGCCCCCAAATGATTCCCAATGAAAATGGTGGCCTTCCCAGAATAAAAATCTATGGTTGAGTTATTGATCATGATTTACAACAAAAATTACATGTTTTTAAGGACTTTTACACATGCATCAAATAGATTAAAAAATGAAGAACTTTATTCAATATAACATCGTGTTTTGATTTGATCTATAGTCTAGAAGCATCCAAATCAGCTAAATTTTGATTTGTAAGTTCAATGAGTTTGCAAATAAGATAGTATATAACATACTTTTGCCTACTAGCTATTGTTCATTTTGAGCCTGCTTGATATGTAGGTAAGAGATCCAAAAAAAAAAAAAATCAGCAATACTCATCCAAGGACAAGCCCTTAGAAAAGAGGTGTTAACCAACTAAGCTAACAATAGTTGACATTTAAAAAATATCATTTTTAGTTTCCAGGCATTAGACATCTTACATGATCATCCATGGTGCAAATTTTTATTTTGAGATGACCACTATTGATCTTCATTTGGGAAGTATTTGGACCCCAATGCTCTCAAAAGCATTTTAGTTTAACTCTGCGTACATTCATATAAATATTTATCTATATGTATATGTGTGTATTTGTATCATGTCCTCTGTGACTAAATTTTTGAGACTGCCATGCTCTAACACAAGGACACTTAGCACCTACGTGAAGCATCCAGGCAACACCATCAGCCAGTTAGCAAGCAAGACATGCAAGAGTCAATTCTAGACCATCCAAAACCAACTAAACTACAAGGTGAATGCTTATGTTCCCAATTGAACAATATAAAATCTATATTCTTATCAACAACGTCAAGAAAATCTTTGTTTACTCATTAACAAAGAAAGCTAGCAACTTCCCTTCTGCTGCTTAGCACCTACGTGAAGCATCCAGGTAACACCATCAGCCAGTTAGCAAGCAAGACATGCAAGAGTCAATTTCTAGACCATCCAAAACCAACTAAACTGCATGGTGAATGCTTATGTTCCCAATTGAACAATATAAAATCTATATTCTTATCAACAATGTCAAGAAAATCTTTGTTTACTCGTTAACAAAGAAAGCTAGCAACTTCCCTTCTGCTGCTCTTTACAATATAAAACCCAAAATTCTAGGCTATATTCATATGTGCATACATGCATGACCATGTATAGTTACATATTATATATCTACATGCACATACATACATAATAGAGGGATGGTTCTTTCAGGTATTATTAGTACAAACAGTATGCATCTCTGTAAAACTTCTAAGTCACTGTTCATATAAATGTAATAGGAGATGTTCCAATATTTCAAACATTAAACTTTTCAGATGACTATGATATATAAATATAATAAAATGCATATGTATGCAAATATGTACATGGACATATCCAGTAACCGGCAACTAGACACATCTGCATTACAATAAAGACCAAGTGGGCTCAACTCAATTATAGTCAAAGCCTAAATTCTGAATCTAAGCTCGCTCGCTTAATCTCAAACCATGATCAAGTTGTTCACGAACAGCTCAGGGAATTGTCAAAGAACTGGCAAGTATCTTAGGTCCTTATAGGCTTTTATGTGCATATGTAAGTACATATCTAACCACAGACAGTAAAAGAAGTAAAACTTACATGAGCACGTAGATTTGTTTTGTAATGCAGATGCATATTTTGACCAGCATACTTTCATGTCTATTTTACTTGCATGTCCATACACACACATATATGTGTGCACATACATATATAGGTGTGTATATGCATGAAAATAGGTATGTAGACATATATATATAAAAAAGGCATGAGTATGCACCAGCATGTGCAAGCATACATGCATGCAAATGCACAGAGAGCAGACATGCAAATGCATTCAGACAACATACAGAAATACACAACCAACACACACGTATGTTCCCAAACTTGCACACACCATGCATGCACTGTATGCAAACACACAAATGCACCAACAGAAAACTTGCAGACGTACATATATATAATTTCAGCAACGTTTAGCCTATAGAACTAATTTTTATGAGTAGATGCCCATTAATCAACTAGAACAATATAAATATCAATGATGACATAGAATGAATAAATTCAAACATAATCTATCTATTAACAAACAATAACTAAATGTGCATTTATATTTGTAGTTGTATATATAATTATGTTTATACAAAAAATTTATATTTACGTATTAAGTTTGATCAAGCCAATCACATATGAGGGAAATTTTCAAGAAATCCTAGCATTATATAAAAGTGGCTATAGTTCCCCACTTTATAATTCCCAAAATGACCTTAACTAGATTTCTCCACAGGACTTAAACCATGCTAAACATCTGTAAAACGGATCCCAAGTATTTTGGGCTCCAAGGACTAGAAGAGGAGAGCTCTCTTTAAGCTGGAATTCCCATGATTCTGTAAATAATGAGTCTCACAACCTCCAAAATGCACATACATTGTAGTTTTCAGATCATAGTAGAACTTGAAAGCCTATCTACATTAAGAATGCAATATAGCAAACAAATATTAAATAATGTCATAAAAAAGGCACATTGGCATCTAATCCTCATGCTATCAGGCATACCATCCATGTTAGCTTGTAATAGTTGGAAGAAAATGCCATTAGAACCTATGTTGTATCACTAGTTAAGAAAATCTTTGCATATACTTTAAGTCAACAAAGTAGAATAGGAATATTTAAATTTACCACCATAACTTACCAACCACCTATGGTCTCAAGCAGTGGCATATGCAAATATGCTTCCTGTAAACAAGAACTGAAATTGGTAAACAAATTGTCACAGATAATTTATGCAAAATGGGACTGTTAATGCATCTAGAAGAAAAAATACTGAAAAAAGGACAAGGTTGTTGGAAAAGCAAGTTGCTGACGAGCACAAGTAGAGACACATATCTTACCTTGACCAAGAACGAGAATTGTGTTTGCAGAAAGAGGCACAATGTCCTGAACTTTTTCACTCGTAAAGATTGCTTCGATAGCTAGAAAGAAAATGCAATGGAAGAAAAAAGTTTTCATCAATGGATTAATAAAAGACCCCATTAATATATAAGAGACAGCATAAAACACAAATTGGGCAAAACCAATTACAATATACAATGATCAGATTCTATCAAAAGCCACAATTGCAACAGAGCATCTCTATGAGCTCAAATTCTATACCATCAAATATAACATTACTTATCCAGATAATGCAATGTCCAGATAATTCAATTAGGAGATTCTGATTATCTGGTGATCAAAAAACATGTAGAATATGTTTTGAGTAGTAAATAATCAAAATATAGCTTCTACCAGCTTAGAAATATTAACTAATCATGAAATTGATTTGCAAGACCTGAGATCTGAATTCCCTTCTGTTTGCTTTCATTGTCATCATTCTCACTGACAGGGCATTCCATATCAGCAACTGACATCATGTGCACTGAATATCCACCATCTGATATCCAAACAACTTGAATCTCTGTAAAATAAATGACTCCATATGTTATATAATATGAAGCATGGAAACACAGATGCATAGACACATAAATTAAGGCATACTTGTAGATATGTCAGGAATAACAGCCAGCATTTGCACTTTCATGGTGTGATCCAGACGGTTTACATGAGCATCTTTGGAAGTTACAGAATAATGAGTGTCTTTTGGTGCCTTGACAGTACCATGCAGGCTTAAAACATGCAAATCTCCAGCAGAATCCAAGATCAAAAACTTCTTCTGAGACAGTGCATGGATGGAGACTGCTTTCACTGATGTCAGAACTCTCATAGCATTTTTAGAATTGTGGATGTCACCACAAGTCATCACCACAAAAAATGAGGAGTGATCACTTGAATTTTGACTCACTCTCACAGTCCTGAGCTTATCTGCAAGTAAGATGACACAGCACAAAGAAATTAATCTGACTGATGCCATCAGTAACAGTAGCAAGATTCAAGCTCATGGGAAAATGTCAGCAAAATCTAGTTCAGACAAGCTGTAGAATTCTAAAAGATTTTTCTCTTATAAAACATTTATAATAAAATCATAGATTAAAGCGAAACTAGAGTTCCAGATTAGTGATAAATTTCATCATTCTGAAAGTAAGGATATCATCTGCAGCCACCCATTCTAGTTTCTCCAAGGGACTGTTTGGAGCCCTGTAACTCAAAGCTGCAGCTCAAGTTGTAGGCAGCTTGAGCTGTAGGTGGGTTGAGTTGCAACAAGATCAATGGAGGTGTTTAAGGGAGGCAAGTGTTTAGTGGAGGTTGAAAGTAGGAGGCACTGAGAAACGGGGTTCCGGAGCAGAAGGTGCACTGGCATTCCACACACGCACCATCTCTTCCCACTTTCTTGCTTGCTCTCCTCATCACCTCTAGTTTTAGAACCCCTGAAATGCACAGCACAACCCAAACCATATAGTACTACAGCTCTAGTCCCGAAGATAGGAGGTATTGCAGTTACCCCACTGGTCAGATCCCGTTGATGTGGAGAGCACTACCTAGCCTAGATGAACTTGTGGATCAACGAATGCCTCCATGGCCACCACCACTGACTTCCTTTAGAGCTTCCCGATATAGCACAAGGTGTAATCAGCAAGTACTATGACTAATTGGACCATGCCAAGCTTTGCAAGAGTTAGCAATTTGGAAATTTATAGGTTTTCACTAGATTTTTCTATAAATTTTCTATTTAAGATGGTATCAAATTTTAGTTAAGTTTCTATACTTGTTGCATAATTCTATCATGTTTCCTCATTATTGTATACTATTTCTAGTATTATTCCGTACCAGATTTAATACTCGAATTAGGGTTAGGGGTTGCAGTCTATATATTATTTCTAATATATTGAATGAATGTAGCTTTTAAATTATTAGTAAACAATTTTTTTGATAAAACTTCCTTCAATGATCAAAAGGTTCTTCCATCCAGTTTGCCTTCAATTTGCATCGGATCTTTGGGCTTAATTTCCAACGATGGAATTGCTCTTCACTCTTCTTATTGTGTCACTTTCCCCAACCATTGTTGCAGGATGGCACATGCCCACCTCCCACTACCACCCACTCTATCATCTCCTCTTGTGCTGACATAGGGGGTGCACTAGGAGCAAAAAGCTGAAGTGTAGGCACAATCATAGGAACATGAGGTATGGTGGTGGAGGCCCTTGAAGGAGGGGTGCATGAAATAAGGAGCGAGGAGGATCAAGGGATGCAGAGGGGTGCGAAGGAGTTGGTGGGGGAGGGGGAGCGCGGTTGGGGAGTCATAAATATGGGTGCATAGTGGCTAAGGCTAAGCCTACAACTTGTCCTATAGCTTCCACTTTACAAGTCTACAACTCATCCTATGGCCAACTTGGCCGCAGGTTGAGTTGCAATAAAAACAAGCAGCGTTAAAGGGCCCCTACAGCTTGACCTACAAGCTGCAGTCCAACTCGGACCTCCAAACAAGCAGGCTCCCACAGCTGGACCTGCGGTGTAAGTCAAGCTGCAGGCCTCTAAACAACCCCTAAATTGAAAGTCAATTACTACATAGACCCAACCTGAATGTTATGGTGTTGAGCTCACCATTGAGCATCATGCTCTATTGGAAAGTTATTCAAGTAGATAACCACGAACAATAATGCATTTGCTGTATCAGTGATCACAGATATCAAAGAAAAATGAATCTACTTGGAAGCATAAGACTGGAATCTAGTGCGTTTCACTCAAAAAAGATTGATAAATGCCTATGAATGCTCAAGCAACATGTATTATTATTGAAACATGGCTTAGATGATCATACCATGCTGTCTCAACAATATCTCTAGTAGAGCAGACCATCCATGTCAAGATGTTGGACAATTTCATACCAAGTAGGGATATTAAGTCTTATGGATTGGTATGGGACATACATATTGGCATGAACTTTTAGAGGATCTAACCTACTTCTTCACTTTGCCAATGCTTAGGATGGTTCTAAAAGCCCATTGGTTGTCCTCTGTCAAATCATATTGCCACCATTCAACAGATGAAAGAGGTTAATTCAAAAAAACAATGAGTCAAAAATCAGATTAGAATTTGGTGGGTGGGTGTAAAGGTTATTTTTTTGCCAAATTTTATTAAACAAAAATTGTTAAACCTGAACTAGATCTTTTCATGCTTTAATATATCATCAATTAATAAACGATTTGCCTTCTACATATATGTATAAATATGATGCAAATCAACACCATGCAGAAAACCTGACCTGGAGAATCATATGATTGATGATATTCAGCAATATATGGTATTTTTGAAATGAAATAAAAAGATCCGAGAGATAACAAAAGGCAGGTTGACAGCAAGGAGAACAAAATGGAGGAAATCAAGAAATATATGGCGTGATATGTGCCTTTTTTTTTTTAATATATGCAAGCAGTAAACCATTAAAATTTGGAGAAAGCAACCATTTTTTTTTTAATTTTGCTCTACTACTGGTTATATATTTGCAAGTATTATTGGTAAGTACAAGTCTGGGTTATAAATTCTCATCTTTACTTTCTTGATATTTCTGCATATTTTGCTTAAATTTTTAGCTTGCATTCCCTTCCAAATTAAAAATTTTACAAATTTGGATGTTAAAATTTTATTATATTTATGATTTTATTTTATATTTAAAATTTTTATATTTTTATCTGAGCTCCCATGCTTTCTATGAACTTTATTAAATTTTTGGAACTATTAGCTCTCTATTAACTTTATTGACTTCAATTTTATGGTTTTTTACTTATGATAATTTTATATCCTTTGTTTCTCTTTCTACATAAATCTTTTTTTCCCTTTTTCCTTTTCTAAGTTTAAGTCCCTAGACCTATTTTTTTTTTAATCATTGGCAGAAATCAATTCCCTTCAAATCAATTGGTTTGAGTCAGGGCCCATCTTGACACAAATCTAACATGGATTTGCTTTGGATCTAAGGTTAACTAACAAGTGTACTCAAATCAAGACCCCTTTTGTGTAAGAGTTGCAATGGGTCTCGCTTCAGGAGGCTAGACTCAGATATAATTTAAAATTAATTTCTGCTGATAGAATTGAGTTGTTCAAGTAAAATCAAAGAGGTCCAATCCTTCGTGGTCCATATCCAACCCAACTGGAGGAAATGTATTTGGACTCATGCTTGATGATGGGTCTCTGAATTGGGAATTGGTAGGGCCTAAGTTCAGCTGAATTTCTAATAATTCCAGCTGAATTTGAGCCCATGCAACACTTAGACCTTTATTGCAAGAGCCCAGGTTGAACCATATCCAGCCAAGCCAAAGCAATGACAAAATTTCATTTTATTTGAAAAGTATTTACACTTTGATTTGACTCAATTCAATATGTTTCCCTTTTGGTTGTTAGACCTAGGCAATACATTTACAGATATCATGAGTAATCCATTCCTTTTCCTTTTCTTTTATTAAGAAGAGTAACAAAAAGGATAGTGTCTATAAGATACTTTAATGACTTTTCTGCTTAAACAACTGTAAACTATGAGTTGCTGCATGTTTTATCCCTTCAGTTTTCAAGTTGGCTGTCCCATTCCCCATATTTTTTACATTTTCTTTCTCATGCATTGCACGTGCCCTTTGTTTGTTCATGAACAAATCAAAATTGTGTTAAATATTGGCCATTAGATTCATGTACAAGATAGGTCCTACAGCTCATATGTAAAAAATTCTTAAACCATAATCTTCTATATCACATCTGAAATGTTGCTTATCACTCTCTGACATTACCAAAAGCGTTGATGTTGTTGACCAACCTTCACATTTATGGTGGCATGCTAATGTCAAAGCTCTCTCTCTCTCTCTCTCTCTCTCTCTCTCTCTCTTTTGGGGTTTTTTCCCTTTTTTTTTTTTTTCTTTCTTTCTTTCTTCTTCTTTTTTCTTTTTTTTGTTTTTTTGGGGTTGGGGGGGGGGTGTTTAGTAAAGCATGACATCCTTTTCAATTCCAGTCCAGCTAACAGGATTCTGGATTCTTATTAAATCATCAGAAGTTTATAACTTCATTCAACCAATATATGTTCTGCAGTAAGGATTTCTTTCTTTTTCCAGTCTAAACTATCTATTGCCAGTGTTATAAAGAACACAGTTTTATGAATATGCCATGAAATAAAAGTACAACAATATCAGCAACTGATGAAACTTATTTAAACCATTAGAAATGTGTTTATGTGACTGAACCAAGAATTCTGAATTCAAGAGGTTATAGAGGGGGGAAAAAATTAAAATGTGTAAATTTAACGAGGAACATATATCTTGATCTTACAATTTTGATGTTGGACAAGAATCACTTGATATTGAAGAAATAAGAAAGAACATGAATCAATCCCATACATCAAAAATGTTGAGCAACATCTAGTCCCTTTAAGAGACCAGTACCATCAATTACATATCCCTCCACTTGCTCATCCCGTAAAATGACCACTGCCACAAATTATATATCCCTCCACTTGCAACTACACACCATAAACCACTCCTTCCCATGTCATGTACCAAATCTTAGTATTTAAAATGAATTGAGTCCACAGACATTTGCCTTGATCTCTTCCACATGCTGGGAGCATGCTGGAAGAGACTTGCGAAAGAGGGGAAGAAGGTTTCGTTTTGTTATTCTTCTTCATTCTTACTAGGAGAGGAACTATAAAGGAGAGGCCTGCATCAAAGAAAGATGAATCCTTAACAGCGATCAATTCACACATCCAAATATTGGTGAACCAAAAAAAAAAAAAACTTCACCAGGCTTTTTTTTTTGGGATCTTATTTCATGGAAAACAGTGCCTTTTAGTGGCCAATTATGAAAGACTCTGGGTAAAGGAAACATCTAGCCAAAACCAGGGAAAACAGTGAGCTGTTTAGACATCATAGGAAACAGGGGGAACACCAATAACTTTAAGGGCATGCAGTAGGAATTTAGAAAAAAGAGGGCAAGGGAGATTTTTGGATAGGGCCTCAGCGAAAACTCTTAAGGGAGGCACACCAGGCCCCCTCACTTCTAACATTTTGGCCTCTAACACTATAAACTCCCCAGAGCCCCAAAATCTATGATGTATCTTGTTACCAGCTTTTATTACTCAAATTGCCAAACATACTATGGTTGTATTTGGACATTTTAGATTTTAAAAACCACGTTTTTTTTTTTTCTCTTCATGAATTCAGAATGTTCAGATCTTAAAAACTAAGATTGTTTTGGTGATGTTTGGTTGCCAAATAGAGAGAACAAATGTGGAAAAGATTGAAGATAAAAAAGAGGGTGATTTAAAAAAAAATATTAAAAGTAGATATTTCTAATTTTGTAATCCTAGGACACCTCACATGATAAAGTCATGATTAATTCCAAAAAAAATGCCATGACTATTCGATACATCCAAACTCACCCTACAACTTAAAAAATAGTAAAATGCAGAACTCCTATATAAACACCGTTCAGTGTTATAACTATCAGTTCACACTAGCACTATCTCATGAATCACATCAACCAGCAATATATTACATGAAAAATACAAATCTCTAGATTTTGAGAGAAAATTGGATAGTTTTTCAAGAATAATTATGCTCTAATAGGTCAACTATGAGACTCTTCTTGAATAATATCTTAAACCATTTGTAAATAACCTTATTTTGTATTCTTGGCCCAGTATCTCCAAGACTGTGTTCGTGATTAATTAAAAAAAATTCCCAACACATTATTCACTATGTTGATTATAGATGACTCACAACTTGTCCAACATCATCCACATGAGCTTTTATTAACAGCCCCTAATTTAGACTTCAAGTCTATTCTAATGTAAATCAAAGGATGTTTGCTAATCAAAGCAATTAATTGGAAATTTTTTCAATTGCATTTGAGACTACAATCCAATCCACATTTAAGACCAAGAATTTAAGTGACAATAGCATGGACCATGCTGACCAAGGCATGGATATGCTGCATGCCATGCCATTCCAAAACATGGCATGGGCTTATGAGTACAATGGCACAGCATGGTAAAGATGGCACAAGCACGGTTTTTTCAAAGCTTTCTAAGTTTGATTGTTTAAACCTCTTCTTAGGATGTTAACAGCCAGTTCACGCATTATAAAATATTTTAAACCACAACATATCATCATACCATCAAGAATATAGGCACGTATGCATATTGAATGTTGTATAGTGTGTTCTTTAAGCTAATAAAGCATCCTAACACTGCAATATCATTAGTTTATTGGCAATGCTTGGCACCAATGGAAGTAATCATTCATGAAACTATGGATGCACAAAAAAAAAAAAAAAAAAAAAAATTGAAAACAAAGAATTAGGGTATAATGTTTGTTAAAGTGTTGTCTGCTGATTGGCATCATATTAAATAAAAAAACTACAGAAACTGAGATATAAGACTTTTCTTCTCAGGCCTATGGGTCTTAGCAATGTTTGAATATAATAAATTTTATAAGCTTTTAAGATTTAAGAAATTTGTATTATTAAAAGTAGCAAATTTGACCCAAATCCAAAATCTAAAACTTGCTATTGAGTTGGAAATTTGACCTTCTTCTTTTGATAGAATTTAAAATTCAGACAAAAAATATCAAATTAAAATGCGTGAAGTTCCTTATTTATAAGTAATATTTTAACTAAAATAAATACTTATTGATATTTATGTAGGTTTGTTTTACCCATGTAATGACTCAAAGCCTTATCCTAATCCACAAATACATCCAACTCTTCAATTTGTGGAAAAGCAAAAGAAGGGTTAATAGACTTACACTTGGTACCAAAAAGTAACTAGCAAATGATTCGGTATGAGTTAATACAGAGCAATATTTAGCAATTGTAGGGTAGTCAATATGGATCCCATGCCTCGTGCAGCACAAGCCTGCACTTAAATCTCTATTTGTGATTGCCCTTCATGTGACATTTAGTAGTGAAAATTAAAAGGGTGATGGAAGGATCAAGAAAAGAGTTTGTGAGTAAAAGTGTTATGCCAAGCAAGCATGGAAATTAAAGATTAGCATACTGGCTATTAAAATCCCTTCAAACCATTTAAGAGCAGATTTGTCATGTTAAATGAACTGTATTAAGCAGCCTTTAAAATCAAGAATTGAATGTCTCTCTATATTTAGCATAACAATTAAGAGTTTAAATTGAAATATTTAGATCAAATGGACAAATATAATGTGATTGTACTGTTATCTATTGTGCCTAAGGGTCAAAGCCCACTACTCATGGCTCAAACATGAATTGGAAGAAGGCTTTAGGATTACTTTCAAGTATCCATCCTTGGGAGTTTGTCTCTAGAATATCAATGATCGATTTTGATAATCTCATTTTATTTCAGAAGAGGACAATCAAGCATTTTGGTGTAAATATCAAAGAAGGTAAGCTCACAAGGTTTTAAACACAGAGGCTGATTTAGTTTCTCACAACGTTGAGAGCAAAAAGCTGCTTCTATCATTTTTGTTTTGAGCTTTAGTAAAGGCATATTACAGTGTCCTTCGGGTGGTGAAACACTGAAGCTTGCAATCAACATATGCTAAAGAAATCTGCTAGTAAACATAAATAGGGTCACATGATGTCCTAAAAATGGCGCAAATAATGATTACATAGATAGGTAAAAATAATGTCTAAGAATGGTAGAAGAAATATGTATACATCAAACTTGCCAAATAAGCAAGATATTTTGCTTTATAACAGAAAATTTTTATCTGGCTTCATTGCATTATTTGTTGCATATGAGAAGTGCTAAGCTCCATCAGCACATGTCATGAGGGGATTGGTTGTTTATACCATAACACAAGTGTCATACTTGCCATATGGAGGAGAGCTTTTTTTGGTACCACAGCGTAGGCCCATAGCAATTCTCAATCAATACAAATCCAGAAATTTGAGATCAATCTAGCTTATACAGGCGAATATCACAGTCACAAAAAGTCATAAGACAATGTCAACAAAATTTCATGAGGTACTAATCCATATTGGTAGCTTTTTTCTTTTCTTTTCCTTTTTTCTAAGAATGGCTGAAACACTCTCCTAAAGCAAATGCTGAGGTGAGAGGTGCAACCACAGAGCAAAGCCCCATTGGGTACATAAATAATATTTGTATTTTTCTATCATAGGAATGATTCATCCATTTGTGCAATACTAGGAGTCCCTCAGACTCAACTATATGGCAAGATTTAATGATGATTCTAGTTCTTATTGTAATTACTGAATTCCAGCTAAAAACTGCCAATATGCTCATTATTCTAGAAAATGTTCAAATCAGAAGCATGCTATACATGATAAGTACTTCTTGGATTCTGATGCAGTCTAGCCAGCAGAATAAATTGAAGGGAAACAATTTACTTACAGGGAGCGCGATCTCCAGAGGCCCCTTTTTCTACCACACTTTCCACTTCAGCTCCTCTATCATTGCAGCAACCACCAGCCTCAGGTCTCAGCGGCTTGCCAGCGGCAATAGAACCCGTACCACTCTTGGCACAGCTCGGAGGAATCACCACCCCGTTTAAAACACCTTTCTTGCATGCATTCGCGACCGAATCAATGCCCTTGGCCGCACTCAGCCTTTTCTGCCCCAAACCGCTACGCTTCGCAACCCTTCCTTCTCCCTTAATCAAGGGCCTCAGAGGGAAGACCCTGACCCCATTTTCCTCCCCAAGAAGCAGAAACCCCATCGAGACGGCGACCGAGTGGACCGGCAGCACGAGGTCGACGACCGCACACTTCATCAGATCGACGGCCGGATGACCGCCGCCGCCGTCGTCATGATCGCCTGGCAGCCGGGCGGCGAAGACCCAGATCTGATTGGCGGCGAGGGAATGGAGGACGAAGACGTTGGTAGAGGCAGCGAGGCCGACGGAGAGTCCGTGGGGCAGGGGGAGAGCGAGGGTGGAGCGGGCGCGGTCGCTCTTGAAGTTGAGGCGGGCGGGGGCGAAGAGGCCGCAGGGGAGGAGGATCCAAGCGCGGAGGTGGACGGCGGGGCCGGCGGGCTGGGGGGAGGCGGAGAAGAAGAGAACGTGGCCGTCGGCGGCGGGGGAGGGGAGGAGGCGGAGGAAGCAGGCGGTGGTGGAGACGGGGGGGACTGTGGTGGGAGGGGGAGGGGAGGAGAAGGGGGAGAAGGAGGCATAGAGGAGGTAGGAGGAGTCAGAGAGCATGAGGGCGAGGGAGCGGGAGGAGGACTCGAAGAGGAGGGTGGAGACGGCGGCCGTGGCCTGCGGCAGGGTCTTGGGGAGGAGGTCGACGAGAGTGCAAGCGTGCAGCCGCATAACAACCTCCTCCTCCTCCTCCACCACCTCCTCTTCCTCTATGTCGGTGGCGGCGAACTTAATTCGTCTTTGCCGGGTGGTGCCCGTTTCTTTCTCTACCCTCGTCCTTCGGCGTTCGGAGAGGATCCCGACTCTTTGCACAGAGACTCCTTTCGGCGCTTCGAGTCCGCGCTTTCTTTTTGAGTGCCTGCCTCCTATCCGGTGAGAGGCGTGCAGCGCATGGCTCCCAGCCTGCCTTTAAACTCGAGTTAAATCTATAACTCGGATCCAAGAGTTGTGCCCTGGGCCGCCCTTTTTGGGCACATAACATTTTATTAATTTAATCATTTTAAATTGTATGAAATAATTTGCAGTTACATTTGCTTTTGCAATATGTTTGATTTTATGAAAAGTTTTGAAAGAGAAAAGAAGGAAAAGAAAGATATTTTTCAGGGAAAAACTCTAGCCATAATTGAAAAACTCATTTTTATATTATTTCATTTTTCATTGTTCATTATCTAATAGCTGAAAAATTTTAAAAATTTTTTAAAAAAATTTTTAATTTCCCATGCTTCTTTACAACAGCCAAATGAAATGAAAAAAAAAAAAAAGAAAAGAAAAAGAAGGAAAAGAAAAATATTTTTCATGGAAAAAACTCAAGCTATGATTAGAAAACTCATTTTTATATTATTTTATTTTTCATTATTGATTATCCAATAGCTGAATTAGCTTCCCACGCTTCTTTACAGCAACCAAACAAATTTGTTCTCATCCAATTTAATTTTTAGTGCATTTTCTTATAAATAATGAATTTTACACAAGTTTTAACAAATTCTAAGAAAAATAACTTTTCAAGGATTATTCAATAATTAGTAGACTTGGAAGAGTGGTAAGTGAACTTTGAAAGTGAGAAACTTGTGGATGTCAAGAGAGACCATCGTTAGCAAGGTATTTCTATCAATCATCTTGCAATTCCCCTTCTAGTTTCCATTTTAGATTGTATCTTTCAATTTTCAGCATATAAAAATCTATTAGAATCTCTTTATCTTATTCAATTCATATTGAGTGTTCGTCAAGTGTTGCTATGTATTCAAGCATAGCACCGAACACCCTAACTAGTCATACATTCATAAGTAACTATATTTCTTGCACTTGTAATGCGGTGCCATGGCAAACCTACCCTCATGATTTACCTTATGCTTGGCATGGCATCTTCAAATCCAATCATCAATGACACTAATTAAATAATGATTTCCAGTGATGTCTGAAATTGCCTTGGGCCTATACAAACTTCAGCAAACGATCCTCCATTCTTGGGCAAAGCTAGCACACCTTGAACAATATCTTGCTGGCAATTTCAATCATAAATATGGTAGTTTTTTCTTATTCTGATTTTTGTCATAATGATTAACTATAAATTCATTAGAGAATTAACCAAAGTAAGCTCATTAATAACTTAGAGAATTAACCAAAGTAAGCTCATTAATAACTTATATTGCTAAATTGATTGCCAAAGGGAAATCATCTTGTTGCTTAAAGGATGGCCATTTCCATCAATGTGATTCTTTATACTCTTTTCGCAATACATTATTTTTATGTAAATTTTCTTCTTGCATCATTAGACATTAAATGTTGGCTTTCTTCGAAAGAAGGAAAGCCTTTTTGTAAGGGTTTTTACCTTCTTGGTATTGCAAATACCAATTTGAAGGTAACTTAAATATCTTGATATTTTGTGCATCCCCTGGTTCCTTTTCATACATCGCAAGCAGCCTTAATAGTTAGGTAAGATCTTGCATGTCTTATCATACCACTAGTCATTATTTGACTTTTATCATCCTTTATAATTTTATTTTTTTATTTTATTTAATGCATTGAAAGATATAGACTTGAGTCTATATCTACTTATAACCAAAAACAAAAAATACAATTTAAGCACCCGAGATATGTCTTTATCCAATTTTGCCATGCTTGAAAAATAAAAGCAAAAAGTCTACCCATTTAATAATGATCTTAGAAAATTAAAATATTAAAAAACTACTATAATAGAAGGTGCTAGCTTATCTTGCTAATAAAGCACTGATAATTGAGCTAAGTAACTTGAGATTAAATCTTTATCACTAGATTTTAAGATATTAGAAATATTTGGTATTTAGGGAAGAATCTACACCTTGTTGTGTAATTTATTATCTAAAGCTCTTCATTCAAATATATATATATATATATATATATATATATATAGTAGTGCATAGTAAATTTTAGGTGCATTAATGATATTGATAGATTAACAAAATTTTCAGCTACAAAAGCAAATAAGCCTTTCAAGCAAAGGGCATGAGGATAAATTTTTTAATTCCAATAAAGTAGGTATAACGTTTCAATCTCTAGCCCAATTAATGCATTAATGAGCCCGCATAGCTTAGAAACTCAAGTTCAAGTTAATAGTGAAAAGTGAACTTGAGTTAAAACCTCTCCAACTCATTCTTTTCGATATGAGACTATTTTTATAAGATATTACGTCTTCATCCTATGCAGTATATTACAAAATAACTTTAGTAGGGTTGTTGGTGTTGCAGAGATACCTTCACACCTAGTAGAATTGAGGTGGCTGCACACTACCTCCACATTATGGCAATTATGACAGGATTGAAGTGACTCCACACTATGTGACTAAACACTCATTAGCTTGCACTCTCACAGTAGGTTACAAATTTGGTCTGCTTGGTGCAATATAGTTGCAATTGTATATATTACCTATAGCACATTTTTATTATAAGAAAAGCTAGAAAACACTTATGAATAATTAAAATAATGGTTAACATATGGCAACTTTTGTTTAAGGATGTCTTGTTTCTATTGTTTATGATTCAGCCTCAAAACATATAAATACTTGAAATTTTGAATGGGATTGGACTCAAATCTATTTACTAACACAACAATAAATTCTCAATGATGGATAATCTGCCACATCATTGTTAAACTGTTGCAAATAGATGATCAGAAATGTTTGACCACAGTAAATAAAAGGGGCAAAACTAATTTCCAGGCAATGCATTTCAGTATTTGATATGGTAACTCTGAAATTTTTATGTGCTCAAAGGAGTCTAACTAGAGATAAGGAATAGAACAATCAGATGATATGCTAGATTTGAGAAAAAGCTGCCCCAGATCGCCAAAGGAAAACCAGATAAACTCTCGGTCTGTGTGCAAGAAATTTCTGTGTTAACAAAGCTCACGTTCTTGACCTAAGCCATCCACCTAAACAGCCATCTTTTTCATACTCCTTAGTGAATCTCTATCACACTTCAAGATCAGATTTGCGTTGGAAGCTGTCCTGTAAGCATACTACCGACATCTGTCCTGCAAGCACGCTACTGAAATCTGCCATTGTAATTGGTGGTGGAAGAATCTGCGTGCAAAAAGAGCAAACAACATATGTCGAACGAAATGATCCCTATGCTTAAGGTCATGTGTCGAGTTTTATTTATCTATCTATTTATTTATTTATTTTTATTTTTTGTTCTGCTGATCAGGACTTGAAAAGGCAAAGAATTTAAGTTGGATAGCCTCATCATGAAGGTCGGTGCTTCCTAAGTGGTTGAATATTTGAAGCAAAGATTTCCAGCAAAATGGCCACAGGAGAGCCAAAACCTACAAGACGATCCTGTTCTTCCTGGTGGTTGAATATTTGAAGCAAAGATTTCCAGGCCAAAGGAGAAATTAAATAACTACAAAATAATCCTGCAGAGTAACACGATTGCCACTTAAATTATAGGGATATAAGTTAGCCAGCAGCGTAGCCATAAACAGTAAGTATAATACACAAGTCAGCTTGAGCAAAACAAAATCTTCACAACAGATATTTGTGGTGTCTTTTTGATTGAGGATCAAACAATTATATACGCCAATTTACCTTCACACATTGCATGAGTAAATAGATACAATGCATCCTCCCCACCCCCCCCCCCCCCTTCCGCCCCCAAAAAAAAAAGGAAAAAATATATGAATAACTAGACACAACATGCAAATTACAATCCATACTTCAGTCGCCATGCAAGTGTTCAAGCACTTCATAGTAGTTACAAAAGTAAACAAAAACAAATTGTGGCTCTATTTGCAATTTAATGTGAATGAGCTCCAAAAGTAATCATTGGCTTCACTGCGGTTAAAGAATAGGAAAAAAAAACAGAGGTACACATTATGTTGGTAAAAATTTGATTCTTTGTTTGACAACCAAAACGCTTACCTAAATACCAAGAAATGGCACTTCCTTCACCCTTACAGCAAATTGCAACGCTTGCCAAGTCCTCCTCCCAGGACTTCGGCAGTTCTTTCAGCATATGGTCAACATGGAGCCACTTGTGTAGTCCGGTAATCAATAATTATCAATATCTAGAACAATTTGATTCATGGGCAATCTGACTAGTTTCATTTATTCAAGAGTTCAGATGATTGTGCGGTATTCACAAAACTTGCACTTTTGTTGATCCCCTCGAGCACTAAAATCCTTACTGCTTCCACTCCCCTCTGAAAGGTGAAGTCAAGCTGAATCCACAACAATTGTGTCATTTTTAAATACCAGAATTGAAAAGAAACTCTTACTAAATCAAGTATTTAGTTCCCTTTTACCAAACCCATTATTTAGTATGTATGCTTAAAATACTTGGTAAAAGATTAGGGAAAACCTCTTCACGCTCTTGCTTATTGAAGGGTCTGAGAACAAAATTGGCAGGATCCATCTTCCCTGGTGGCCGGCCAATGCCTTGACAAAAGTCACCAGAAGTTCTCTTTAAGCATCTGTATGTAACAGAAGGGCAAAAACCACAGATTACCACAGATTGCATTCTTACCTATTCGTAGACGTGGAAAATCATGACTTCCCTTAAAGCGGTTGATTACACTTCGCATCCTGTTAATCAATACTGTTGTCAGTTAAAAGTCAATCAGGTTATCATTTATCTTAAACCTGTTTTACAAGTGAGCGGATAGAGAAAACTAGTGATTAGGTAAAATGGGAATTGACTCTGAGACACATGCTAATTGTCAGCTCAATGAGTAGATAGGGGGATTTTTTAAAAAAGAAAAGTATAAGGCCAAAAATTATGCATTCTAGTATGCAGCTTAATACCTTAAGGATCTAAAGCAGGCTATTAGTATTACCAGAGATTTCTGTACATCAAAAAGTGGATGGTGTAGGCCGGCAACATACTCTTATGCATTGGGTATGCAGTATTCTTGTCTGTCCACCTTACAGGGAACCCAGTTAAAAACTGTTACAGGGAGTGCCTAGACTTACTTTACAATCACAAACTCTGTTATCTCATCAGGAAATGGTACAACCCCAGTTAGAAGTGGAATGTAGATGGAAAGCTGTAAATGACGATCAGAATTGCATGGGAATGATCAGCACCCTCCTTATAGCAATTGCTAAAGGGAAAATTTTCCATGTAACAAATTATCATCTTAAAACTTAAGGCAAATTGCGTCTTGGCAGTACAACTAAAGATCAGCAGCACATTAACGTATGCAAGTTCAGACATTGAATAACTAGAGCTAATTAAGGGGCTGTAAAGATGTTGGCATAAGATATCCACTGATAACTTGTGCATCCGTGGAGGCCAAGGAAAAGGAGTCTCATTTGTGAAGGAAACAACGGATCTGTGAGAGTTGAGGAACTCACAATCCCTAAATTTTAGAGAAAATGCAAACCACCTTGCTTTTAGAATCTAGGGTCCCAAAAATTATGGATAATCTGCTCCAAAACTTCCAAAAGTTATGGATAATCTGCTCCAAAACTTTCTCCCATTTTACGATTTCCCTCAACTTTCTACTTTATTGTCTCACCCTTTCCACTGGCAAGCTAAGTTATCAGTGGATAATTTAAGCCCCGCATCCAAACAGGGCCTAAATTATTTATCATTCTTCAGCAAACAAGCATTTACGTAGCAACTGGCCACCTATCAGGCAGCTGACCACTACCAGGTCTGAAGAATAGATCAAGTCACCAAACTGATCTATTGCAGAACAGAACCTGGCTGGTCCATATTTCAAGCATCATAATCTCTTCCAGCTGTTAGATATTGTCCTCTTTTAAGCCTTTGTCCTTTCTTGGTATCTTTATTTCTCTACAGTCCAAGGCAGCCAACTTTTTAACAAAACCCTAGGTTTTGTGCTGCTCTGACTCCTTATTGCAGCCATCTTACTGTGTCTGATTTCTATCAACTGAGTCACCACCGTATGGTTTGCGATGCACTTCATCACTGATTGTGGCAAACATCAACACTCCTCCATTGTTTTTCACTTTGCTAGGAGGAACATCTCTGGGTTGAACAAAAACTACATCACTGTGGGAAACCTTCTGAAACTTGATCCTGTGTTAAGTTCCTAGTTATAGATTGTTAGTTTTGTTGCTGAAATCACCACTTCTAATCAGCCCTGTACAAAGAATGCTTTATACTAGACATATCACATCAGATCAGAGGCTTATAAGGTTTTTGCTTTTTTTTTATATTAACATATTAGATAACAACCTTGTTATGCAAAACAGCTGTGTTTTCTCAATTGGTTTAAATTTCAGATTTATTAATTTCATTATTTGCTTGTGTGTTGCATCTTTTTAGGAGTGCATGCAGAGTATTCCCTGAGGACATTCTACATTAGAGCATGTCTAAAACAGGAGAGCAGGGCACAAGAATATATAACTACATAAGAGCTTATATAGGCAAATGTTACATCAGTTCGTATTAAGACAAGAGAGTATAAATTGCTACAAGTTACCACTTTGGAACATAAGGTACAGAAGTACACACTCCTGTACTGTGCCAATAACATTTTAGCATGGTACATATATTGTAGATGTTCTACGATTCCAATGGACAGCAACATCCTTGATGCAAAGTTTTTGAAGCCAAAAATTGATGGCAGAGAGATCACAAAAGCATCACAAGAGCTGAAACAAATCAAAATAAGAGACCTCAAGGAGGAAAAATTGGAAAAGGTTGGCTTTGCAGGAGGATGTAACCAAATCTAGGAATACACGAATAAGTATAGTAATGAAGTCATCCACATTAGTTAGGATAATGGCATTGGTTATGACTACAATTATGGAACTATAGCACAATTGAGTTGATGTCAACTCCTGTTCAAGGCAAAAAGTAGTCGATGGTTACATCGAGTTCATAACAATTTGAAACAAAAGAGACCAAGAAAAATGAAAATTGGCCGTTTCTTGGTTGTAGTTATAAGAATAGTACTCTTTGATGATTTTGAGAGAAGGGACTCAACAATGAGTCTATGACAAGCATATGCTATAAGCATAGTGTAATCAGTGGGAAAGAACAAAATACCCATTGTGGCCCCCATGTCCACCCTTTGGCAATAGACGCAATTTAGCAAAAGGTAAGTCAAGGTCGTCATACATCTGCAGAAAAGAAATCCAGCAGTCAATGGAATGTAGGGAAAAAAAAATTCCATGACAGTAACAACAGAACAATGGAAGTATTATAAGTATTGTACCAAAAGTACTTGATTCAGTGGTATGTTGAAATAAGAGACAAGCGATCCAACCTACATTTCAAGGGCCAAAAGGATATCATAAATAGAAAGAGGTTTACTCATATCGGAGAAGTCTTTTCAGATATATGTACTTACAGACTCACCACTTGCATTCATAAACGTTTGTGGTTTGGCAAGCATGACAGGGACATTTCCAATGCAGCCTAGAAGCAGAAGAGGAAAAAGTATATCTGAGGTCAGTATAAACAAGTATTCTAAGTAGTAAGGTAGCAGCGCATCAACAGTAAATAAAAAACCAAAGACAAAATAGATCGAGATCCACATAGACAAGAATTGTACGCCATAAGATAGAAAATTGCTTTTAAATAAAATACCTATGTTCTTTTTTTTTTTAGTAGGAAGCAAGTTCTTGCTTTTAAATAATATAGAAAAATTATGTTAAGTGGGTAATATATGGTTACAGGACCTGTCTGCAAGGACAGAACTAATAAACACATAATCAGGTAAAGCACAAATTCACTAAACAGGAGATCTAGGGCCCACAGTCATCAGCAATAAATTGACACCACAAGAACAATTGAACCACCTGCTGGTCTTCTTAGAGCAGCAGGTCAGATCCACTGTTCAGTAGATTTTTTTCCTGACAAAGGGGCCTGAAAAATCAGTGGTCTTTAATAATTATGTTCGGATTGTCCCTTTATGAGTGCACAAGAGAGCAACATTAGTGAGCTCGCTCATTTGAGTATCTCACTAGTCCTAGCAGACCTTACCTGCAGCCCTCTTCTTAGTGAATCTTCAACCTGGTTTAGGACAATTAAAATATGAGCATATGTTACCAGATTTATTTAATTTGCAAGCAGTAGTTGCATATTGACCAAGGTTTTAAAAACCAGAACTGGAGGGTATACTCATTTTTTGAATAACCGGTATGGTACCAAGCACTACCAGCACATGGTACAGCACTGCGTCCCACACTGACACACTATGGACCAGTGCCAATTTTCTGTTGGAACAGTACAATACCGCTCGTATCATCCCGTTTTGGTGGTTTTTAAAACCTCAACATGGACCATATGTGATAGTAAACTTTAGTTCATTGAGTGGGATTACACAACACTATAGTCAATATCAAGCCATCAAACACATTCAAATATCTCATCTTTGCAAAACTACAAATAAAAATTAAATAAAAAGCATGATACAGAAATTAAATAAACATGCAGATAATATTTTCCCCGTATATGTTCATGTTTGCGCATGAGGGAAGCATTGCAAACCAAGATATAAGTATATATTTGTTGTTTAAGTAGTAATAGGAAAAGTACCTTCCCCAAATGCTGCTTGGTAGCGTAATTTGCTCATAGATATGCCCTCAGCTTCAGCTATAGCATCTAACATCTCAAAACCAACCTAAAAGGAAAGCAACCAAATCTTTAAAGAACATTTGACAAGGCAGGCTATTATTATTCCTGCAATTTGAAAAGCAAGTTCCAAAGTTGTGCAACGGTGTTACGCACAAGTCAATATTGGAGTCACTAGCCTCATAGAACACAATTGAAAACTCTAACATGTGAATTAATGTTCAAACACAATATCATAGCCCTAAACTGCTAAGGCTTATCCTAGCTATAAGCTCTATCGCTTAATTAGTACTATGGGAAATCAACTCAAACATAATATACGACAAAGTTCATATCTGTACCATATAATATATATGTTATGTACCATGGCAGATAGTTATCAAAATAGTGCACAGGTAATATTATCTGAGAGATGCCGACTATAAAGATCATCTTCTAACATCTTTCATGAATCAATTTGATCATTGGAAGCCTCATATCACTGCAACTGAATTTTGGTTGTAGTTCATGCATTCCAAAAACTTTAGTAGATTTATGTAGTCAGAGATGGAGATCAGATTTTTTTTTTTTTTTTTTTTAATTTGGATGTTTCTGGATTGCTTGTAAACAAGAACAACCCAGTTCAGACATGAAACAGTTCGAATTGTTTGGCAGCATTCAGCCCTTTCACTCAGCAGTTATGATGAGACAGTCTTGTAAGTCTATATCAAGCTTGTTGCTTCAATGTCGAGAACAAACACTGTAGCAGTTTTGCTTAGATCTGATTTTTAAAAAAGGCAATAAACCATCTTTTTTGTCCTAGAAAATGAAAAATTGAATAGACTAATGAAGCAAAAAGTAAAAATATGAAACAAAAAGACAAGGAGAAGAATAAGAAGGATGAGGCTTGCAGTCTGTTAGTTTCTTTCACCGAGATCATCCGCCAAAACAGCCAGCCATCAACTTGATAGGTATAACTAGATATCTATCCTTCTCCAATAAGGACTTCCAAAAATAGGAAATAGGCTAGTCGATGTTAACTAATAAAGTCCATTGTGTGTCCACTATATCTCTCTCACGCACATGTGTGCACAAAAGCAAACAATGCTCCCCACAAATTAGCTTCCAAAAACCCTTTAGAACACCTCCTAAATATCTAATTTCCAGATGAAAAAAGAATGTCGAGTGAAGAAGCTTGGAATAATTTGTCTTAAGTCCCAAGAAAAGGGTTATTCAGGCTTTCATGGTAAGGTTTCAACTTGGTGGATTCGGTCAAGTTGAGGGCTAGCCAAGGTTTGCAATCTCAATATAGAACCCCATACTGTCAGCATGACACATACCTCAATACAAACATTCGGCAAGTCTCAACACTCTACCAATATGGTATGGTACATCTCATACCAAACAATATAGCCTGGTACAACGAACAAAGGGGCCAACCCTAACCCAATCTAACCTTTATCACTCCCAAACCAACCTGACCTTAGCTTGTGATTTCTCTAACCCAACCCCATTTTGAGCTAAAGTCAAGTTGGGATGAGCTAGTATTAGCTTGGAATAGGTTGGGTTGGACAATTAAGTTAGGTTGAGTTGTATAAGTAATTGAATATTGTGGAAATTTCAAACATTTTTGACGAGTTCGTATTACTCTAGTTGAGACCTTATTTGAGTGCATTAATATAATTCTATAACTCAAAAAAAAAAAAAATACAAATGATGACTAAACAAAGTATATAAGTAGTTTATGTGTGACATAAAAATAAGTGCATTTATATGTTAGGTTGGATTTAGCCAGGTTGGTTCAGATTTGGTTCAAGTTGGATTTAAGCTCAATCCTAACCCAACCCATTTAGGGTCTAGGTCAGGAATTTGGGGTTCCAAAACCCCCAGTAGAGTTAAAAAGCTTAACCCAACAGTTAGTTGAACCCAAAACAAGATGCACCTTAGTTATGGTTGGCCCTTTTGTTCAATAATAAGGGGTGGCAATAGGGCCCCTACTAGATAGCCCTTCCCTGCCCTAACGACACCACATATAGCCTTCTCATCTATGTACTCCATCTACCATGCTCGTCTTTCATAGCCCTCCCCCCTCCAAAAAAAAATGTCATATTTTGTACATTTAGGGTTTTATTTAAGGGCTTTGATGTGTTGTACTTCAACTTCTGAAGAAAAGAAAAGAATTGAAATTTCTTTCTCATCTCTCTAGGCCATATAGTGCTCTCTCTCCTCTCAATAACATCTCTTATATAAATCATTTCTTCAGATCAATTTTTTCTTGCAATTAATTGCACTGAAAATTGTAAAAAAATTGTTTTTCACTATCTTATGCATGTCAGATTCTTTCTGTTACTCAAGCATTTCTTTAGTATTAAAAATAGATTCAATAAGTTTATAAATAAAAGTTGACCACATGAAATATAATTAATATTTCATATATTTTGGAAATATAAATTTGTACAAAAGTTGCCTAGGTGCTTCCAACCCCAAACTTATTTTAGCCATGCACTTCTATACTCTAAAACCCAATTCAAGCTACTAAAGAAGTGTCTACTTGTTGAGTCATATACCTAACCAACCTAACCCACGTACTTGGCCTCTAAAAGAAGGCCAATGATGGCAAGCCAAGGAAGAAAAGGAAAAGATTTTAGATTCTCTTTTTTTGTGTGTGTGTTTCACAAGGGTGCTCAGGCAGAGAGAAAGAAGAAAGAAAATATGAAGGGAAGCCTGGACAAGGATGGTATCATGTTTAAGTCCAATTTTCTGTTTAAGCTGGGCTTAAGCTACAAACAACTCTACCATGCATCTTGAATTGAGTTTTATTTTGGATTTTGTTCAGTCAATTTCAAGATTATGTCATTTTGGATTAGAAACATAATGGTCATATCCAATCTACACAGTTACATTGGTAAGTAATTCCTTCATGCTTTCGAATTTGTTTTGTACTATCGAATGATATAGTTATTTTGAAGTTTTAGGTATTGCTTTAATTCCAACCTCATGTTCTGATACAAGACCAGAACTTATTTTGTAAAAAACTCTAGCATGCGTTCTGGTTTCAAGATTTATTATATATTTTGTTGAACCTTTTTCAACCTAGGTATTGCTTTGAGATTCTAAAATCGCAGTCAATTTCCAAAGTTTAGGGTTTCTTCTGAAGAAAACATGTTACGAATCAAGCAAATACAACAAGATTTCACAGATGAGAAGAGCGCACCCCTACGCGCCCGCCCCCAACCACCACCACCACCATCACACACACTCTTCTTTTCTCATCCGCCCAAATCTGAATCCAACTATTCTTCTACGCAATTTTACTTACAATTGAATGCGAGATAATCCAACCACACAATCAAACATGCATGCCTTTAAATCATAACCAGTTTTTAAACCCTCGCAAATGATATTATCTTCCGTCCAAGAAATATAATATTTTCCTCAATTCTTTCCATTGATCGCTTTCCTAAGAAAACAATCGGCATCAAAGGAGCGACGCAATTTAAGCTACAGAAATATGTCCGAATTTTTTTTGTAAGAAAAAAAAAAAAAAAAAGCAGGTGTAACAAAAATTGAATAAAGATCAAAGAAAAGCCAGGAAAAAGAGGGTAGAAATTGAAACAGGTCCGCGTACATTGTGGCGGGTTCCCAGGTACATCTTGCCCGGGTTGCCGAGGCCGACGAACAGCCAAGGCTTGGGGCGGGAAGGCTCGCTGGCGGACGAGGCGAAGGCGCGGGGAGGTGAGAGGCGAGGGGGGGAGGAGGAGGAGGGGTGCGGCATCCTGGCACTCCGCGCCCCCCGCGAGGCGAAGAAAGGAAATGGGACGCGCAGCCCGCTGGAGGTGGCGGACGACGAGAGAGCAGCCGAAATGCCCAGCATGCTTTGCGAACCACAGCGGCGATAACGGCGACCGGGAAGGGCTTCCACTCGATAAGAAGATCAAGAACGCTTCACATTTGCGGGGCCATTCTGATTAGGGTTTGGAAAACCGCCCAAAGTCCGCTTCTTCATCGGCCGGGAATATTAGCCCGACCCGGTCCTACATGGGTCGGCTTTGGGTCGCGACTGGGGAGGGTTGGCCGCGGATCAAATTTTCTCTCGACTCCGCTTGTAAATGAGTCGTATGGGTCCCTGGGCGGTTTAGATAAGGTTGAGAGACTGGTCTCGGATAAAAAATTAACGGATTATTTATTATTTTCAATATTTTTGGAAAAGAATCTATATTAGTTTGAATCCACTGGGAATTTACCTAAAACTAGCTTGTGAATGATGGCCTTTATATGGGTATGGTCGTATGGACTGTGAGATCATAATTATGCCAAATTGAATCTAAGTATGAGTAAAAACTTTATCATTATCCTAACTTGGCATAAACTTGGTCTAACCTCTTGCCGCTTAATGACAATAGGACTTTCTATGTGATTATCCTAACTTGGCCCAACTTAAACTGGGTCTGACCCATTGCGTCTAGAGTTCCGAAGACCGGGCACACAATAGCCTTTGAAATTTGAACCAATTGCAAGTTTTTTAATGCAACTAATTCTCGAGTTGATTAGATGTTTTGAAATTTTTGTTACTAATTCAAATCAATAAAAATCATTACAATGTTATCATGATATCATTTTACATTTCACTATGCATTCTAATAATAGAATATTTTCAAGTGTGAGTGCTAGTTATCATATTTATTTTATTTTATATTGTAAGTACCACTTATCAGTTCATATTATATATATCATTCCTTTTTTTAATGTCATCAGCAACTGATCAAGGGCGATGTATGTTTTAGAAACATGGCATAAAAAATGAAGCCATAAGTTATAAATTATAAGAATGATATTAAAAAGTAATTATATATTTTCTTATGCATTTACAAATTTTTGTGCTTTTTTAATATTCATCTACTTTTGTAAATATCATGACCAAATATTTCCTTATCTATAGCTTGTCTTTCTATTTTTTTTCTTATTTATTTACTCCCATAAAAATCTCATTATGGTACTTTCTCTGCTTGTTAACAGCATGATTCTAATTCTTTTTATTTTTTTTTGCTTATTTATTCTCAAAAAATGACAGTGACAGAATAACAAAAAGAATGAATTTTTATATGATTTCACTAAAAAGGAAACAACTTATTGCATTTTTTTTCTTATTTGTTTATAATTTTTTTAAATTTTTTTCTCGTTTGTCTTCTATCACCTTTTTCTTATGACTATTTCCTTCCATATTTATGTCTTTATTTAGTCCTGTATTTTAGTGCAGGCCATGCGTTCCATTTTTGATTATTTAATGCTATGAACATATATAATTAAAATTTCTTTGTTTCTCTAAAATCAAGATTTTATTTATTTCTTTAGTTATATATAGCCATGATTAAATAAGTAATCTAGAAAAAGTGGAGCAGAATTTCAAAAGATTATATGAGTGTTGCCAAGTAATTCATTTTGAAATATCATTTATTCTAGTTTTTATGGGAATGATCATTTTTATCCATAAAAAAAAAAAAGAAAAAAAATTACCACTCTTCTCATTTAATAATGGAATCATAAATTCTCTATTCAAAGAAATGATGACTTTTAATAACATTTTGATTTTGTTACTTGTGCAAACCAAACATTGAAATGAACCCAATTGCAATTCCTGTTCCATTCCACCCTGAAACCATGAACCAAATCTAGCATAAACCTCTGCAAGCAAAATCTGCCAGGCACTGTCAGATCTACTTGTTAGAAGCAAATAATTTCACAATTCTCATCTCTAAATTGGCAACCAGCCTATCCTTCAAGTAATTTCTCACCAAATATGGTTAAAGGAAGAAAGTAATGATCAATTGTCTCTCAGCACACAGTGAAGAGATTTCACTGCCACATCACATTCTGCATGGTAGAGAAGGGATCCAACACTGTTTACAAATGGTCAACCACGCCTTATCCACATTTTACATTCTCATGGAAAGGTCAAGACAGCTTTCAAATTGCACAAAACATAGGATTTACAAGCTTGAGCACTCCCACACATTTAATTCATTTAGAAATCCAAAAGAAGAGGATGTAACAGTGATAAATTCACACATTAGCAGTATATTTTGTTCGGGCAGAAGAACTTTCCATCATGAATGTACAAATATATTTAGCAGGAAATGGAGGGAACCTACATACTGGTTGATACTCATGTAATCAAATCATCCATAAATGGGAGATCAAATGGTAGCTTTATCACACCAGACGCAACGAGGAGAAGCAAGAGCCACACTGGCAAGATTTTCAGAGACACCGTCATCAGAATCTGCTGCCCTGCATTTTAAAACATAGTGATTTTAAATTAGAACGAAGAAATGAAGACACCAATTCATTGAAGATGATGAGCATGTGTTGTATAGAAAAATCACATATAATTGATCACACAAATGCATGAAGACACTCAGCTTGAGAATTCTGAGATTTTGGAGGCAATAAATGTCAGGTAGAAAGTTGAGATTGAAAGAGAACTGAATGGGTCTTAAAGGCAAGCAATTAGGAAGTGGCAACCCAATGAAAAGGCTGCCATTGAAGAAGCTGGATGGTGCATGATGAGGAAAGATCCATCTTTTCTATGATTTGAATTTACAAATTAAAAACGCCGTTAAAATTATTTGGGTTTTTGTCTGCCACAATGAAAAGAACTACTTATACATGAGGAAAATAATCCGCACCATCCTTTGTCATTCAAAGCTGACAAAAATTATTCAGCCATGGTAACTACTGGAAATGCAGTAGATTTTTATTTAAATATGCATTAAGGCAACAGCAGACATGGGTCCAAACCAAGAAATTGGCAGTAAGATAATATACATTTGGAGCAGAGAACAAGCAGGGAAAAGTGCATACTTAATCACATTAACAAGCAAGATTATAGTTACAGGGCATCACAGGAGACAGACCCTGCCACAGACTAACATTCGGTCATACTGGCTTTTTATGGCAACTCAGATCATAAAAAGGAATTGCACCATATCATTAAACCAATGAAGAATGAGACCAAGAAAAATCTGAATTCCTGAATGGACAAAATGGTTCCAGGATGAATGGCAATGAATATTCTGCATATTTTTTTCTTGCTCCAAATGAGGGGAAAAAAAAGAAATCTGAGGTTGAAGAAGCTACACTAATACCAAACTTGTCCAGGCATGGACAACAAACAGCACTCAAGAAAGCATTACCATCAGGACACTCCTGACTTTCATTAAATGAGAAAGTGTTGAGCCAAAATAATTACAATAACTAGCAAATTTGTTAAGCATAAGATAAGCAGATTTATTTTAACATTGTTTTGAACAAGTGCATAAATGTGGTGATGTAGCCTTCAAAGAACCTTAATGCTTGCTTCACAGAATGAGGGATGGAATGGAATGGGAATTCCAGCTTTTGCCCCATTCCTATGTTTGGTTTGGGTAAACAAGCAACGGAATCACATCTCCTTTGGAATCGCCATTCCCTTAAACAAAAGAATCATGATTCCACTCTTTCACGGGAGGAATGGTCCTTACAACATGAACAGGAATGAATAATATTCATGTTATGCACTAGTTAGATTATGATAATTTACGATGCAAGAACCATGAAATAAAGATCAACTATGATCGTCTGAACACATGAACAATCAAACACTAGGACTCTCATTTTCTTTAATAATTTCTAAGAACTTTAATAGAGTTTTCCACTACATGCTGTCACTATGCATATAAATGACAGATGCAGGACAAAGACTGCCGGACATCACATGCCACTATATATATATATATAAACACTGAATTCTATATCACAACATACTCATAAAGGGGAGAACCTAATTCTTAGAACCCTCTTGCAATAAATGTGGTTTTTACCTAGATTTACTAATATCTTGTTCTCAGGCCATTGCAAGTCCATTGAAATGAATGGTTTTCCGGCCATTCATCGCCCATGTCACAGAAATATTTTTATTTTCATTAATCGCCCAATATGCTTGCACACACTATCACCAAATAATTCTAATCTAAAATAAACTCTCTGTTCCCATTATCATCCTACAAGATTTACCTTTTAGTACCTCCCCATAGATTGAATTGTCTTCAACTAATCCTCCTGCATCCCCTTTTAGTACAAGCTAGAATTAAGATTCAGAAAAGAGGAAAAGAAAACGTCTAAAAACGCACCTTATTCTGATTCATTCTCCCTAAAAAAGTATGACAGTTACCCTCTTGAACATGACCTTCTACCTTCTCCTTGAAAGCTTTTTCTCCTCACTTTAAATATAACACACACAGTTTTTATCTCGTAAATTGCAAAAGGGAGCAACTAGTTCCTGGTATTCTAGACCGAGAATCCTTCGTTTCATCCACCCTCGCATTCTTTATTTCCAACAAATTATCATATCCAGCAGACGTCTGCAATGCAGTATAAGCGAAAAGAAACTAAAAATACGGAACTGAAATCGACTCTATGATGGAAATTAGGATATACCATAGCGAGTATGGGCCTCGGTGCGGTCGACCACCCATTCCGCCGTCTCACGGAGCTTACTCTCCATGGGGCTCTCGGCCTGTCCGATGGGAGTAGAGGAGAGGAATTCCACAAACGGAGAAGAAAACGAGGACGATGAGGACCGAAAGGGATCGCCGGCGACACCTATAGCCCGCTCGACCTCTGCAATGGAGGGTTGCTTCCGCGGCGGAGTGCCGTTTGTCCTGCGAGAAGGCCTGGCGGTCTGGGATGCGAAGGTGGTTCTGGTGCGGCCTCTGGCGGTGGAGGCGGCAGCGGCGGGAGGAGAGGAGTGGGGTACGCCAGCCGCTGCTGAGAGTCCCGCCGCTGCCGGTATGCGACCCATCCGCGTCGGCTTTCCTCTGGCTTCGGGAGGAGGGGAGATTTTTTTGAAGGGATGAAAATCTTATCCGAAATGCTACCCGCACGAGCGGTGTCATTACGAGTGTTAAACGAGCCGGGCCGGCGCTATAAAAAGTCGCCCGTGGGCTGACATGCCATGCTGGCATGGCCATCACGTTCAGAGGGGTGGCACGGTACAGTCCATGGACCTGACCCAGGCTCATAGGCCAAGCCAAGCTCATATGCTGGCATGTTGTACCAATCTGCCTAATTTTTATTCAAATAATTGAAATAAAATAAATTATATATATATATATATATTATTTATGGATAGATAAGTAGTTTGATGTTGTGGTTATATCATTTTATTATTGTATTACTCAATCCTCTTCTTTATCTTTTAGTTATTCGAAAGAAAGTTTGTAATATTTATTTTTACCTCTCATCGTACATTAACCTGCATGCTCAATAGTAACCCAAAAAAGGATAAGTACATCTAATTTATTTTATTTAGTATCTTTAAAATTAATTTTAAAATTAAAAAATAATAAAAAAAATTACTTAACGGTTGGCTTGCTGAACTCGATAATCTCAATATTATGAGCATATGTACATGTATAATATAAAATAAATCATATCAAGATTCATCATAAGATCCATAACTTCTTTGTATTCTTTTCAAATCACTTAATTTTGATCCTTTTTCCTTCACCACCAATGGAATACCGGGGTAACAAGCTAAGTCTAACCTTTCTCTTTCATAAATTCTCTCTTCTCATATTACCCAAAACTACATCTATATCTTTATAGTTTTTCTTGTTAATGGAGCTCGCAAGAGCCATTTGACTATGGTCATCAAGACCACCTAGTAGAATCTAATAACTATTTTCTAATAAAACTAATAAAAATCTTGTTTAAGTCCCATGTAATGTTACATTGATCTTGATTCCTCTACTTTTGTTTGCTTTAAAAATTAGATATGTATCGAGATATTTTTAATTGCTTAACGAAAGAAAAGAAAGGGAAGGAAAAATAGTTCAAACCGATGATCATTTATAAAGAAAAAGTTAGCAAACGATTTTTCTATGGCCGCACATGAAGGCTAAGGATCATTATGATGAGGCATTTAGTCTTGTGAGGGTCTTTTGTGAGGTTGAGAGATCTCGTAAAGGGTTGGCTCGCTGCAGAATTCTGCCCAAGTGCTGTTGTTCTAGCAAAGGAGGGAAGTGAGAGTCCTTTGTGTAGAGAGAATCTTCCCAAGTGCTGTTGTTCTAGCAAAGGAGGGAAGTGAGAGTCCTTTGTGTAGAGAGAATCTTGTGTGATTCTTGTAAAGATAGGGTCTTTTAAGAGGTTCGTGATGTATTCTTGGTGGATTGATACAATGACGCATTTTCCTTAACCTCGCATTGTCTTGGTGAGTGTGCGTTGGATTTTAGGTGGAAGAAAGGCTTGCAAGGTAACGGATACTTGCAACTTGGAGGCCAATTTTTAAAACAACAAGCTGGTTATTGGAGGTTCTTGGAGCATGATCCTAGCTGTATATGCATGCGTGAATGGCTGACTAGAGAAGGGACGCATCTCTAGTGCCACACATCGTAAAGAAGAGATTTGGAAAAAAAATTTCTGATTTTCGTTTCGCTGTTCATAAGGGTGTGACAAAAAAACAAATTTTATTAGTAAAAACTATAATACACCATAAAGTTTTTCACTACAGATTTTCACTGCAAATTAAGTACTGTTATCTTTTTACTGCATGCAATGAATGTATACATAATTATCTTCTCAGCGCATGTGATTATTAATTTTTATTTCATACAGTTATTGAGAGATAAGTTGTTATTTTATCAATACATACAATTATCTACCAAGTACACAATCATGATTAGAAATTAAAAAGAATTAATATGATAGATCATGTATTATATAATGTCTCAATTATCAATTTGCCTAAATTAAATTATCATATTTATAAACCTAGGACTGGCAAATCGGTTCATCTCCTTGTATTTCAGAATCCTATGGAATCAAATTACCATGGCACTAGCAAACCAATTCCTCTCCCTATATTTCAAAATCATGTGGATTATCATGTTTTCCTCCCCTTGTATTTATATGGAATAATCAAGTTACTATGTCTATAAACTTGAGACTAGCAAACCAATTCTTCTTCTTGTATGTCAGAATCCTATGGGATTGGATTGGTATATTATGCCAACTATAAACGTGGGACTGGCAAACCGATTTCTCTTCCTGTATTTCATTCGATTGGCATCTCATGCAGACTGCAAACGTGAAACTTGAAAATTGATTTTTTTTTTTGTATTTTAAAATATCATGGGATTGAATTACGATATTTACTATAAATATGAGATTAGCAAATCAGTTTCTCCCTTTGTATTTTAGAATTCTATGAGATTGGATTGACATCTCATACCATGAGATTGGCAAACCGATTCCTCTTTTTGTATTTCATACTTATGAAATTGGATTGGTAATCTCATACTACTTTAATTATATACAATGAGATAAAAGTTTTTTTGATAGAAGAGCGCGACCGTAAAAGTTATAGCGAGATAAAAAGTGTTTTGGGATAAAAGATTGCAACCACAAAATTTTTATGTGACCTAGTAGAATTTAATAAGTGTTTTCTAATAAAACTAATAGGAATCTTCTTTAATCTCACGTATTGCTCTACTCTTGATCTTTGCTCGATTCCTCTATTTTCCTTTGCTTTCAAAATCAGAGACTTGTCATGATATTTTTGATTATTTCTTTGGTGGAGCATAGCAGCAATGTATTGTTAAAGGTGGAAATGATAATAAAGAAGAGATAACGAAAAAAAGAAAGAAAAAATCATTCAAACCAATGATCCTTTATCTATACGGGATTCGGAAAAGTTAGCAAACGGTTCTTCTATGAACATTAAAAAGTAAAAATTTTTATCAGTTAAACCACGTAAAGTTTCTTAGTGTAGATTGGGCATTGTTATCTTTTTACTGCATATAATGAATGTATACATAGTTATCTTCTCACCGCATATGATAGGCTATTATTTTATCAATGCATATAATTATTTAGTAGAGTACACAAAAGATTGGAAATTAAAAAGAATTAATATGATAAATCATGAATTATGTAATATCCGATTCGTTAAAGGCTCAATTATCAGTTCGCTTAGATTAAATTAGCATATCTATAAACCTAGGACTGGCAAACCGGTTCCTCTTCTTGTATTTTAGAATCTTATGAGATTGGATTTGCGTGTCATATCAACTATAAATGTGGGACTAGCAAACTGATTCTTCTCACTATATTCAGAATTTTGTAGGATTGAATTAGCATGCCAACTATAAACATGAGACTGGCAAACCGGTTCCTCTCCCTGTATTTTAGAATCATATGGGAATCAAATTGCCATGTCATAAACTTGCAACTGGCAAACCAATTCTTCTCCATGTATTCTAGAATCAATCCTGTCAGAATAAGTTACCATGTTTATAAACCTGATTGGCAAATCGGTTCTTCCTTTATTTCAGAATTATAGAATTGGATTGGCAATTATAAATGTGGGAATGGCAAATCGATTCTTCTTTCTATATTTGATTGGTTTGGCATCTATGCCGATTGTAAACATGGGACTGGAAAACCAATTCCTTCTTGTATTTTAGAATATTGTGGGAATGAATTGCAATCTCATGCTGACTATAAACATGGGATTAGCAAATCGGTTTCTCTTTCTGTATTTTAGAATTCTACGGGATTGGATTGACATCTCATGCCGACTATAAATATAGGATTGGCAAACCAATTCTTCTTTTTGTATTTTATAATCCTATGAAATTGGATTGATAATCTTATGCTGCTTAGATAAAAAAAATTTTGGATAGAAGAGTGCAACTGTAAGAATTATGGTGAGATAAAAAGTTTTTTTGGGACAGAAGATTGCGGCAACAAAATTTCTACGCAATGTAGTAAAATTTAATAAGTGTTTTCTAATAAAACTAATAGAAATTTTTTTTAATCCCACCGTATTACCTTGATCCTTGCTCGATTCCTCTATTTTTCTTTGCTTTCAAAATCAGAGACTCATCGGGATATTTTCAATTGCCAATGTATTGTTAAAAGTGGGAATGATAATAAAGAAGAGATAATGAAAGAAATGAAGAAAAAATAGTTAAAATTGATGATCCTTCATTTATACGGGAATTCATAAAGGGAAGTTAGCAAACGATTCTTCTATGATTGGACATTAAGAAGTAAAATTTTTATTCGCCATAAAGTTTCTCAGGTTTTCACTATAGATTGGGCTTCGTTATCTTTTTATTGCTGAATGTATATATAGTTATCTTCTCATCGCATATGATTATTATTTTTTATTTCATTTAGTCATTGAGAGATATGCTGTTATTTTATCAATGCATACAATTATCTACTAAAGTACACAATCATGGAATGGAATAGAAAAGATTGAAAACTAAAAAGAATTAATGTGATAGATTATGTATCATATAGTGTGTCCGATCCATTAAAGGCTCAATTATTAATTTGTCTAAATCAAAATTATCATGTCTATAAACCTACGACTGACAAACCGATTTTCTCTTCTTGTATTTCAGAATTCTGTAGGATTGGATTAACATATCATGCCGATTATATATGCTAGACTAGCAAAATGATTCTTCTCCCTATTTTTCCAAATTTTGTATGATTGGATTCGCATATCATGCTGACTGTAAACGTGGGACTGGCAAACCGGCTCCTCTCCCTATATTTTAGAATCATGTCGTAATCAAATTGCCATATCTATAAATTTAGGACTAGTAAATCGATTCCTCTCCCTATATTTTAGAATCCTATGGAAACTAAGTTACTATGTCTATAAACCTAACTAGCAAACCGATCCTTCCTCTGCATTTCAAAATTCTATTGGATTGGATTGGTATATCATACTAACATAAATGTGGGATTGGCAGACCAATTCCTCTCATGCTGACTGTAAACATGGCACTGAAAAATCGGTTCCTCTCTCTGTATTTTAAAATATTATGGGATTGAATTGCAATCTCATGCTGACTATAAACATGAGATTAGCGAACTGGCTTATTCCTTTATATTTTAGAATTCTATGGGATTGGATTGGATTGACATATCATGACAACTATAGATGTAGGATTAGCAAACTGATTCCTCTTTTTGTATTTCATAATTTTATGAAATTAAATTGGTAATCTTATACTGCTTCGATTCTATATGATGAGATGTAAGTTTTTTTTTAATAGAAGAGTGTGACCATAAAAATTCTGATGAGGTGAAAAGTTTTTTTTGAGACAGAAGATTGTGATCGTAAAATTTCTATGTGATCTATTAGAATAAGTGTTTTCTAATAAAACTAATATAAATTTTCTTTTTAAGTCCCACGTACTGCCTTAGTTCTTAATCTTTGCTCGATTCCTTTATTTTTCTTTGCTTTCAAAATCAGAGAATCATCGTGATATTTTCGATTTTCGATTGCTTCTTTGATAGACATGGTGGCAATGTATTGTTAAAATGGGAGTAATAATAAAGAGGAGATGACAAAGGAAAGGAAGGACGGTTATCTTTTCACCAAATAGAAAGGATTGAAAATTAAAAAAAATTATTATTGTATATCATGTATTATGTAGTGTCCGATCTATTGAAGGCTCAATTATCAATTCGTTTAAATCAAATTATCATGTCTATAAATTTAAGACTGTCAGACTGGTTCCTTTCCCTATATTTTAGAATCCTATGGATTAGATTAGCATATCATGTCAACTATGTTAGACTAACAAACCGATTTTCTTTTTTGTATTTTAGAATTTTATAGAATTGGATTGGCAACTCATGTCGACTATAATCATAGGAATGAAAAACCGATTCTCTTCCTGTATTTTAGAATACTGTGGGATTGATGGGATTGAATTAGTATGCTGACTTTTTCTATATTTTATAATTCTATGAAGTTGGATTGATAATCTTATGCTATTTTAATTCTATATGATTAGATAAATTTTTTTTTTTTGGATCTTATGTTGTTTCAATTATACATGATTAGATAAATTTTTTTTGGATAGAAGAGTGTGAACATAAAAATTGTGGTGAGATAAAAGTTTTTTTAGGATAGAAGAGTGCAGCAAAAAAATTCTATGTGATGAGATAAAAGTTTTGTTTGATAGAAAGGATTGAAAATTAAAAAGAATTAATACATTAGATCATGTATTATGTAATGTTCAATCCATTGAGATCCATTGAAGTCTCAGTTATCAATTTGTCTAGATCAAATTATCATGTTGATAAGCTTGCAACTGGCAAACCGATTCCTCTTTCTATATTTCAGAATTTTATAAGATTGGATTGATATATTATGCCAACTATAAATATACTGGCAAACCAAATCCTCTTCCAGTATTTTAGAATTTTAAAGGATTAGATTGATCCAACTATAAATATATTGACAAACTGATTTCTCTCCCTGTATTTCAAAATTTTGTAAGATTGGATTAATCTATCATGCCGACTATAAATGTGGGATTGAAAAATCGATTTCTCTTTGTGCATTTAGAATCTTATAGGATTGAATTAGCATCTCATGCTAACTATCAGTATTTCATAATTCTATAAATTTATAAAATTAGATTGATAATCTCATGCTGCTCCAATTCTATACAATATTATGAGATAAAAGTTTATTTAGGATAGAAGAGTATAACCATAAAGATTGTGTGGTGAGATAAAAATTTTTTTGATAGAAAAGTGTGACCATAAAAATTTTAAGCGATGAGATAAAAGTTTTTTTGGATAGAAAGGATTAGAAATTAAAAAGAATTAATATGGTAGATCATGTGTATTATATAGTGTCCAATCCATTGAAGGCTCAATTATCAATTTACCTAAATCAAATTACCATATCTATAAATTGGGACCGGCAAACCGGTTCCTTTCATGTATTGGAAGCCGCTTATAAATGTAGACCAGCAAACCTTTGCTGATTCCTCTCTCCCTATATTTTAAAATTTTATAGGATTAGATTAGCATCTCCAATTATAAAGGATTGAAAAATGAATTCCTCTATCTGAATCTTGTGGTATTAAATTGGGATTTCATGCGGACTATATCATGAGATTAGCAACCAGTTTCTTCCTTTGTATTTAGAATTTTATAGAGATTGGATTGACATCTCATGACAATGTGGGATTGGCAAACCGACTCATTTTTCTATATTTCATAATCCTATGAAATTAGATTGGTAATCTGATGCTGCTCCAATTCTATACGATGAAATAAAAGTTATTTTTTGGATTGAATTGGTAATGTCATGCTGCTCCACGATGAAATAAAAGATTTTTTTAATAGAAGAGTGTGACATAAAAATTGTGGTGAGATTTTTTTTTTTTTTTTTCTGGGATAGAAGAATGCGACCACAAAAATTCTAAGCAATAAGATAAAAGTTTTTTTTTGAATAAGAAGAATTGAAAATTAAAAAAAATTAATATGATAGATCATGTATTATGTAGTGTCCGATCCTTGAAGGTTCAATTATTAATTTACCTAAATTAAATTATTATACCTATAGAACTGAACTAACAAATCAGCTCATGACCAACATTTAAAATTCGGTGGGATTGAATTGACATCATCTCATACCGACTATAAATCGTGGTGGGACTGAGAAACCTGAGAGGCTGCCAAACCTGTAGAACTGGCAAACCATTCCTCTTCCTGTGTTTTAAAATCTTGTTGGAGTGAATTGGTATCTTATGTTGACTAAAAACGTGGGACTATTTGTCCCTCCATATTATAGAATTCCATGGGATTGAATTGGCATCTTGTGCCGACTATGGGTATGAGATTGGCAAATCGGTTCTTCTTTCAAAATTTTATGAAATTAGATTGGTAACCTTATGTTGCTCCAATTTCGTAAGATAAAAATTTTTGGATAGAATAGTGCAGCCACACCGAGTAATATTATATTTATCGTCTATGATGCACGTTGAACTTTGAAAAATGTGATCGTATATAATACAAAACGGATGTATACCTTCTTTTATCGTGGTAAGTTTTTCAGAGCCGACTTAATTCCCAAGTTTACCTGGGCCGATCTACATTACCCAATTCACTTGCTTTCAAGGCACCCAGTGGAGATCGGGCTTCTTTTCTTTCTAGTCACATTTTAGGGATTAAATTGGTATCTTATGTCGATTATAGATATGAGTCTATCAAATCAGTTCTTCTTTCAAAATTCTGTGAAATCCGCATGGTAAATTTATGTTGCTTCAATTTGATAAAATAAAAGTTTTTTGTTTGATAGAATAGTGTGATATTATATTTATCATTAATGATACTCGTTGGGCTTTGAGATTTATGAAAAGGATGTGATGATAAATATAATATAAAATAGATGATTAGATGACACGTAATATCTTCTCCTACTTGCTAAACTCTTGGGAACCGACTTGCTTGCCAAGTTTACCTGTGCCGACCTACATTACTTAATCCACTTGCTTTCAGGACACACTGTGGGCGCCCGTGAGTGGAGGTTGAATTTTCTTTTCTTTTCTATCTCTTTTCAGGGATTAAACTGGTATTGACTATAAATATAAAAGGTTCTTTCAAAATTCTATGAAATTAAAATAATAACTTTACGTGGTGAGATAAAAGTTTTTGAATAAAATAATATGATAATATATATATATATATATATATATATGTATGTATATATATATATAATATAAAATGAATGATTGATTTTTATTGTTGCATAGCATTATCTTGTATACTAAATAGATTTATTATGTATATGACACGTGATATGTATTGATAAATCGATTCCTCTTTATGTATTTCAGAATTTTGTAGAATTAGATTGACATCTCCGACTATAAATGTGGGATTGAAAAATCGATTTCTCTTTATGCATTTAGAATCTTATAGGATTGAATTAGCATCTCATGCTAACTATCAGTATTTCATAATCCTATAAATTTATAAAATTAGATTGATAATCTCATGTTGCTCCAATTCTATATGATATTATGAGATAAAAGTTTATTTAGGATAGAAGAGTATAACCATAAAGATTGTGTGGTGAGATAAAAATTTTTTTGATAGAAGAGTGTGACCATAAAAATTGTAAGCGATGAAATAAAAGTTTTTTTTGGATAGAAAGGATTAGAAATTAAAAAGAATTAATATGGTAGATCGTGTGCATTATATAGTGTCCAATCCATTGAAGGCTCAATTATCAATTTACCTAAATCAAATTACCATGTCTATAAATTGGGACTGACAAACCGGTTCCTTTCATGTATTTCAAGCCGCTTATAAATGTAGACTGGCAAACCTTTGCTGATTCCTCTCTCCCTATACTTTAAAATTTTATAGGATTAGATTAGCATCTCCAATTGTAAAGGATTGAAAAACGAATTCCTCTATCTGAATCTTGTGGGATTAAATTGGGATTTCATGCGGACTATATCATGGGATTAGCAACCGGTTTCTTCCTTTGTATTTAGAATTTTATAGAGATTGGATTGACATCTCATGACGATGTGGGATTGGCAAACCGACTCATTTTTCTATATTTCATAATCCTATGAAATTAGATTGGTAATCTGATGCTGCTCCAATTCTATACGATGAGATAAAAGTTATTTTTTGGATTGAATTGGTAATGTCATGCTTCTCCACGATGAAATAAAAGATTTTTTTGATAGAAGAGTGTGACATAAAAATTGTGGTGAGATTTTTTTTTTTTTTTTCTGGGATAGAAGAATGCGACCACAAAAATTCTAAGCAATAAGATAAAAGTTTTTTTTTTGAATAAGAAGAATTGAAAATTAAAAAAAATTAATATGATAGATCATGTATTATGTAGTGTCCGATCCTTGAAGGTTTAATTATTAATTTACCTAAATTATTTATTATACCTATAGAACTGGAACTAGCAAATCAGCTCATGACCAACATTTAAAATTCGGTGGGATTGAATTGACATCATATCATACCGACTATAAATCGTGGTGGGACTGAGAAACCTGAGGCTGGCAAACCTATGGAACTGGCAAACCATTCCTCTTCCTGTGTTTTAGAATCTTGTTGGAGTGAATTGGTATCTTATGTTGACTAAAAACGTGAGACTGTTTGTCCCTTCGTATTATAGAATTCCATGGGATTGAATTGGCATCTTATGCCGACCATGGGTATGAGATTGGCAAATCGATTTTTCTTTCAAAATTTTATGAAATTAGATTGGTAATCTTATGTTGCTCCAATTTCGTAAGATAAAATTTTTTGGATAGAATAGTGCAGCCACACCGTGTAATATTATATTTATCGTCTATGATGCATGTTGAACTTTAAAAAATGTGATCGTATATAATACAAAACGGATGTATACCTTCTTTTATTTCTTTTATCGTGGTAAGTCTTTCAGAGCCGACTTAATTCCCAAGTTTACCTGGGCCGATCTACATTAACCAATTCGCTTGCTTTCATGGCACCAAGTGGAGATCGAGCTTCTTTTCTTTCTAGTCACATTTTAGGGATTAAATTGGTATCTTATGTCGATTATAGATATGAGTCTATCAAATCAGTTTTTCTTTCAAAATTCTGTGAAATCCGCATGGTAAATTTATGTTGCTTCAATTTGATAAAATAAAAGTTTTTTTTTGATAGAATAATGTGATATTATATTTATCATTAATGATACACGTTGGGCTTTGAGATTTATGAAAGGATGTGATGATAAATATAATATAAAATAGATGATTAGATGACACGTAATATCTTCTCCTACTTGCTAAGCTCTTCGGAACTGACTTGCTTGCCAAGTTTACCCGTGCCGACCTACATTACTTAATCCACTTGCTTTCAGGACGCACTGTGGGCGCCCGTGAGTGGAGGTTGAATTTTCTTTTCTTTTCTATCTCTTTTCAGGGATTAAACTGGTATTAACTATAAATATAAAATCGACAAGTCGGTTCTTTCAAAATTCTATGAAACTAAAATAATAACTTTACGTGGTGAGATAAAAGTTTTTGAATAAAATAATATGATAATACAATATATATATATATATATATAATATAAAATGGATGATTGATTTTTATTATTGCATAGCATTATCTTGTAGACTAAATAGATTTATTATGTATATGACACGTGATATCTTCACGTGATATCTTCTTCTACCGTGGTAACCCCTTCGGACCGACTTGCTTCCCAAAGTTCGCGTATGCCGACCTACGTTACTTAAATCGCTTGGTACGGATGGATACCTTCTTTTATCGTGGTAAGTCTTTCAGAGCCGACTTAATTCCCAAGTTTATTTGAGCCGATCTACATTATCCAATTCGCTTGCTTTCAAGCACCAGTGGAGATCGGGCTTCTTTTCTTTCTAGTCACATTTTAGGGATTAAATTGGTATCTTATGTCGATTATAGATATGAGTCTATCAAATCAGTTCTTCTTTCAAAATTCTGTGAAATCCGCATGGTAAATTTATGTTGCTTCAATTTGATAAAATAAAAGTTTTTTTTGATAGAATAGTGTGATATTATATTTATCATTAATGATACACGTTGGGCTTTGAGATTTATGAAAAGGATGTGATGATAAATATAATATAAAATAGATGATTAGATGACACGTAATATCTCTCCTACTTGCTAAGCTCTTGGGAACCGATTTGCTTGCCAAGTTTACCTGTGCGGACCTACATTACTTAATCCACTTGTTTTCAGCCCATGAGTGGAGGTTGAATTTTCTTTTCTTTTCTATCTCTTTTCAGGGATTAAACTGGTATTAACTATAAATATAAAACCGACAAGTCGGTTCTTTCAAAATTCTATGAAACTAAAATAATAATTTTACGTGGTGAGATAAAAGTTTTTGAATAAAATAATATGATAATACAATTATATATATATATAAAATATAAAATGGATGATTGATTTTTATTGTTGCATAGCATTATCTTGTAGACTAAATAGATTTATTATGTATATGACACGTGATATCTTCTTCTACCGTGGTAACCCTTCGGACCGACTTGCTTCCCAAAGTTCGCGTATGCCGACCTACGTTACTCAAATCGTACATTGTGGGCGCCCGCTGGTGGGAGGCGGGGCTTTCTTTTCTTTGAAAAATGTCATCATATATAATACAAAACGGATGGATACCTTCTTTTATCGTGGTAAGTCTTTCAGAGCCGACTTAATTCCCAAGTTTATCTGAGCCGATCTACATTATCCAATTCGCTTGCTTTCAGGGCACCAGTGGAGATTGGGCTTCTTTTCTTTCTAGTCACATTTTAGGGATTAAATTGGTATCTTATGTCGATTATAGATATGAGTCTATCAAATCGAGCTTCTTCTTTCAAAATTGTGTGAGATCCGCATGGTAAATTTATGTTGCTTCAATTTGATAAAATAAAAGTTTTTTTTGATAGAATAGTGTGATATTATATTTATCATTAATGATACACGTTGGGCTTTGAGATTTATGAAAAGTATGTGATGATAAATATAATATAAAATAGATGATTAGATGACACGTAATATCTCTCCTACTTGCTAAGCTCTTGGGAACCGACTTGCTTGCCAAGTTTACCTGTGCGGACCTACATTACTTAATCCACTTATTTTCAGCCCGTGAGTGGAGGTTGAATTTTCTTTTCTTTTCTATCTCTTTTCAGGGATTAAACTGGTATTAACTATAAATATAAAACCGACAAGTCGGTTCTTTCAAAATTCTATGAAACTAAAATAATAATTTTACGTGGTGAGATAAAAGTTTTTGAATAAAATAATATGATAATACAATATATATATATATATATATATATATATAATATAAAATGGATGATTGATTTTTATTGTTGCATAGCATTATCTTGTAGACTAAATAGATTTATTATGTATATGACACGTGATATCTTCTTCTACCGTGGTAACCCCTTCGGACCGACTTGCTTCCCAAAGTTCGCGTATGCCGACCTACGTTACTCAAATCGTACATTGTGGGCGCCCGCTGGTGGGAGGCGGGGCTTTCTTTTCTTTGAAAAATGTCATCATATATAATACAAAACGGATGGATACCTTCTTTTATCGTGGTAAGTCTTTCAGAGCCGACTTAATTCCCAAGTTTATCTGAGCCGATCTACATTATCCAATTCGCTTGCTTTCAGGGCACCAGTGGAGATTGGGCTCCTTTTCTTTCTAGTCACATTTTAGGGATTAAATTGGTATCTTATGTCGATTATAGATATGAGTCTATCAAATCAGTTCTTCTTTCAAAATTCTGTGAAATCCGCATGGTAAATTTATGTTGCTTCAATTTGATAAAATAAAAGTTTTTTTTGATAGAATAGTGTGATATTATATTTATCATTAATGATACACGTTGGGCTTTGAGATTTATGAAAAGGATGTGATGATAAATATAATATAAAATAGATGATTAGATGACACGTAATATCTCTCCTACTTGCTAAGCTCTTGGGAACCAACTTGCTTGCCAAGTTTACCTGTGCGGACCTACATTACTTAATCCACTTGTTTTCAGGACACACTGTGGGCGCCCGTGAGTGGAGGTTGAATTTTCTTTTCTTTTCTATCTCTTTTCAGGGATTAAACTGGTATTAACTATAAATATAAAACCGACAAGTCGGTTCTTTCAAAATTCTATGAAACTAAAATAATAATTTTACGTGGTGAGATAAAAGTTTTTGAATAAAATAATATGATAATACAATATATATATATATATATATATATATATATAATATAAAATGGATGATTGATTTTTATTGTTGCATAGCATTATCTTGTAGACTAAATAGATTTATTATGTATATGACACGTGATATCTTTTTCTACCGTGGTAACCCCTTCGGACCGACTTGCTTCCGAAAGTTCGCATATGCCGACCTACGTTACTCAAATCGTACATTGTGGGCGCCCGCTGGTGGGAGGCGGGGCTTTCTTTTCTTTGAAAAATGTCATCATATATAATACAAAACGGATGGATACCTTCTTTTATCGTGGTAAGTCTTTCAGAGCCGACTTAATTCCCAAGTTTATCTGAGCCGATCTACATTATCCAATTCGCTTGCTTTCAGGGCACCAGTGGAGATTGGGCTTCTTTTCTTTCTAGTCACATTTTAGGGATTAAATTGGTATCTTATGTCGATTATAGATATGAGTCTATCAAATCAGTTCTTCTTTCAAAATTCTGTGAAATCCGCATGGTAAATTTATGTTGCTTCAATTTGATAAAATAAAAGTTTTTTTTGATAGAATAGTGTGATATTATATTTATCATTAATGATACACGTTGGGCTTTGAGATTTATGAAAAGTATGTGATGATAAATATAATATAAAATAGATGATTAGATGACACGTAATATCTCTCCTACTTGCTAAGCTCTTGGGAACCGACTTGCTTGCCAAGTTTACCTGTGCGGACCTACATTACTTAATCCACTTGTTTTCAGCCCGTGAGTGGAGGTTGAATTTTCTTTTCTTTTCTATCTCTTTTCAGGGATTAAACTGGTATTAACTATAAATATAAAACCGACAAGTCGGTTCTTTCAAAATTCTATGAAACTAAAATAATAATTTTACGTGGTGAGATAAAAGTTTTTGAATAAAATAATATGATAATACAATATATATATATATATATATATATATATATATATATGTATATATATATATATAATATAAAATGGATGATTGATTTTTATTGTTGCATAGCATTATCTTGTAGACTAAATAGATTTATTATGTATATGACACGTGATATCTTCTTCTACCGTGGTAACCCCTTCGGACCGACTTGCTTCCCAAAGTTCGCGTATGCCGACCTACGTTACTCAAATCGTACATTGTGGGCGCCCGCTGGTGGGAGGCGGGGCTTTCTTTTCTTTGAAAAATGTCATCATATATAATACAAAACGGATGGATACCTTCTTTTATCGTGGTAAGTCTTTCAGAGCCGACTTAATTCCCAAGTTTATCTGAGCCGATCTACATTATCCAATTCGCTTGCTTTCAGGGCACCAGTGGAGATTGGGCTCCTTTTCTTTCTAGTCACATTTTAGGGATTAAATTGGTATCTTATGTCGATTATAGATATGAGTCTATCAAATCAGTTCTTCTTTCAAAATTCTGTGAAATCCGCATGGTAAATTTATGTTGCTTCAATTTGATAAAATAAAAGTTTTTTTTGATAGAATAGTGTGATATTATATTTATCATTAATGATACACGTTGGGCTTTGAGATTTATGAAAAGGATGTGATGATAAATATAATATAAAATAGATGATTAGATGACACGTAATATCTCTCCTACTTGCTAAGCTCTTGGGAACCGACTTGCTTGCCAAGTTTACCTGTGCGGACCTACATTACTTAATCCACTTGTTTTCAGGACACACTGTGGGCGCCCGTGAGTGGAGGTTGAATTTTCTTTTCTTTTCTATCTCTTTTCAGGGATTAAACTGGTATTAACTATAAATATAAAACCGACAAGTCGGTTCTTTCAAAATTCTATGAAACTAAAATAATAATTTTACGTGGTGAGATAAAAGTTTTTGAATAAAATAATATGATAATACAATATATATATATATATATATATAAAATATAAAATGGATGATTGATTTTTATTGTTGCATAGCATTATCTTGTAGACTAAATAGATTTATTATGTATATGACACGTGATATCTTCTTCTACCGTGGTAACCCTTCGGACCGACTTGCTTCCCAAAGTTCGCGTATGCCGACCTACGTTACTCAAATCGTACATTGTGGGCGCCCGCTGGTGGTGGGCGCCCGCTGGTGGGAGGCGGGGCTTTCTTTTCTTTGAAAAATGTCATCATATATAATACAAAACGGATGGATACCTTCTTTTATCGTGGTAAGTCTTTCAGAGCCGACTTAATTCCCAAGTTTATCTGAGCCGATCTACATTATCCAATTCGCTTGCTTTCAGGGCACCAGTGGAGATTGGGCTTCTTTTCTTTCTAGTCACATTTTAGGGATTAAATTGGTATCTTATGTCGATTATAGATATGAGTCTATCAAATCAGTTCTTCTTTCAAAATTCTGTGAAATCCGCATGGTAAATTTATGTTGCTTCAATTTGATAAAATAAAAGTTTTTTTTGATAGAATAGTGTGATATTATATTTATCATTAATGATACACGTTGGGCTTTGAGATTTATGAAAAGGATGTGATGATAAATATAATATAAAATAGATGATTAGATGACACGTAATATCTTCTCCTACTTGCTAAGCTCTTGGGAACCGACTTGCTTGCCAAGTTTACCTGTGCGGACCTACATTACTTAATCTACTTGTTTTCAGGACACACTGTGGGCGCCCGTGAGTGGAGGTTGAATTTTCTTTTCTTTTCTATCTCTTTTCAGGGATTAAACTGGTATTAACTATAAATATAAAACCGACAAGTCGGTTCTTTCAAAATTCTATGAAACTAAAATAATAATTTTACATGGTGAGATAAAAGATTTTGAATAAAATAATATGATAATACAATATATATATATATATATATATAATATAAAATGGATGATTGATTTTTATTGTTGCATAGCATTATCTTGTAGACTAAATAGATTTATTATGTATATGACACGTGATATCTTCTTCTACCGTGGTAACCCTTCGGACCGACTTGCTTCCCAAAGTTCGCGTATGCCGACCTACGTTACTGAAATCGTACATTGTGGGCGCCCGCTGGTGGGAGGCGGGGCTTTCTTTTCTTTGAAAAATGTCATCATATATAATACAAAACGGATGGATACCTTCTTTTATCGTGGTAAGTCTTTCAGAGCCGACTTAATTCCCAAGTTTATCTGAGCCGATCTACATTATCCAATTCGCTTGCTTTCAGGGCACCAGTGGAGATTGGGCTTCTTTTCTTTCTAGTCACATTTTAGGGATTAAATTGGTATCTTATGTCGATTATAGATATGAGTCTATCAAATCAGTTCTTCTTTCAAAATTCTGTGAAATCCGCATGGTAAATTTATGTTGCTTCAATTTGATAAAATAAAAGTTTTTTTTGATAGAATAGTGTGATATTATATTTATCATTAATGATACACGTTGGGCTTTGAGATTTATGAAAAGGATGTGATGATAAATATAATATAAAATAGATGATTAGATGACACGTAATATCTCTCCTACTTGCTAAGCTCTTGGGAACCGACTTGCTTGCCAAGTTTACCTGTGCGGACCTACATTACTTAATCCACTTGTTTTCAGGACACACTGTGGGCGCCCGTGAGTGGAGGTTGAATTTTCTTTTCTTTTCTATCTCTTTTCAGGGATTAAACTGGTATTAACTATAAATATAAAACCGAAAAGTCGGTTCTTTCAAAATTCTATGAAACTAAAATAATAATTTTACGTAGTGAGATAAAAGTTTTTGAATAAAATAATATGATAATACAATATATATATATATATATATATATATAATATAAAATGGATGATTGATTTTTATTGTTGCATGGCATTATCTTGTAGACTAAATAGATTTATTATGTATATGACACGTGATATCTTCTTCTACCGTGGTAACCCCTTCGGACCGACTTGCTTCCCAAAGTTCGCGTATGCCGACCTACGTTACTCAAATCGTACATTGTGGGCGCCCGCTGGTGGGAGGCGGGGCTTTCTTTTCTTTGAAAAATGTCATCATATATAATACAAAACGGATGGATACCTTCTTTTATCGTGGTAAGTCTTTCAGAGCCGACTTAATTCCCAAGTTTATCTGAGCCGATCTACATTATCCAATTCGCTTGCTTTCAGGGCACCAGTGGAGATTGGGCTTTTTTCTTTCTAGTCACATTTTAGGGATTAAATTGGTATCTTATGTCGATTATAGATTTGAGTCTATCAAATCAGTTCTTCTTTCAAAATTCTGTGAAATCCGCATGATAAATTTATGTTGCTTCAATTTGATAAAATAAAAGTTTTTTTTCATAGAATAGTGTGATATTATATTTATCATTAATGATACACTTTGGGCTTTGAGATTTATGAAAAGGATGTGATGATAAATATAATATAAAATAGATGATTAGATGACACGTAATATCTCTCCTACTTGCTAAGCTCTTGGGAACCGACTTGCTTGCCAAGTTTACCTGTGCCGACCTACATTACTTAATCCACTTGCTTTCAGGACACACTGTGGGCGCCCGTGAGTGGAGGTTGAATTTTCTTTTCTTTTCTATCTCTTTTCAGGGATTAAACTGGTATTAACTATAAATACCGACAAGTCGGTTCTTTCAAAATTATATGAAACTAAAATAATAACTTTACGTGGTGAGATAAAAATTTTTGAATAAAATAATATGATAATACAATATATATATATATATATATAATATATTACGTGGTGAGATAAAAATTTTTGAATAAAATAATATGATAATACAATATATATATATATATATATATAATATAAAATAGATGATTAATTTTTATTGTTGCATAGTATTATTTTGTAAATTAAATAAATTTATTATTTATATGACGCGTGATATCTTCACGTGATATCTTCTTCCACCGTGGTAACCCCTTCGGACCGACTTGTTTCCAAAGTTCATGTATGCCGACCTACGTTAGTCAAATAGCTTGCTTTGAGGTACACTGTGGGCGCCCGCTGGTGGGAGGCGGGGCTTTCTTTTCTTTCCCGTCTCTTTTTATGCGCCGGCCCCCTCATTCTGCTACCCCAAGGAGTCGAAGAGATGGCGGAGAGGCAGCTGATCGTGGCCGTGGAGGGCACGGCCGCCCTAGGCCCCTACTGGCAGACCATACGCTCTGATTACCTCGACAAGATCATCAGGTTTGCCGATTTCTTAGATGAAATTTTCGCATCACACCTTCTTTTTCCCACCCTTCCGATTCGATTGCCTCAACCGGCGTCCTCTTTCGTCTTCCGTAGCCGTTAATTGCTTTGTTTTTGTTTCAGCCTGCACCGTGTAGATAAATTGAATAATTGATGCGGTCACACTGCGCGGAAAGGTTTAAATTAGAAATAGTTTCTTTTGACGGAGATCGTAAGGGGAATTCATATTCTAGGAGAAATCGCTATTACTCTTAAATTTTTAAGCTATACGTTTACTAGCTAGTGAACTTTGGATTTCATACGATAAAGGAGAATTCATATTCTAGAAGAAATCGCTATGCTCTTAATTTTTTAAGCTGCCCGTATACATTTTATTCAACACTAGTGAGCTTTCGATTTCATGCGATATCTCATATGTTTTCCCCACCGATTAGGGTTTGCATTCAAAATGATGGAAATGGCCATCAAACTTACGACTGACTCGAATGCTTTCGAAATTGTGCAGGTCCTTTCATGGTAACGAGATGTCTGGTCAGGTAGATCTTTCTTTCCTGTGATTCTTTCTCCCTAACACTAATATGACCTTGTCTATGTTTAATGGTGTTAGATTTCATTTTCGTCTTAAATTAACTGAGTTGTTATTTTCTAGTTTTACATATCAGAACCAGATCAAAAAAAAAAAAAAAAAAAAAAGAAAAAAGAAAAGAAAACCTTAGAATCTGTACCTATGTATATGTTCAACAATTTTTTTTTTTTGATCTTTATATCTGAGTCTGCATCCAAGTATGATTGGATTACCAATTTTTATATCTTAACCTGATCCAATATGGATTGAGAAGTCATCTGACCTACATCCAGCCCTACTTCATGATGCTTTGGTTATAACTATATAAATATGAATAATGAGACTTGAATCATCATATCACAATATTGTGAACTTATGATCATGTGATGGCTTGCCATGTCTAGGATAGACTTACTATGACTTCTCTAAGCGTAATTTAATATCATTCAGTCAGCTAATGAATTTTGCCCTTCCCTTTTCCAAATTGCAGAAGCTTTCTGGGACTCATCCAGAGTTTGCGTTGGTCGTCTTCAACACTCACGGACCTTACAGTCGTATGTGTCAACTTTGGCTTCATATGCTTATACACATGCAAATGCTCATGGTCATTAATATTAACTACTTTCTTGAATATAGTTTTGATCCTAATACACATGCGAATGCTTATGGTCATTAATTGATACCTTCATTTTTAAAATCATTTGCTACAAAAAAATGTTCTTTAATGTTGTCAGGAAGTCATTTGGTCATTTTGTTGTCTCATAATATTGTTCAGCTAATTAACGCCAGTGAACAATTTTTTAACCTCTGTGCGTTACATCCGTAAACATAAAAAGCTGTCTGTCCGCCATAAGCTGGGTTTTCTACATTTATGACTTTGTCATTGGCATTCATACAAGCTAGAGGCCTCCAAAATGATCGGTATCCAAATGCCTTCTCTTATTTTGTTATATGTGTGCAGGCGTATCCCATATGTTGCTATTATGGAGACCCCTGTCCATGCATTTGTGGCCCCAAATTTACCATTTTAATTGCATGATCATGTGGATTGATTTTGGGGCTACCTGGTTCATAGGCATGGGTCTCAAAAACTCTGTGTAGATCGCATGCAACATGTAGCATTGTTAATTTGCAACACCATCATTGAAGTTGTCAGTGGGTGTAGAGTACTATTCCACCATGTATAACCATCGCTTTATGGGCATGCAATCATTCATGCACATAGTTATGTGTCTATATACAAAAGCATGCATGCATCTTTGCCTTTATGACTATATATATGCATGTTAGCAATACTCCAAGTGAATGACACGCTACAATGGTTCCTTTGGACTCTGGACTATTTAACTGTATTTGTGCAAAGAAAATCTAGGAAAATTTCTCTGAATAAGAATGAAATCTAGCTTGTTGTCATTTGAAAACAACACATGCATGATAGCTGCCTTGCAAAGTAGACCATGGAGTACAGATACATAATTCTGTTTATATGTTAATACTTTTTACAATACGTCTCAAGGCTAGACATGACAAAATTCACCCTGAAAACAAATAAAATCTCATTGCAATATTATCTGGACATAAATAGATTTTGTTTAACAAAAGGAAAGTTTTTGTATGATCATATAAGTTCTTGCTTGCATTACATTGTGAATTTGTAAAGAAAATTTTGAGATATCACTAATGACTTGTACCAGACCATATTAAAAACTCCTGTTAGTTGACTTTAAATTTTATCATGAAAGATATATTTTCACAAAATTTTTCATCCATTTGTTAGCCATTTCAGTACACACTGCTGTATATCATTGCTGTCAGTTGAAACACTATGATATGAAACTATGTCAATGGATACTGTGTAGAAATAACATGTAAGGACCATGTTATTATTGATACACTGTCATTTCATATTGAATCTCTCTAAAGCTTGAATAATAATTTGTCTTGTGCCTGTTATTGGTATGAAGTACTGAGCCCTACCATAACTTTGATGTTAAAAGCAAATCATCTCTCTAGTGCCATGATCATTTCCCTTCTGTGAATCTGCATTTAATTTTCTTTGTATAACTAATTAGGTATGTTGGCAACAATTAAGTGCTTCAAGTGCAAATCAAGCACTTAACCACTGATGCCTCCCATTCCATTTCTCTTTTATTTTTGGTGATGTTGCTCCCTTGTAATGTTGCCTTATCTAACCAGCTTTGCAAGTAAGGGCTGGAAGTTATTTAGCGATGCAGTCCTAAGTTTTGATGTCTGTCATAAATTGAGTTTTGGGGATGCTGATATAATTGCATTGTTTTATCAACCAAAGATATCAAAAAAGATACAAATTCTCAACTGTATGACTCCATTCCATGCGACTTCACAGTGAGGCCCACTTCAAGTCTGAGAATTATATCATGATTTTCTTTTCTTTTTTGGGGGCATCTCTACCCTCTGAGTGTGAGCCTGCCATGGGCCCTCATATGCGATGAGACTCAGCACTTCTGCTTTTTTCCCTATCATTGCATGAGGCTCCACATTGTGTACTTATATTTATAGTTCTTCTCTGCCACTGCTATTACGAACCAAACTTCTGTAAGTGGGTCTTTCCATCTCCACATTAGCTTACTTCTTGGTCCTCACCCCAATGTCTTTGTTCTCCTGGCTATCTCTTAAGCAAACTCTTGCCCGTACCGCCGCTTTCCCTTCTCTATGTGCACTCTTCTTACAGTAAGCACAATCCTCCATTCACTCTAAAATGACCCATGTACAGAGAATAGCATGATAGAAGTATATATCGAATCTACACCAGATGGTCTTGATAGTTGAGATCATGACCTTCTATTGAATATGGTCCTCTCTTGAATAAACCACATGAATTGCAAACAAGCCATATGATTCATGGGTTCAGTATCATTCATTAATGGCTATAACATTCCTTGTCTCAGCCCCAGTGTAGCGGATAAAATAAACTTGTATGCAGGGAATTGCATGTAGCATTATGTCATAAAATTTTGATATATCAATTGGATGGTTATGCTTCAGAATTATAGATTAAGCTTCAGAATTATAGACAGTGGAGCCGTTGTCACACCATTCATGCAGGTTGCTAATTAAGCGACTGGGAATTTTTCTTCCTGAGGACAGCAAGCAATGTCAGGTTCTTTATTTTTTGTTTTGTTAATAAACCAATTTTTTATTTTTTGAATTTAAAAATTTTCATGTAGTTGCAATTTTTGCCCAATTCACACAATATTTTCTTCATTACTTCTATCTGCTTCCAAAATTCTAGGTATTGCTGAAATTTATTGAAACTTGAATAATTGTAGGTTTGCATGTGTAACTAGCTGCTTTTTGCTTCTTTTTCTAATGTTAGTGTGGCAACATCCACTCCGAGGGTTATGATATCCTACATTTGCTGGCATATTTAGATCTTAAGAATGTCTTCTGTCTTGCAGCTTTCCTTGTACACCATAGTGGCTGGACAAAAAACTTGGATGTTTTCTTTCAGTGGTTATCAGGAATACCATTTACTGGTGGTGGTTTTAGTGATGCTGCAATTGCTGAAGGTCTTGCTGAAGCATTGATGGTATGCTATATGCTTGCTATTTGCTAAATCTATTCTATCAATATGTAAAAACAATATCAAAAAGAAAGAGTTAAGTCCTTGATTCTGTCAATTTTTCTGCCACAATTGCTGTTAGATTTTTCATTTTAAACTTTATATGAGTGAATATACTAATGGCTTGTTAGTGTAAAAAATTAGAAAATCATGTCCATTAGCTGAGCTACGTTGCATTACTTATCTTCAACTGATGTTGTCTCTTTCTAAACTCTATCCCATTATTTGCATGTGTATGTTTATCACAATGTGTCTTCTTTCTATTTATCTTGATTTTCTCTTGTTTATCACTATTATATGCACAATAAACACTTGCGGACCTTAGGATTTGAGCAGCTGTTTTCTGTAAAATGCTAAGTAGCAATAGGCTGTTTGTCCTTTCTGTAGCACAGAGCATGTAAGTTTCTGTATTCTCAATGTATTATTGGTCGGTTAGCTAGTTTGATATGATCATGTCTGAATTAGTGATTTTACTTGTTATGTGAAATGTTGGATAAATTGCTTTGTAGAAGATCACTTTGCTAGTCTTGCAATTGTTTTAAGGTGGATGCTCTTCTATGCTTTGAAAGGGATTTATTTGAAGTTGTTATCTTTTGATCTGGACTTGTTTTCGAGACATTTAATATTGATATCATTTTCTCTGTATCCTTTGTTAGATGATCCCAGTTACTCCAAATATAAGTCAGAATCTTCAAAATCTTGAAGTACAGAAACATTGTATCCTTGTTGCTGCTAGCAACCCCTATCCTCTGCCTACTCCGGTATATCGTCCTGCTATCCAGAGTTTAGAGCACTCTGAGAATGCTGAAGGACAGACAGAAGCAGGCCTTGCTGATGCTGAGACTGTTGCGAAATCATTTGGACAGGCATTGCTTAGATTTTACCATTTATTATTATTGTGGACTATACTTATGTTAAAGTTTAAAGTTTATCCTGTTCTTGTTGATCTAAAACATTCTTTTTAATGCAGTGCTGTGTGTCATTATCAGTAATTTCTCCTAAGCAGCTTCCAAAACTGAGATCAATATATAATGCGGTACTGTTATCATTCTATTCTTAACTGCTTGTTCGCCTTCCTTTCTTTATTATTATGCATGATGCTAGATCTCTGTATATACATGCATGCATACATCTATGCACACACATATATGTATAAAAGAACAAGGTTGAATGGGATTTTACTCAATCAAATGATTGGGATACCGATACTCTTAAGGCTCTGTTCTTTGGTAGGTAAGTTTCATGGGAGAACTTACCCATGTTCTCTTGCTTTGATCAAAGGAATCAGATGGGTAAGTCAAATAGTGAAATTTTTATGAGCATCATTTACCTAAGAAATAAAGGGAAAGATTCATACATGGAGGAGATGGATAAGTTGGTTTCCCATCGATCAGGTAATTTTTTTTTTTTTTTAAAGTTATAAAATATCTCTTTCCACCCTCATCTCACTTGCTCTCTTTATCTATGGTAGACTCTAACCTAGGCATCACCATTGTAATTCTATCTAATTTTTAGTCAAAAGATCGGTAGATATTGATAAATCTAGTGGATCTTTTTCTCTCTTCATCTTCTGTATCATTTTTTTCATATTGTTATTTTTACTAAGGGCCTGTTTAGGAGAGGGTTTTGAGGGGAAAGTAAAGGAAGGGTATTGGGATACTCTTGTTTGGGAGATTTTTAAGTGGAGAAATGAAAGGTTTACGAGGGTTCCCAATACCCTCCTAAACTCCTTAAAAGCAACAATTTTTAATTCCCCAAAATTGAGGGGTTTGCAAGGGTTTACCTTTTCTTTATTTAACTAAACAAGAGTAAGGTACAAAATCCTTCTTTTACTCCTATATTTTATGAGACTGTCAAACAACCGAAGGGTTTCTACCTCACTTTTACCTTTCTTTCCTTTACCTTCCTTTACTTTAAGAACCCTTTCTTTTCTTTCCTCTTTAACTCCCAAACTTAGTATAAAAGAATTTAAATATTAAATTAGTTGATAAATAATATATATATCCTTTTTGTTAAACATAATTAGTAGAAAGAAATTTAGTCATTAGATATCAAACATGTATCAAATAAAAAAGAAAAAAAAGAAAATTTGTTGGACCTGGAACCAAATCGATTTGATCATGTCGGTTCTAGGATTGGGTTGGTTTGGTTCTAGATCCAAAATTCTAGAATCGATCTTGACTGATTCAGTTCTTAGTTCTGGCTTGGAACCAACCTAACCTAACCCATGCTTGCCTCTATCATAATAGACACTTTTAGGTGAATTAAATTCTTAGTTAAATTATATGAATACCTTCTTTGAGTGGGGACTAAAAGAAGGTATTTAGACATTAGTCATTTGGTGGTTGTGTTGGGTTGTAGATGTGTATGCTTGTCAACTTATGGACTCGCATGCATTCCATTAGTTTTCTAGATTCTTCAAGCACTGTGTCCCTTTCTATTTAAATTTTTATGGATATGAACTTTCCGAGTTTCATTGTCTTATGTCTTACATTTAAAACTACATGACATATTCTTGGTGGTAGTATTTCATATGTCCAGCTTCAGGGACCAGTATGAACAGAATTATGGTATTGAATGACTCCCTTTTGACCTTGATTTGATACTGAGGGTGTATTGAGACAACCTTCATTGATGTTATGGGAGCCTTGGGAGAAACAGAAAGCCAATCCAACACCTTCAGCAAGACAAATTCACAGTTTAGAAGAAAGATCTTTTGCTAGTCTCACACCTTCCAAGTTGAAGAACCAGCGATCCAATCATCGAGGATATACTAGCTGGTGATCATGATATAAGAGACACAATTCATGGACCCAAAATTTAAATGTTCAATTGGATATATTTTTTTCTGGGTTTAAGAGTTGAAAATTGTGGATGAATATCTCATAGAAGATTTGGCATTGATTTGTGAAGTACTTGTTGAAACTATTGACATGTAGAAGGTTGAGAATATCTATATCTGGTATGTTAGTTCACTGTGAGATCTAATTGTTGAG